>VDFB02281492.1:555931511-556055880 GCA_007258455.2 Sequoia sempervirens
ATTGGGATCTAAGTAACTTTTTTTAGAACTATTTCATGTTGGGTCTCTGATCCAAAGTGTTGGTTTTTAATGTAATAAAGTAATTGTAAAAAATCTTAATATAGGTGATTTAGGTTCTTGGGGGAGTTGTGGTTGTAATAGGTGGTTGCCCGCATCTTTATAATTGATTGATTGATAAACTTTACACATTCATAATAAGTCTTTGTAATTGAAACCTTTTTCCCTAGAGGAAGTTGTAACATATTAGTCTGATTTTCAGAATTCAAATGCATGTAGTAATTCATGTAAAGTTAGTTGTAGTTCATGTAGTATTGCTTTCAACCAGCAACAACATTCCAACAATAACACAATCTATGAATTAGTAAAAAAAATGTCTTTTCACATCATAATGAAGAGAAAGAAAAACAAGAATTATGTATAAAACTAGAATAGTATTAGCACGAAAAAATTGGGAATAGCCAATGTTAAGCTTGTAACAATATCCAACTAGTTATATAATCTAATTAAGGAAAAAAAGATGATTATTTTGTAACAACATCCAACCGATTATATAATCCAGTTATGAAATAACAAGGTTTGGTTTAGTGTTTATAGATAGAGATAATTTAAGCCTTCAACTAAAATTTTCAACACTCTCCAAGTACCCAAGCACACAAGTTTGACCCAACACTCTTGGAAAATGAACAAAACCAACTCTTTCCAAGTGCCAAGCTCTAGAAATATTATGCAAATGGCATCAAAACGAATCATGAAATTTCAATATTAATTTGGTGGTTTGTATGCAATATTTTTTGTCAATGCCAAGTTTTAGAATAATTATGCAAAAGGCATAAAAAATTTAAGTTAGAATATCCTTGATAGTTGTATATGGAACACAAGCAATGAATTTTCACCAATCAAATATGGTCTATATTTTTTAACAACTTTAACTAAGGTGTATGTATATTTTTCCATCATTGAATACCTTAATTTTGTCCCTTCCAAGGGTCACTAAAGAATCATATGAGTTGGTCATAACCTTCTTCAATATTTTCTATGTTGCACCTTCACATTGCTTTCTCATTGTCTCTTTGGAGTTGTCGTTCCTTATGTTGTTCTTTGTAGAAGGTTCTATTTCATAGAGATAAATTTCTATCTCATTGGATGTATATAAATTAAAAATGTTTTAGTTTTGAAACTTGATAAATTTGTAATTTAAATATTGTGTTTTAATGATATACAAATCTCTTTATTTATATACATATATGGCTAATGATCAAGGATCTCACCATTCTCCTCAGTTTGAGGAGAATGCTCTATTGAACAGTCTAGATAACTAAGAGGGGGGGTGAATCAGTTATCCAAATAATTTTCTTCTCTTTAATTAATCCGAAGCAAACTAATACCATCAAAAATTAATCAAATAGATATGAACATTAATGCACACAATCAACACCAAGCACAATGAGCACCAAAATTTACGTGGAAACCCAAGAAGGGAAAAACCATGGAGAATGCTAATTCTCAATTATAAAACATCGGTTAAGGTGACATTGGTTAAGGTGATTTTTACAAAGGCTCACTGTAGGGTGGCTCACTGTCGATGGGCTCATTGCCCAAATACAAAACAATAGATTACAAAATAGTCTCACTGACAAAAGTGAACTGATGAAATTACATCTACACATGCATGAATTTAGTTTCAGTTAAGAGCACAACATTTTTCTGTAGTAGATTTGATTAAGAAAATTTTGCACAACTTCTTCGCACAAACTCTGCAAAAAGGATTACTTCTTCCTTCACACCCTCTTATCTACTTGCACACATCATACTCCACACTTCTCATTTCATCGAACAAAAACAACCTTTACTTATACCATTCTATGCCATCATAATCTCCTAGGTCAACCATAAACAATGTCTTCATAGTCTTCCAAGTTGGCCAAATACAATTTGAATTAGATCACCACAAAACATGTCGATTGGAAGAACAACCTTGAGATATTCAATAAGGCCTTGCACGCTAGCACTAGACCAAAAAGATAGGTCGCACATAAAGATCTTACCATGTTACCAAGGGACCAAAAATAGGTCATACATGAGATAGCATAATTTCCAAGAGATAACAAACTTTAAATTACTTGAATTACATGAAATATATTCTAGAGCCGATGAGAACGCCACAACCAAGACCAAATCTTGATTATCATCAATTTCAGTGTCAATTGGAGAACCACAATATGATATTAGAAATCTTGCAACATGCTACATGAAGTTCCAGATAGCAAGGTTACCTGGAGTAAGCTTTGAGCATAGCAACCAACATAAAAAGATTAGACTTCATTACACTACATTAACTGAATTCAACAAATGTCCCAAAAAGAAGTGCTGCCATATTCAGATCAAGGATAATATCCACTACGTAACATCATAGCATACGATAGGATAGATTAAGTTTGTTCATCATCTGGAGCGCATCCTTTCGGATGCAAGGTTTTGACATCAATGAAAACAATGCTAAATCATCTTCAACAACTTCTCAACATGCTCAAACTAGAACAAATTTTTATGAGGAGAGCATTAGGATATTAGAAAATGCATTGAGATGTTTAGAGAAAACCATCATAACTCCCCTAATCTGGCCAATAGAGACAAATTAGTCACTATTAGAGAAGAGATTTTACATATGATTGGTGTGATTATATCATACAATCATTATGATGACATTAGCACTAAGCAATTTTATTTGTCTCTTTCTAGGAATGCTACTGGCACAGAGAAATGGAGATCTGTTAGTAAGTTAGTTTCACAAGATAATGTGCATAACATGTTCCCTTTTTATAAGGGAAAAGATAAAATTAGAGGATATACAGTTACTAGGTGTACATATGAGCTTGTTGCTTCATTTACATATCCTATATGGTTGGAAACTCATCATAGATGGCATCATAATGATGAGCTGCCACTTTATTTTTGAAAACAATTATATGCAGTTTTATTTATAGATATATGTGGACTACACATCTTTTCTTGAGCATGTTGGACAAGGGAAAAGGCAGGTTTTCTGAAAAACCTGAGTATAGACGTCCAGATTTTCTATCGTCTATTAACAAGATGGAATTAGTTGGTCCAAAACTTTTGGTTCATCCAAAACATTTGGAACTAGTAGCAGTAGGTCCCACTAGTTCTCAAATTTTTGATAGTATAGCCACCATTAGTACATAGATCGATCATATGTCATTTGATTGTGTTGGTAGATACTTATTATAGCCGTGGATTAGCCTTCTTCCCATTAGGGCTACATCTAGTACTTATGATATGTTTATTCATGTTGATCTACCAATGCCCTCAGATGTGGCACATATGAGTGACATTACTGTCCGTAATGTGTGTGCGGTCTTCATTACTGATTTACTAGCAGCTTACCAGTTCATCAGTGAGGAGCATGGGATCCCTCTAGATTTTGTATCATCCCTTATTAGATGTCGAAATCCTACTATAGATATGAGCCAGGGGGTGACAACTTCATAGGATATTCCACACCATCCTACAAGCTCCCCTACACAACATGTTTCTATTGATCCTGTAACTTGTCCAAGTTCTACAGATGTTCAAAATTTGACACTTAATTTATCCAAATTCATCCTCTTCATCTTATTTTCAAGTACTCAAGAATATTGCTATTATTTAATTATCTTTACCAAACCCTATGTATTTAATCAATAATACTTTATCCTCCTTCCATCAATTGAAGTAAATAAATATTCCATTTATTTAATTCCCTTCATGTCACATCCTCCATCTTTTTATCTTATCCTAATCCATCTTCTAATCTCATTATTAGGATGTGCACATGCCTAATCCTTGATTGGCCAGGATGTGTCACATCCTCCAACTTTTGCAAGTTGGCCTCTAATCTCTCTTAGCCACCTAACCACCCTCTAATCCTTCACTAACTAGCCTAATCAACCTCTCAAGGAATTTTTAATTCCTTTTATCCTTCCAAGGAATATTAAATTCCTTTTCTCTTCCCTATGTCCTTTATGACATGTGTCCCAATAACCTTATTAAATACTTTTTCTTTTGACAAGGCATCTCCCTTCCCCATGTGAAATTTTAATTCACCTTTAATCCCCTTAATGCATTTAAGGAAATTTTAAATTCTTCCCTCTTCCCCATGAGAATATTTGAGGAATTTTAATTCCCACTTGTCCTCTCTCCCACATGGGGACAAGTACCTCCTTTATGAGGAGATCTTGTCCAATCCCAAGGTACTTTGTACCCCTCTCCATGTCATGTCCTTCTCCTTCCACCTCATGTCCACTTCACCTTTTAGGGCTATCTCACATGCCACATGTAAAGATGTGAGAGCTTGTGAGTTCTCAACTCACCTTAGCCCCACATCTTGATATTTGGTGGATCAATCTCAACCGTCCATTTCCCTCAAGATTCTGCAAAAATCCTATAAATACCCCCTCTTTTCTCTCATTTTGGGGAGATCATTTTACTAGCCAAACTCTTGCAATTTTGTTTCTCAACTTATACTTAGCCATTTTCACATCTTTCATCTATTTGCACTCATCCTCACAACATCATTTTGCTTGCATCCACTTGCCATCCAAGGAGCATACTCATCCAAGATCGAAGGGCCAACCAAAGGATCGACTCAACGCAAGGTATAAAGTTCCATTTCGTTGCTTTGTCTTGCATTGTTTCCAACCTTAGGCTAACTTTATGTAGGCTAGTTTTAGTTGTTTATTCTGCACTCTTTTACTTGTTGTTTGTTTTCTAACTTAAATTCAATCTATCACACTTAGTATGTTCTAGATCACGTTGAGGTTACTACGCCAGCTGATCTTGTTTGTGGCACATATAGTGCACTTCTTTTTGGCATTGATATTGTACCATGTACAAATGTCCCCGAGGTGTCTTTGCATTCTTGTGATATCAGTGGGATTGGTAGAGCCCTCAATGATGCACAATAGGTACTTGAATAATTTATATATAAATTGTGTTTGAAAAATTTACATACATATATTTTAAATAAAATTGATTTTAAAGTAGTTCCAACTCTTGATTGAAATCATTTATTTGAAATTTTCCAGCAACATGGTGATTTTCTAGTCTTTGGAGATTTGGAGCATGTTGGTGATCTCATGCATTATTCACGTGTGGTACATTTAAATAATAAATTTAAATTACTTGATACATTCACACATTGAACTTGTACATTGTAAGTTTTAGATAATTTTACATATACACATGTGTATATTAAATGAAATTACATGTACTTGAACGTATGTAGGGCTTGGGACAAGGCACACGATAGGGATCGAGATAGGTTGGATCAGGATAGGGCACAAGATAGGGATCAAGACAACTTGGATCAGGACATGGATCGAGATAGCTTGGATCAGGATAAGGATCGAGACAGCCTGGATCAAGACAGGGATCAAGAGTGGGATTAGGGCAAGGATCAAATTCTATCCACACTAGATATCCTTCTCTTTGAGTTGTTTTACATGTGCACACACATGTGTTATAAACATTATGGTTCACTCTTATTATGATTTGTCACATTATATATACATTTTACATTATGGTTTAGACATCACAAAATGGTTTTTCATGTCATGTTAGACAATATTATGATTTGGACTCTTATTATAATTTGGACCATATTACATACATTTTACATTATGGTTTTTCATGTCATTTTAAATGTACACATTATTATGGTTTGAACTCTTGTTATGATTTGTTACATTAAATACATTTCACATTATGGTTTGTACATCACATTACATGGTTTTTCAAGTCACATTATATATATTTTACATTATGGTTTACATCACATTATGGTTTGTCACATGTGATGTTATATTACATTATGGTTCTTATTTATTTAGCAAGTTCTACTTTCTGATTTTAATTTTTTAGCACTTGTACCTTACATTTTTTCTTAAATATGTTCAATCAAAATTAGAGTACATATTATTTTTTTGTCAATCTTGATTAATGTTCAAATCATCCTTTGAGGTGTAGATTATATTTATTGTAAGCATTGAATCTTTTGCAACCTAGTTTACTATGATCTTTGGTACATTTGAAAATGCATAAGGGTGAAGACAAATTGCTATGGGTAGGTCCTAGTTTACCCCCTTGTTGGATTGAATTTATGACTTAGTTGAATGTTGGATGAATTTCATACGTCAAGCATGCAAATGGCGTATTTATATATAAATTTTGAGACAATAGGTCCTCATTTTATGATCTAAATAAAAATGTTCCTAGAATGGTTGCTCTTTGTATTTAAAAAATGGATGTAATTAATTACACAAATGAATGTCTTTAAATACCAAGAAATATAAATAATTCATGCAAACATGTAAGTTAGGTCAATTCCTATGAGCTAATAAGAAAAGAAAATTTTAATTTATTGATTTTGAATTAAATTTTATGGTCAATCTTGAGTTGCATAGGATCAAACCTAAGCATTAAAGGATTAATCTTGGTGGAAAAATACAAATCAAATCTAAGTATACGAGTATTCTCAACCAACATGAAAATTAAATATATTTAAACACAAAAATGAAATATCCAGTCAATGTAAAGTGTATGGTCCATTTAACACCCCTTGCTATTCCTTTACATGTTCTTGTGCAAGCAAAGAAAGTGAGAGATGATGAGCTATAAGTGGAGTTGAACAAATGAAATCAAAGATTCTTGAACTTAAGAATTCCATGGAACAAATACAATTGGAAATAAATGATAAGGAAAATACAAAATCATATCTAAGTGCAAAAAAAGAGAATGAGTTGGTTGGTGACATGAAAGTCTTATTTGAAAAGGTAGACAAGTCTTGTAAATAACTTGTTAAAAGAAAAATATGCAATCTCTAACCATAACTTAGACACTCTCAAAGAATGTGCAAGTTATGTGCAATGGAAAACATGCATTTATGTAGAATTGGAGGTAGGAGACCTTATTAGAATGTATGAAATGAAAAAGGAATATATGCTCTAAGAACACTTGAAAAGAAGTAGAACAAAGTGAATGAGATAGATAATTTGTATTGACTAAAGAGATTCTTCCCACTCTTGAGAAGTTGAGGAAGTTTGAGGACTAAATGTATAGTTCTTGTTGAATGAACAAGACAATTGAGAGGGGGGGGGGTAAATTAGTTCTACCTTAAACCTTCAAAAACCATCATTAACATTTAGATCCACATTCATATATTAAACCCTTAATTTGTTATGATGATTTAACATGAAAATCAAATAACAAAAACTGAAATAAATTTAACACCATGCACAAGAGAACACCTGATTTATGTGGAAAAAACAAGGAGGGAAAAACCATAGTGAGGATTAGCTCACAATATAAGTAATTGAAAACCGGTTACAAAGGCTCACTGCCAGAAGGGGTACACTGCCCTAAAAAGCTCACAACCAAGGCTCACTACCAAAATAGAAAAAGATGATAGAGAAGAAAATTTACACAAAGAACATGATCTCAATGCAACAAAGAATCCACCACAATAGCTCCAACACCTTCATAGTCTATTTGAATGATTGCAAACACCTACTCACTGCATCTGGTAATCCAACACTTGAAAGCTCATTCTACACATCACAATTTCACACCTTACAACTTTGTAATTCACATCATTCACATCACACACTTCACATGCCTCATCCCTCAACAAATCAACTCATATTTATATCTACTTCAACCTTGAAACCTTTCTCCAAGGCCGGTTATGCACCTCAAATGTACAAATTCAAATTATGTCGGCACCAAAACACTTTTGTGGTAGATAGAAGTGAATGCGTACCACATAAAAACTTGATTGGGACCCAAATCAACAACACTACTCAACCACATGCTTCCTTAAACAATATTTATCCTTCACATGTAGTGTAAACACTGGGTCAACCATTACCCGTGTAAACACCATTAAAATTTTAAATACATGCTTCCTCAAACCCAAGGATGACTTGTGAACCACACACCATGCTTGAACATGATCTAGAATATTCCTCAAACATCCTGAAATCCAACAAACTCCTTTGCAATAACTTTCACCTGAAGAATGTACAAACCCAGTACACTCAAACAACTCCGCTATACACTATTACTTGAGAAACTATCTTTCAAAGCACCAAACCTAAAATCCTCTTGATTGAGGTAGTCTACCAACCATCAATGCACCTTTAGAATCACAAGACCTAAAACACAACCGTGGAGAAACGTGGAGCAAAGACATTTCTCCTGGACACCTCTGTAATGCACAACCACACATTGGTGAACACAACTTCTACTATACAGTGATCTAGCATACCATCTCTTGAATACAACACCTTTGAAAAATTCTCACCAACTTATCCAAATTGCACAGGCATATCTTCAACCTAGAAGAAATGTGGAGCAAAACCATAACACAACTCTGTAACCCAGAATAATACTGCAACACATTGTTTCCTCTTTTTATCAAATTTTCTCAAAAGAACTTGGAAATGAAGCACCAGAGACATATCCACATCATCTTCAACACAACTACATTCATAAATAGAAGCTTATCAAAGCAACACCAGTAGCTTAACTGATGACAACATAATGCAACAAATCAAAGCAAAGATAACACCAACTATTCATCTTCAACACCAATCTCCCTCAACACATACAATTGACACCAATGACAACACAATATTGTTGACATCAATGAAAAAACCAATCTACACATACTTGCAACAGTTCTTAGGGAAATCTACAATAGAGAGAATACAACTTGGTGGAAAGCCATTATTTGAGTCACAAAATTTCTTAGCTTGCCATCTTGCACCATGACAATGTTGGATATGTGGATATATGATATTGTGAAATTTATTCATAAATTCATTGTAAGACAATCCACTCTCTTTGAGAATAATTTTTTTGGCCTCAGATCCTAACTTCATTGAGTATTTCTCATATTCAAATATTTTCCACATAACTTGCATTAAATGATCAATATTGTCAACTTATAAAAGATTCTTCAAATTTCCACAATCATTACATATATTTTTTATACACTATACATTGAACTCATCTGAATCTTTTGATTTTTCACATACAAGAGACTTCATAAATTGTGTTGTGCTTCCAAGGATGACTATATTTGGATTAATTACTGCCATAAATTTTTTATATGACTGTAGATGTAGATGAAATTGTACATGATTTCGATAATAACAAGTTTCATGTACTTTATTTATACATACAAATGATAGTTGTAATCTCTCAAACATCCTTTGATAAATATTCAAGTCTAAAAATTATTTCTTGAATGCTTCAAAAAGTTCACTTTGTGTTGTATCTATAAAATATTTTGGATGATAAATTTTTGTACCATCTTCACCTATTATTTGTATAGTGTCCCTTCTATTGGAAGAAACATGAGAGTGGTTGGTCCAATATTCAATCACTTGTTTCCTTACATCTTTCTAAATTCTATCTTTTTAGGGAACCCTACAAATATTTACCCAATTTTTCTCAATATTTTCATCTAATCTATCTCTCTTTTCAATACACCTTTGAACAATTCTTCTACAAACATATAGTAATTAGGAAATTGCTTGAACTTGTCTTCTATGCGATAATTTCTTCCTATAAATTATAGTGATCAATGCTCTACGTGCAACACTTGGATAAGTAGCTTGACTCTTGTTTACAATACAATTCAATGCTTCTCACATGTTTTCAACAATTTCTTGTTTTAATGAACCTGATGGATTTTTCCTATTATCAACCCCTAACAACTCCAAAACAGGGGTCATTTATTTTCGCCTAAATAACTTTTCACATAATTGTGCTCTTCCAATTAGAGATTTTTCTTCAAAAAATTCATCCCATATTCTTTTAGAGTGTAATTTTACCATGCTTTCAGATAACATATCTTTAGATGAAATATTATGGAAAAGAGAATCCTCATCCATCTCCATCAGATTTTCCATACCATAGAATTTTTGTTATTACTACCTTCAATTTTTTCTTTTACTTGTACGTCACCTTGGTCATCAATAATTTCCATGGGTTGTTCTTGAGTAGATGTTCCTTTGTTCACTTTTCTCTTCTTTCTTTTTTGATCATACTTCCTCTTTCTATTCCTTTGACTCCCCATCACAAATTGCTCAAATTTGAATTCACTTGCATACAAATGTACAAACATGCTTTCAATGAATGTAGTTAATATTGCAAAGAACACTAAATATTGTTCATTTGTTAAAGCCAAAGTAATAAATAAATAAAATAATTTATAACATTGGTTGAAACATGATGAGAGTATTTACTATAAGCACTCTATAACCTCAAGCATCATCTAAAATTCATAGGGAAAATTCATACACAACATGTAAGAAATAATTAACATGAACCACACACCACTTGTGTCAATGTGCACCATTATTAGTATCTTTGTATCAACATAAAAAAAATAACACAAACATTTATAAAAATAAAGAAAAGACAAACAAAATAGGTCTTAACTAATGATATTGAAAGAATTTGTCCCCAAGAAGATTAAAATCATATTATCTTAACATCATTATACTCAAGTTTTGAATTTATTTTCAACTATAAGGTCTGCATTACTTATGTTGTTTCTCTAGTGATATAGGATGATAAGAATATTCCCAACCATGTGATAAATATAGCCACAATAAACTTGTTCATCAATTAAAATTAAACCATAATAAAGGTTCATAAATTAAAATTTCTTTAAATACATAAATTACAAACATATCATAAGCATATTTGGTATATATCAAGAAAATAATTAGAATGTAAAGTTAGTTTAGAGACAAAGAAGTGGTATTAAATTACATGTATTACAACCCTTTATGTATTCAAAGAAGAGGTAAATTTTTACTTGTATCACAACCCTTAATGTATTCAAAGAAGATAGGGCTAAAGCATTAGATTTAGATAGCACATGAGATCAGAAATAATGTGTTCACGAGAAATATAAACTAGATCTAATATTGAATCACATGATGAAGCATCTATCAATGAGGAACTAGAGGATACAAGAAATGGGGAATCTAAACTTGCACAAGTAGAAAGAGTGTATAATGTAGGGTATGTGATTATGTATGAATAAAAAGGGCTAACAAAGGAAATTTGGGTTAAACCTTAATTCTGGAGGAAGATAGTACACCATAAAAAGGATAAGAAGTAGATGATTTTTATTGGTTATAGGGCATGAAGAAGTTATAAAAGAATGCAAGTATGGATTTTCAAGAAGCGGGCTTGATCTCCAAGTATAACATAATCGAGTCAAGTGAACCTAAGATGTGCCAACCTAATGCAAGAGCATGGAAAAAGGACACACATAGGTTTGGAAAGATCTAGTCAATTTTTGATGATAAAATATAGATGGAAAAGGTAGTCACATATGAAGGAGAAGATCCATAGAAAGGAATCAACATTATTTACAATAAAATCCAATTGAGTGAGTGGGCATGGGAATAAAAGAGAATGCAAGAAGATCCTCAACAAAGAGAAATGCGGGAGGAGAATGGAACACGTAAGTGCTACAAGAACTACCAACCTAAGAAAATTTCACTAACATAGAGGAAACTACCCCAAGAAGGTACAAAGGTGTTTGCAAAATACATCAAAGAGAAAAAGACCTATAAGTGAAGTGAAAACCCTAGTAAAGGAGGTTGGACAAAGATAGGAGTAAGGATGGAGAAGAAGGTCAAAGGGGAGAAAATAAGACATGATCTCATAGCCAAAAGTTGAGGAAAATATAAGGAAATGGACTTGGATAGAGGAGGTTAATGTATGCCATGTAGGCAAGGTTGAGGGGAAAATAAGGAAAAATATATATTAATCATGCGAAAGTATGAGTGTCTAGGGAAGGATGAGACAATATTGATGAAATTTGAAGAGTGAAACTACCACTTCATCTCATTTATGAATAAGGATTCATATTATTTCATACCTAATGAGTTTGATGTAGGGGCACAATAGGTTGGATAAGGAATTTTTATAGTCCAATATAGGAATAGGTGTTTTTGGGATTCTAGAGGATTGGCATAGAAGGAGAGGGTGTGAGGAACATTATGTAAAAGAATAGGGTGAACACATGAGAGTATATCATGTTACAAGGAAGGAGTTATGCACAAAAACAAGGGATGGAACCCACACATGAGAAATAAATGAAAAGTAGAGAAGAGAAGAGGTGCAAGGGAAAACATGATTATGCAAAATATTACACATTTAGGGAACCACAAAAAATGAGGACATGACTAATGCCTCAAGAAGAGAGTTATTGAAAATTTATAATGATTATCTAAAACACACTAGGTGAAGTGAAGCATATGTTTGCAAATTTCATAGTACAAGTTTGTAGGTGAACTCAAATAATCCAAAATTATGGGTCCTTGTATGTGTACACCATAACCTAATAACCCTAGTTCTCAATGATATTCAAATGAAAAATAGTGAAAACTAACTTCAAATGCATCCATAAAAAGAGTGACATAATCAATTATAAGTTGAAGATTAATGTACCTTCAAAAATAACTCTTCTTTTGTTGAAATAAGTCTTCTTTTGTGTTTTCCCAAATATCATTGAGTTGAAAAATAAAAAAATCATTTATATGGATGTTTTCAGCCTTACAAATTTTGGCTGATAGAATTTCAACCAAGTAAGTTCCGGTTGGAAGGGTTTCAGCTCAAAAATTCTTGATCGGAACATGCTCGACTAAAAATGATCCGGCTGAAATTGTCTAGTTGGCATCCTACTTGGAAGCCAACTCAACTTTTTTTAGAGTTTTATGAAACTTTGAACTTTGAAACTAAGTATTTCTTCAGTCAGAATGATTAAAAAAAACCCTTTTGTAGAGCTTGGAGTGGTGAATCCAAATATGTATTTTTTTTTAATAATTTGATTAGTTTTAATATATATATATATTTGTAAATAATGCAAGTAGGTTTTTAAATTTTAAAAAAGGTTGATTAGAAATTTAAAAAAATAGTAAAACATATTAAAAAAATTAGAAAAATATATGGTGTAGTAGAGGAGAGAATCCTCTTGAAAAGGGTATAATTTGTTTTTTGAAAAATGATTAAAAAAGTAGACAATAGTTGACGTCAAATGAAAACTATCAAATTCTGGTAAGTTTGACTTTAAGACATTATTACAAGAAAATATACATCAAAATTTGATTTTTTTTTTCATGCACTAGATATTGAAGTTACCTATTTGGAGAAAAAATTCAGGGGAAAATGAAGTTTTTTTCAATTTGTTTCTTGACGTCAATTGAATGTCACTTTTTCTTGAAATTTTTAGCATTCAAAAATTTGTTCTTAAATTGATAAAAAAATAATGAAAACAATTCAAGAAAATCTAAAAAATTACAGGAATAAACTTCATCAAGAGTTCTACATTTCATTAGTTTACACCATTTTGAAATTCAAAATATAAAGACCACTTTTATGTGGTCGAAGTTCAATTTTTTTTGCTGTTGGCCAATTCCTTTATAAAGTGTGACATAGGTTTGTACTTTTACCCCATAATAATGTAGGAAAAATAGTCATCAAATTAACATCATTAAGATATAACTATTTTTTTAACATTGCATTTCTTGTTCGTATTAAATAAATAAAAAATTAAATATTTCACATTTCATGTTCTTTGTCAGATTATTTAATGAATATTACTAAAAATAATTATAATAGAATCTAACTTCTTATTCTAATAAAATATAAAATATGAGACTTTAACTTATAGTAAATAAAAACAAACAAAAGTCACAATTTTAATTATGATAATAAAATTGAACAGTTGTTGTACAATTAATGTATGGTTTTATATATGATGGAAAAAAGCATTGCATTATGAAAGGAAAAATCATATACAAGGATGTAATTGCAACTCACCTATTTTTTGAATGATGGAAGCAACTGGATGGGTTGTTCATAATTTTTTTCCATTTTTTGTAAGAAAAATATGTTTCTTCTTGTCGAAACATAAAATGAAATAGTAACAAATTTTTTAGTGTTTATAAGTTTAGTTTAGAGCAATAAAATATGTATGGAAATGCAAATATTATCATAGAAAATATTTGATCATTTCATTATTATTCAAATATTTTAACTATAAAATTTGGAATCTATTGTATAATGTTTTTTATTAAGGTAAAATAGGTTTTAAAGGGATTTGAAACCCTTACATAAAATGCAATAATAAAGATGTCTAGAAAAACACATCTGCAACTAAATAGGTTTTACAAGGACTTGAAACCCAAAATATCAAAGTAGTCTAAACAAAAAACCAAAGACCCAACAGTAAGACAAAAACTAAACTACTAGAAAATAACAACTAAACAAGAAGAAACAAACAACATAATTACTATAAATTTTTAAGGTAATTAGCTGCTTCTAGCTATTGCTAATAAAATCTCTTATGAAGATCAACCAGGCTAAGCAGATCATTATTCTCTTCTTGGAAAGATTTCTTCTTTCCCCTTGTGCATGCACTTTGTCCTTTCTACTATGAGTGGCTTTATTTTCCTTTAGCTTTGTGATCCTTCTTCATCTTCTGAATAGTAATGGAGGCATCAAAAAATTAGTCTTCCTTGAGCTCCTTCAACTTCTTAATAAGGATGTGAATACCTTTAACGTTGTTCTAAATAGTGCATTGACTTATTTTGATGACCCTTTCTAGGTTTTGGTTAATCTGCATCATTTTTTTTTTCCAAACCCTTGACCCGATTCTCATAGTCATATTTCATTAGATTGACTTCAGTCATAATAGCTTCCAACACCATCTGAAACTCATTTTCCTCATTCTTCGCATTCATATAATCCTCTGCATCCCATTTGGCATCAAGTTTATTTTGCATTGATCTTAGCTTAACATTAATCTGATTCAGTTTAAGCAAAAACCATTTAATAAGGTAAAACTAACCCACCACCCCATCCTTAACTAACCCCAAAACATTAAAAATTTCCTCTTTATTAGTGTTTAGTTGTGGGAAATCCTTAGAGAAGTCTTGAGGAGAGAAAATATGGCCAACATTAGTATTATTAGGGGTAAGGATAGGGATTTTACCACTACACCTGCTTGCAAATTAGCCTTAACCTCCAAATTACCCTTGTCTTTACCACCTTTCATCCCATTATCATAATTTTTTGGTTTTTTCTTCTCATTTGAAGAGACATGAATATCTTCATGAATAAAGCCCCCTGCATGTGACCCACTCGACCAAGAAATGTGAGTATGAGCCCTCTTCTTAGCCGTCTTGCCCTTCTTCAAATTCTCATCCTCAAACGGAGAGTTAGGCACCATTTCCACTTCATCCTCTTCTTTCCACTCCTTATCCCCATCCAAAGTAGACTTCAAACCCTAATTAGAAGAGACAATGTGAGCCTAAGGGGTGTGTTTCATAGGAAGCTTCTTAACCTTATTAGGAGAGGAGAGGGATTTTAGATATTCCATAATTAATAATATAAGACCCTCATGCAAAATAAGCAATTTTACATTCTTTTTGTTTTCCTTAAGACCAAACTCTAGTGAAGAAAGAAGATAAAAAGGAAAATAAACTAGATGCTTACGGTGAAAATGATTTAGGAGAATAAAATGGAAACCATACAAATGAGTGTACCTTCCATTGAGAATAAAATAGTGCATGAGCACCTCCACCACCTCAACCCATACTAGTTTAATAGATAGGCAATCATACCCTCCCGCATTATATTTTAACAATTACTGGCCTTCAAACCCCTTCAAGAATTGTTTAACCACACCTTTGGAAGCCTTCCTTTACCTGAAGAAATTTCTACCCTGGGTGGAGACACCAATAATATATCCAATAAGCTCCTATGTGACAATTAACTCCTTCCCATCATCCTTGATAGTTCAATTTTTCTATCCATTAGCAAAGGCCCTAGTGATTTTAGGGTCATGGCAGTGCAACTTCTCTAGGTAGGGAGTAACACCTCCATCTTCAAGAATCTTCCAATTCAAGGCTTTGTTTTTGATATCCTCATAGGATGAGGACTCAATTCCGCTTCTATCCCCTCCCATTTTAGCTCATCTGAGAAACAAGGCAATGAAAATGGATTTCTGACCCCACAAAAAACACTTTTGACAACTCTCCAAAATACCCTTAAATTGTGTGAGATGACAAGTAGTATTAATTACCATTAAAGCAATTCCCAAAGAATATATCCCGTGCATCATTAGATTATAAAACCTTTCTAGGCTCGTCCTCTCATTATTAAAACACCTTTCCATTACAAGACCTTTGTATATAATTAATAAGATTTTGAATGTGATAGGGGACATCAATCAACTTACCCCAACACTTAGATGATCCATTTCCAACACTAGCAAAAGAATTTGGAATAGAGTTTCCCTCCCTATAGATATGGGAGATGTGAAGTTCATCAAGAGTATTAAGGATCAAACTAGAATCCTTAATAAATTTTTCAATAGACCAACTAAAGCTATTTAAATTCTTTAGACAATTTATAATATTTAAAGAATCTCCTTCAATCCATATCTTGCAAAAATCCGAGGAATAGGCCAAATTCAAACTATTGTAGGCAGCCACAACTTCAACAACGTGGTTTGTTTGGGTTCCCAGAGGGAGTTCCACTACCAATAAAAACCTACCATCCTCATCTCTTATAACCCCCCACAATCAATAGGCCCAAGATTCCCCTTGGTTGTCTCATCAAAATTAATTTTGATCCAACCTTGCAGAGGAGGAATCCAAGAAACATTATTTCTGGCATTCTTGACCTTGTTAATTGGGATAGAAATATCAAAGGGTAAACACTAGTTGTGCACCACCTGCTTATCATAATTAAAAATAGGAGCAACAAAAGATCCACTCACATGCTTATTGTAAATCCCAGACAAGAAGTTTTCCTTGATAAAGCAACACATTTTGATAGAGACTCTTTCAAGTGTTAAAAGAGAGACTCTGAAAATAGAGTCGTTCCTCTCTTTCTAAACACCCCATGCCACATGAGGGATAATTAAAGACCAAAGATAAACAAGAGAAGGATTAGATGTAGGAGCCACCCATTTATATGATAGGTCCTTGAGAGAGAAAGGAAAAACCCAAAAAATATTCCACCGAGAAAGAATACCATCATAGAAACTTTTAACAAAACTACAACCAAGAAGGAGATGGAGATAAGACTCTAAGTCCCTTTCATAGAGAGCACATCTATTCAGAAGGGAAAAGCCTCTCTTACATAAGTTATCTAAAGTGAGCACTTTATTTTGCACCAACATCCAAAAAAGATGCTAGCTTTTAGAATCAGCAAAGGGTTCCAAAAGGAGGCCCAAAATGAAGGTGGAGGGGCATGAACCTATAGCAAATTGTAAGCAGAAGAAACATAGAACTTACCATTAAGGTGATCCCACAACAGTGGTTTACAATTTTTAGGAGATCCTGATTTTTGCTAAAATCACATATTTTTAGAAAATATAATGATTTAAGCCTTGAAAAGTTCCATTTAAAGGATTCCAATTGAAGAGGGTTTGATCAAACCACCTTGGATAGAACCTCACTAGTTTTAAACCACACTTATAATGGAGTCTCCTTTACACCTATCAAAATGCTGATAAAAAACCACTTTTGATTTACCTTTTGGGGGATCAAATTAATTCATTTAAAAATTATTTTTTGTAGGTATGTATTCCTTATTATAAGCTTCCCAAAAAGTATAATTTTAAATAAATTTAATTTGATTATTATATTTATTTTTTTATTTCTTGTGAATGTGGGTTTTTCATTGAAAATCAAGCTCTTTGTTCTGTACATGTGGAAAAATAACAGATTATCAAAAAAAATTATGAAAAATATCTATGCACTAGATATTGATGTCCTTGATCCAACAAAAAAATAAAATTGAATTTCGACACATACAAAAAAAGTTGTGTTAGCAAGTAAACCTATGTTTGAATTGTAACTGGTTTGACTTCAAAACTTAAGAAAAAAATATTCAAAAAAACACTATGAAACCAATTTTATGCACTAGATATCGTAGTTACAAATCTAAATTATAAAATATTAGAATTTTATCCTTCATAGAAAAAACTTATGTGTTAGAAAGTACACGTCACTCTTTAAAAATGGTGTTTACTATTAAAAAAGTTTTCGAAGGAGATGGAAAAATAAATGCAATTTGATTCCAATTTTTTTAAAAATATATATTTACAATCTACAGAAAAAATGTCACAAATCACTAGTATGCATCATCTTTAAATTCCTCATGGTTTAGAAGCTAGACGTTCCCAAAAGTGAAGATTTAGTTAAAAAATTCAATTCAATGTCTAGTTTGACCAAAAATTGTAAACCAGTATTGTGGGATCACCCATTAGCATTGAAATTCCATATCAATCTATTTGGACCTAGGGATCTCGAAATATGAACTAGTGACAAGGCTTCATGAAGAGCAACAAGAGACAAATTGAGAGAAACCAAATCTCTCCACTGACCAATATGAAAAAAATCAGCCAGGTTATCTCCAACAAGCCTAGAGCATAAATCTCTAAGAGGATTAGCCCAAGGTTCATTTAGAAGAGGCCCATTTCCAAGCCACCAATTCTCCCAAAAATTGATAAGCCTGCCATCACCAATTACCCATTGAAGACCCTTGGAAATTAAGAAATTGGATTTTAAGATATTGTTCCATATGGAAAAACCAAAAGGAATGTCCTGAGAGCAGAAAATATACTTGACATAAGTGCAATATTACCCAAGTACTTGTTAGTAACAATTTTGGTCCATTTTTTGCAGAAGCATCAACTTCCTACCATATCCTTCTTCTTGCTAAAGAGAAAGAATTAGGAAAATTTGGTTGGAAGGTGATTCTCTTAATATAGTTAATTATTTGATTAAGAAGCTACCTTCCTCTCGATCTATTTTGCATATCATTGAGGATACTTTATCCCTTTTAAAATCCTTTGATGAGGTCCTTGTGTCACATGTGTTTCATGAAGCTGATTCCTTAGTTGATTGTTTTGTGAACATGGGGGTTTATTCTCATAAGTGTTGGGATTCTCATGATGCCATCCCAATTGAGATTCAGAGCATCATTAATCATGATCAGACCTTATGTCATGCTCGTGACCGCTTTGGGATGTAGAGGAAATTATTTCTTCCCTAGTTGGTTAAGACGTGTGTAGTCCTACATAAGGATGTTTAATTATTTCAATTCATTAGAAAAAGTTTCGAAGGGTGTAGACTTTATATTTGGTCATCCTTGCGTTGTTAATTTGGAATAGATTATGGGTGTTTTTTTCTCATGTATCTGGATCTTTCTTCTCCATTTTCCCGTTTCTCAATTTTGGGTGGAAGTTTTGGTGAGTGTTGCTCTAGCTATCATGGGGGGAAATCGTTGTAGATAGGAACCTATGTCTTGCGATGAGGTCAAAGTTAATGGTTTGGTGTGGGAGATCTTGGTGAGGGGGGAAGTGTGTTCTTATATTTTGAAGCTTCACGACTTTGATTCTCAAGTTTCCTAGGATTTTTTCAATGGTTGGAATAACAAGGTGTTGGATGTTTTTGGTGTGGAAGTTAACATTATGGAGGGATCTATTGCTAAAGTTATGGGCTTACCATCTAAGGGGAGAAAATTTTACAAAGATCTTTTGGCTTCAAAGTCTACTCTGGCCAATTTTTTCAAGGGAACTGAAAGGAAAAAGCTCAGGTATTTGGCATGCGGTGGGTATGATCGCCTCTCCATTAAGCCTATATGGAGGGATGTTGCTATGGCTATCATGAGGTACTTAACCTTAGATGGCAGATTTTATGCCATCTATGGTTTCTATTTTATGCTATTAAACCATTTCAGGCACAATAAATTGGTTTCTTTTCCTTATTGTTTACTACTTTCACTGGAAAATGGGATCTTGGAGTTTATAAAGAACCCCTCTAAGCCCTTTCTACATGAGGGGCTTATTCTTTTGATCATGGAGCATGTTAAAGACAAGTTTGTTCTTGAAGTTCCTAAGGTTCCTAGAGGTTGCAAGCTAAAGGGTGCCCAACCTGGTTATGACACAGGGGTCTCTGATGGTGAGGAGGCAGGGCATGATGAGGTGGGGTCTTCTCAGGAGCTTTCAACCTCTATAGAAGTCTGTGGTAAGTATCCTAAGAAGAAACCTAAGAATGAGGCTCCTCAATCTTGGTCGGGGGGTCACACACTAATATGGATATTAAGGAGCCTCCTCCTGCTTTTGCTAAGAAAGCGACTAAGGGGAAGAAAGGGAGTAAGGGCCCTAACGAGCATGTGAAAGGTAGAAGCCTGGCAACAGATGGTGATAAAGGGATTGAGGGGAATACTACTCTTCTTAATCTTTCAGGGGTGGTTGCTTCTGTTGGCATGGATAAAGGGCAGGGTAGTACTAAAGGTGAGAAGGGTCAACTAGAGTTGTTGGCGGATACTATTGTTCAAAATAAAAGGGCCGAGATTGAGGTGGTCGATTTGGATAGTTCTTTCGCTGGTGTTGAGTTGACAGGAAAAGCTAAGGTGTCTAAAGATTAGAATGAGGGGTCAACTTGTCTTGAGGAGGAGCCTTTCAATTGGGAGAAGCTTGATTTAGATGTATACAAATGAATTTGTACCACCCTTTGGTGTAGATAATTCCTCTGGGAATTAAACCTAGGAATTGGCTTAGGGGGAGCAATAATAGATAATCAAATAACTCCCTGTTGATATGAGGTGTCATGGCTTGGCATGAAGATGTGAAATGAAGATGGACAATTTGGATCTTTTGGAGAAGACTTCGGAAGAAAATATGCAATTATAGAGATTTGTTGAGTGATTTAGGGTTTGTTGTTGCATAGAGAAGGGTTTTACCAACTTTATTGTTTGGCATATTGAATACAAATTAGGGAAGAATCAAAGGGTTATATAGCTATTCTTTATCGATTTCATTCACTTTTATGCATTTGGAGTGAGTAGAGAAAATTGAAGCAAATTCAAGAGTTCAAAGGAAATTTGTGAAGCAAAGCATCCAACCCTAGTTCTAGTTGAGAAAGAAAAAGGTATTTACCATTGTCCAAAGCTGAAATAGAGTTTATTTTTGAAGCATTTGAATTCAATAGAAATGACTAAACCTACAGTAGTGAATGTGAGTGAAAAACCCCAATCAAAATTTAAGAAATGCCCCTTCAAGTTTGGTTCTTTAGTAGTTTGTTTGTTGTTTTACTTTCTGAGGGAGCTTCTAGAAAGAAGAAATGTCATATGGGATAAAAGAAAACTAGTGTCCCATCAAATATTTGAATATCTACACAAAATTAGTGATATGAAAGCTCAAGATGAAGCACTTAATGCATTATTTGTAGTATTTTAGAAGAGAATGCATGAACAGGAGAGGATTCCTAATTCTGTGGTGGACAAATATGAGAAGGATATCACATTTTTGGTCACAATAGGTGAATGCATTATTGAGGTTGTAGAACCCAAAATTGCCTGGATTCTACCACTTGGATATGAGACCAATGAAAATAAAGTAAATGGTTATGTTGACATATTGCTAAAAAGTCCTAAGGACCCTACACAAGAAATACATGGAACATATGAGGAGAAATCCATAGAAGTGCATATGTAGCTAAAAAATCCTAAAATAAAGAAGAAAGTGAAAAAGATGGTGGATGACTATTTCAAAGACAAGGGATTCATAGAAGAAAAAATACAGAAGAATAGAGCACGAGAAGAGGGAGAAGCAAACAAAGCAAGTGGGTCCACCAGACCTAGAAGAACTACTTACACCATTCCCCCTAGTGTTCAACAACCCTCTGGATAAGTTTCTACCACCACCAGAACCAAGAGAATGGAGACTAGTGCTCTAGTAATAGAGGAACCTCAGGTGAAGGAGGCCACAAGGCCTTAAAAGAGAAAGAAAACTGCTCTGATAGTCCCCTCTACTGCCACTACATCAAAAAGGAGAAAAGAGAAAGTTGTAAGAGAAAAGAACATGAGTGTAATACCTGAAGAAGAAGAAGAGGATGAAGGTCCTCCATTGATTTTGAGAAGAAATAGTAAAAAGAAACAAATAATAGATATTGTTGATACCTCAAATGAAGAAGATATTGAGAAGGAAAAACAAGCCTTTGGGATACATATACATAAATAGATGAAGCAAAAGAAGAAATTAGACATAGTTGAACTGAAGAAGAAAAAGAAAACTCTAGAGAGACTGCACAGTCCAATGAAGTTGGACTCATTGTTCAAAGGTATTTTGCATCATGAGAAGTTGGGAGAAACAACTACCTTGTACAAAAATGCAAATGAGGTGGACAGAGCCACCATAATAGAGGCAATCATCAAATACATTATGATTATTGAAGCTTTTGGAAAACATTAAGAAGAATGTTCTAGATGATGTGTTGAACATCTTAATGGAGAGGAGAAAAGAGGCCATAGAAAAGGAAGAGAATCTTAGATTAGATGCTGTGGAGAAAATTGGATTCTCCCTATCTAATGCTAACAAGGCCACATTGGCCCAAGTATTTAGCAAAGAATTCAAAACAAAATAAAGGGTCACACTTATGATGGGAAGAGAATATGATCAATTTGATAAAATGTAGAAGTAAACAAAGGAGAAGATTACTGATATAGCACAAAATTATGACATGATTCCCATTGCCTCTACTAGCAAAGAACAAGATCTAGTAAATGAAAACATTGGAGTTACTAATACAAAATAAAATATAGATAATACTCCTCTGGATACAAATGAACCAATGCAAGGAAATGTTGAAGATGAAAATGTTGTTGTGATTAGAGAGGAAACCACAAAGGATGACACTCCTATTCCTCTGATGACACACGATACTGTAGATCAAGGCTACCCAAAGACATCTGTTCCTCTGGTGGATACAAAACAAAACATAGGTGAAGGTGAAAAGCATGATATAGTTGATGAACAAAGGAATGAGAATGAAGAGAACAAGGAAAGAGAGAATGCTAATAAGAAGGAAGGTGAAGAAGATAAGAGTGAAGAGGGTAAGCAAGGAGAGAAGAATAAGGATGAAGGAGATGAAGAAAAAGATAAAGAAAAGACCTCTGGTGAAGAAGAAGAAAAAGTAGAGGAATAAGAAGATCCTAATACCAAAAAGAATGAAGAAGTAGAGAACTTTAAGGATTTACTTAAGCCCTTTTGGTGAATCCTCCTCCGCTAATCCTTTAAAATTTGTCTCTTCTCAATTGTTGCAGTTGCCCATGCAACATGGCAGTGTTGATTTAAATAAGATATCTCTTATACATAAGTTGTAGCTAGGTGATGTGTTTAATGCATCAACAAGAAAAGAAATCATTGAAACATATCAAAAGAGTAGTGAATTATTGGATGAAGCTATAAAGGAATTACATGAGATCACACTAGGAACTAATGTTGATACATCTTTGTTTGTTGTGAAAAATTTCAAATTACTGATTGATTCCTTTAAGGAATATGCCTCCGGATTGAAAGGACAAGTGGAAATAGAGTTTGAGACAAGTCTTATAGAGCTGATGGATATCATAGAGAAATGTGCATCTACACATACCAAAGTTGAAGAATGTTTGAAGGAAGTAAAAGCTTGTGAGGAAGAGGCAAAAACATTATTTTTGTATTGCATGAAGTGGCCGGATGCCACACAAGGAATACAAGATGAAATGCACTCAATTGAGTCCCAGATAGCTAATGCATCAAGTTCCTATGACCTGGAACTAGACAAAGATGATCAAACCTAGACTACTATAGTGGACTTGCATGGAAAATTCTTCACTTTACAGAGCTAGAAGGAAGAGATTATCAAGCAACTTGGGAAGCTAAGGGACTTGGTAAAAACAAAGCACATACCTATCTCAAGTTCCCTTGCCAGCACTGACAAAATCTCAAAGTTAAATCTTATCCCCAGTATTGTGGAAGAAGGAGAAGACACTTTGATGGAGCTTGAGTCTCTACATAGGATGCTTGCAACATAAAAGAAGAATTGGGAAGAAAGTAAATCTACTTGGCAAGTTGTTCTTTAGAAGCTTCAAGGGTCAACATCTTCAAGTTGACCATTTCTATCTCTATACATTTTTTAGTTTTTCATGTTTACAGATTATTTTGTATATATGCAGATGTATTAGGAGTTTTTGGTTAACTCCCTAAGGGGGATCTAGTTTAGTTTGTATATATGTTTGAGGGGGAGAGATGTTTGGAGAGATAGTTGAGGGTGAGATGTTTGAGGAAAGGAGTTTTTTTTTGGCACATGTTGCCATCAATGACAAAGGGGGAGATTGTTGGAAGAATGAAGAAGGTTGTCATTAATGAGTTACCATTGATGAAAAAACTATATGATGGATGCCAAAATAGTATGAAGGATGATTGTAGAAGAGTTATTTTATAAGAGGGTTTGATCCACACACTAAAACAGTTAAGTATTTTTTCTAAGTGTCTATACCGACAAATTTAGCACATAAATCCCTCTGGTAATTTGGTCCGCATTTGTTTACCCATACAAATTTAATTTTGCAATTCGAATATGTTGTTCATGGAAATCAGTAACATCTTAATTTTGAATTTCACTTAATTCGGATAAGTGGTTTGAAAGTTAAATGTAACAAAAGATCAGTCACATACTTTTAGGTCCTATGCATGGCCGACCTAATGTATGTAAAGAGTTACAAAGACTAAATATGTGATGCAAATAGAAGAGGGAGCTATTATAGGTTCATACCAACCTATATTGTGTGTGTTTGGGTATAACGGCATTTTGATTTCAATTAGGTGTCGACAAGGCATGTTTTGTATTGTTTGGGGCTACATCTAATTAGGCCAATATAATTGATGTTTGCGAAGGAGTTTGGTATATATACAAGGTTGATTTGAGTTTGTGGAGATCGAATCTCATATGCACATGATCTGAATGTAGTTGGTGATGAAATTTTTTGCAGAGTTGAGTGAATGAGGTATGAATGTATAGCAGAGTAAAGATTTGTAATCTAAGTTGAATAAAGTGTATTAAAGTTTGTGTTATGAGCTTCAAAGCAATTGAATCCAACATATATTAGATGTACTTTTATTAGTTCAAATCTTGGCTATGAAACCACCTCTTTCTATCTTTCTTTTCTCGGTTAATAGTGAGTTCACTTGGACAGTGAGTCCACCTGGCAATGAGCCTTTCTGAAATATCTTATAACCGGTTATAACATATTACATGAGCTAATCCTCACTGTGGTTTTCCCATTTTGGGTTTTCCACGTAAAAATCCTAGTGTTCATGTGTTGTGTGTGTTATGGGTTGTTCATGCTTTCATTCCTTATAGCTATTAAGAATGCTTTGGTAATTGGAAGGTTAATAATTAGATGGTTTAATAGAATACTAATTCACCCCCTTCTCAGTATTTTGAGTGTTCAACACTTGGTATCAGAGCCTAGGTCATGGGTTCAAGTCCCTCATTTGCGCTGGGGGGATTGTTGCAAGGTGTGCACCCTTGGTCTCCTTGTTCTATGTAGTGCAACACTTGGGTTTGTGACATGGCTAAACTGCTTCTTGTGGATTCATTAACTTTGGCAGTTGTATCAAGAATTAATAGGTTGATCTTTTGGTGCAACAACAACCATTTGTGCAACATTCTAAGGATGGAATGAGAAGCCTCTTCAATCTATTCAAATGGATTCATTCGGAGGTTAAGGAAATTAACATTAAGATGGACTCATTGGCTAAGTTCAATGTTCAAATGGTCAGTAATAGAAAAAAGGAAATGATAGTGCATATCAGGGTTAAAATAATGAATGTTGTGCTTGATAAGGTGGCGAAGGATGTTGCTAAATTGGGTAGGGATCATGAGTCTAGATTGGTTCCCCTTGAGGAAAAGGTTAACAAAATTTGTAAGGATTTGAGTACTGTTATGCAGGTCAGCAACAAGTCTCTCCATACTAGTGCTTAGGGGCTGACTGTTCTAAATGAGAAAGCTTATAATTGGTTTGGTAAACTGCTTGTAGCTGGGGAGAATGTTCAAGAGCTAAAAGAAGATGATCAAAAAGTTTTGATGGAGAAGAGCATGGACGCAGGTCCTAGCATCAAAACTAGAAGTAAGACCAAGAAGGGTGCTTCCTTTCCTGCTCAGGAGTTGGAAGATGTGATGGAGATGCATGAGAATTTATCTCCAGTAATCTAAAAGTAGCTAGGATTTTAGAGAACTTACAAAAGTTTCTATTTTTGGCTACTTTTTTGTTGATTGTAAGCTAAAGGCTAGCTGTCGGTTTATCTTTGTTGATTCTTTGACAAATTTTTTGGTTAGTGGCTGCCTTCTTTTCTTATGTATTTATTATGCAACATGTTCTCATTATACAAGGTTTCAGGATCCCTTCAAAACTAGTTTTTTCATTAATAAAAAAAAATACTGGTTCATTCATTCTTTTATGAAGTGAGTCTCCAAATTTGTTTAGCCAAAAGAGCATAATTAAAGTCCTTGATTCTTCTAGTACCCATACCTCCCCATTTTTTCAGTTTACATACTTGATCCTAGGAGATAAGATGAATAAATTTGCGCTCTTCATTCCCAACCATAGATAATTATTTTGAATCCATTCAAAATAATCCTGAAACTTTCTTGGAACCCTGAAAAGACTCATAGTATAATCATGTAGATTTTGAAGAGTTGAATTGATCAAATGAACCTTACTTGCTTGAATCATAATCACTCCTTTCTAGCCTGAAAGTTTAGACTAAAATCTATCCAAAATTTTGGACCAAAATTAACCTGGAATCAAATTAGAACAAAGGGGGAGGCTAAGATAAGAATCAAGAAATGAGCCAAATTTGCAACCAAGAATCTAAGCAATAGAATTTTGCCACACTTGAGGAGTATTCAAGAAGAAAATAGAACTTTTAAGGAGCTTTTAAGCAAGATGGATTTAACTTGTCTTGTTTTAGTGACAAAGGCTTCTCCCATAATAATAGTGTCATCAACAAATTGTTGATGAGAACACACCTGGTTAAGGGAGGAGGGAGAAAGACCTTTCACAAAACTATTATTAACATCTTTTTGAAGATATCTCCCCAAATATTTTTCCATAAGCACAAAGAGAAAAGGAGACACCGGGTCTCCTTATCTAATCCCTCTCGAGCTTTTGAAAAAACTAGCAGGAGAACTGTTGACAATCATAGAAAACTTAGGAGTATAATGTTAATCACATATAATAAAATAATTGTAATTGTAATTTATTATTACTTGGATTATACTATTATATTATCATTAAAGAAAAAATAATTTAATTTAATCAAAGATAGTTGCAATATAATTAAATAGTAGTGTTAAATCGAAAAAAAACACATGGAAGGATTTGATGGAAACTTTTTTTTTCTTTTTTGAATTTATAAATGTGAATTCCAATTAATATAGCAAAGATCTTATGTAGATTATAAATAAAGATATATTGAAATTGTTTTTTTATTATTTAAATTGACAAATATGATAGTCAATCAATGTATATAACAAATATTGATAAAAAAGTCTTACTATTTACATAGATGAAAATAAATGTACATAGAAGATATCTTAAGTGAAATGTGATCAAGAATATACATCAGAGTCTTTGTCAAAATAATATACACATCAGTTATTAAATGATAGTACAACACTATACATGAACCTAGTTTTAATACATTAGTTATGGTTTAAAAATAATAAAAATTCTTCAATTATTTGTTTGGAGGATCCTTGTTCATATTGCTTGTCATAATATAATTCTTTCATAAATGAACAAAAGCCAACAACTTTTGTATAGGTCTTGTGAAATTTTTATGTCATATTTTGTATTTGTACGATCTCTTCTTCAACTGCCACAACAACCAAAGTTGCATCTTCCATTTCTTGAATAATCTTGTGCAAATGTTTTGAAATAGATTTTATGAGTTTCTCAATTGGGGTTTTGATGAATGTATTTGTGTCAACTGAATCTTTTGTAAGTAATAGATTGGTTATAGAGTTTTCAGATTAATTTGATTCAACATTCACAGTTGACATGATCTAGAAGGCCAAGCACAACAATTGATATTCCAAAATGAACAGACGATTGAATGTTATGCATGTTTTTATAAGGGGGAATATCAAATTGTGGATTAAAATTTAATTTGTGTGCCTATCTTCTTTTTTCCTATTGCTAAGTACCAATGCTAAATCTTGACTTAAGTCAAGAAAGTAGAAAAATAAATTGTTCACAAAACTCAGTTACAGTCTATATCCCCAATAAAGATTTCCACACAATACCCAACCAAACAAGATCAAATTGCATAGTTTGGTAAATTTGAGCATCATTTGAGAATATAGCAAATCATTATTTGCAACTCTCTTTGTGTGGAAGGCGTTTTTGTTTTCTGTTTGAAATTGTGTCTCATGTTTATTCACAATTCTAACAGTTTAGACAATGCATCATATGTTCTATTAATAACTTTAAAATCATTTTTCAGCCACAAGTTATACTTTCAACAAAAAATGAATTTAAAAATATTTCAAAAAATAACGCAAAGTAGCTCACATTATAACCATGAACTTCACTCCATACAAGCTTCAAGCTAAGACAATCCGCATAAACATGGAGTATTTTTGATATCAATGAATCAATTTTTTTTTTTTAAAAAAAAGGTGTAACAATTTATCAAACTATACTACATTTCAAATGTTTCAAATAACATTATTGTGTCTAAAATTCCAAGGATATCACTTTTAACAGTCCAAACTTCAAACCCAATGACATAAATATGCCTTAATCAAGTTCAAAGGGTTTGAAATCCTTACCAATTAAACAAATAAAGAATATCGTGTGAAATAGAAGCATTTTTAAATAATCTAACCTTCATGCACTATGAATGAGGGTGATCCCACAATAGTGGTTTACAATTTTTGGCCAAACTGGACACTGGAATTATTATTTTTAACTAAATCTTCACATTCGGGCACCTATAGCGGCTAAACCATGAGGAATTTGAAGATGGTGCAAACTAGAGTCTCGTCACATTTTGTCTGTAGATTCTAAAAATATTTTTTTCAAAATTTTTGGAATCAGATTGCACTTCTTTTTCCATCTCCCACGAAAATTGATTTTTTTTCTTCAGAAAACAACATTTTTAAAAAGTGACGCACACCGTATAACGCATAACTTTTTTTCCATGAAGGATAAAATTCTAATTCTTTTGAATTTAGATTTGTAACTCCGATATCTAGTGCTTCCACTTGGTTAGATAGTTTTTTGTTGAATATTTTTTCTTTAATCAAGTTTCGAAGTGAAACCAATTACAATTCAAACATAGTGCGACCATATAACGCATAACTTTTTTTGTATATATCAACATTCATTTTTTTTTGTTGGATCAAGGACTTCAATATCTGGTGCACTCATATTTTTTAAATTTTATTTTGATAATCTGCTATTTTTCCACATGTGCAGAACATAGACCTTCATTTTTGATGAAAAACCTATGTTTAATAAAACTAAAAAAATAAATACATAATAAAACCAAAACATATTAAAATTATATTTGTTGGATAGCTCGTTCCGACGACTACTTGATTTTAGTTGGGTTTGTGAAGACTCCTCCATTTTCATCCTCAACCCAAGCTTCGAAGAGTAAAAAAATAGGTTTTCAAAGTGCTTGAGGGGGAGAATGAGGGCAAAGGGGGGTTCGCTTGAACTTGGGTTCGGTCAAACCCCGGTTCAGCCGAACCCCCTTCCCAAAAGGAGTTTTTCAAAAAAATTTGTCCGTGCATGCATTAATTTGGTTCGCTCGAACTCTGGTTCGACCGAATGTTTTTTTGGTTCATTCGAACTCCCAAAATCAATTTTTTTGCTATGGACTTGTTTTTTGTGAGTTTTCCTTCCTCCATCAAATTGTAAACCACTATTGTGGCTTCACCCATGATGGAGATAATTTACCAAAAATGAGAGTTATATGTAACACTTAGTGGATCCCAAAGCAATGAACATAAATAAATTATAAACAGTGTCCATCTTAAGGATTTGGAAAATTGAAGTGTCTTTGAAAGAACATTTGAGCCCAAAATGGAATGATTGACATATAGCCATGTGGGGTCAAACCTAGCACTTGTTAAAAGTAGAAACACAAAAAAATAAGAAAATAAGTTTTAAGACACTCAAAATATACAATGAAAATTAGACTAATAAGTAAATATTTGATAGATCCCCAAATTTTTTTAGCAAACCATGATCTAATAGCAAGGTTGCAATCTATGTTTGATGGTGCATTGCCAATGCTTTAAAAGATTGAAGTCTAGTATTGAAACAAGCCTAAAAATGTAAGATACTAAATATGTGTACGCCATTTTGAAGGGATTTGTATCAATAAAATCCTAGGGCCCTTTTGCCATAATTCATGGTCTAGCGACAAGGTAGAGCACTATAAACGTGACAGGGTAGAGCACTACTAATCTAAGTTTGATGGTTTCCATTAAGAGATTGTAGACCATTGTTAGAATTGATCTAGAATTAATATGAACCCAAAATAAAGGGTGTCAATTCTTATGGGATTGAATGATACAAACACATAAAACATGATGATTTAGCCTTAAACATAAAACTTCAGAACCTAATCAAACTAACCAGTTGATCTTGAAAGATCATTACAATATAGATACATTTCAAATAGTATTAAGCCTTATAAAAGCTTAAGGTCCATATTTTAGGGGCAATGCAAAAAGGAGAGTAGTCATTCTAGACATGGCCTATTAGCTAAAGGTTGATTTACTCAATATAGGAAGGCGTGTAATCATCTTAGACTTGTCTTGTGGCTATATGGTCATTGAGGCTTGATGGTTGTGTATTCCTTAAAGGACGGTCTATGTTTTAAGGTACATTTCTTCTTAGTGGGTGTTACAATCTATATACACATTATGTAAACAAGATGGTTATCTGCAATGACGATAAAATTAATCTCAAAAAAAAAAAAAACTTTATATTGTGTTGTATGCAAAAGTGTTTCTTAAATACACAAAGTAGAATGTAGCAAAATGGATAGAGAAAAATGAATTCAATACTCACAAAGGGATCATCTATGATGGAGAAGTGGGGAAGTGGGTCATTAAAAATGCTGACATGGCTGAGAGATAAATTGCTTAACGTCTTAGAAGCCTTCTGTCAATACTTGCATGAAAACTCAAATCCAGTTTTAATTGATTCAGATAGCTTTAACCGACAAATAGGTGATTTAGAACACTTCTTTTGTATCATGCACTTGCAAATAGTACCATAACATGAAACAAAAATACCAGAAGCATCACAAGAGTGCAATACATCAGACAACACCTCTACCAAGTATAAATTGAAAGGACCGGTTACAAAGATTTACTAAAGCCCCCACCAAAAACTTTGGAGAATTTATGAGATTAATATGTTGTGGAATAATTAGAATAATTTTTTTTACAAATATGTTAATGCATGAAATATGATTTTATAAACCAAATAAAAAAATAGGATGAGAAAACAATATACTGACTATGATATCCGGAGTATCCAAGCTATAATACTTTGGGGAGCTTCTCCCTCTTGTGGACAAGCTTCAATCAAGCTTCCAAGCCGTAATTCGAATATATCATCCTTGTGATGGAAGGGTAGACATTAGTGAGCATTCTGAAAGAAAATATTATAGCTAAATCACCCAAGGTAACTACATCCAATGCAATACTACTCAACATATAACACAACAACCACAATAAGAACTTTGCATATGTGGAGTGTAGTAATGGAAATTGTGTATTTATCCTGGAAGGGAAAAATCCAAAATTTTGAATTAAGTGTTGCTTTTCTCCTATTACAGTTGGACTATACCTTTTCGCAATAGGTAGGATATTGCGTCCAGGGGGTTTTTGGGTGCTATCTGGACTGCCAGTTAACTCTAAAAATATAGGGCGAGGTGATGCAGGAGTATCCGTGTAGAATAGTGATTTGCATCATCCAAAATGTTTTGGCATGAATTCTCTATTTTGATTTTGGCTTTTATCTTCGGATTGATGGTTCAATTTTGATTTTTTTGATCATGGAGATCGATATGGGTGACATTTTTGTCATTTTTAATTGACAAAATATTGTATTTTAATTCCCATTTTTAGTTTGATTATTTGATGTAGCCTGACAATTAATAAATACATCATTGCTAAAATAAATGAATGCTTCAAAATTTAAAACGATTAATGCTAGTTGAACACACAAAAAAGAGAGAAGGGAAAACATATTTAAATGAAAAAATCAAATGAAATTGAGGCCATAAGAAAGAGTTTGTGTTAGGGGCAGGAGGCCTAGCTCAATTGGCTAAAGCATCCTGATGCAGGCAAGAGGTCATGAGGTGTAGTCTCCCCCCAAACCTGCTGATGCAGGCAAGAGGTCATGAGGTGTAGTCTCCCCCCAAACCTGTGGTACCAAAAGGTGTGTCACGCGAGCGCCTCTGGTCACATACAAAAATTTTACCAGGTGCACTGCAGTTTATAGGGAAATGGATATTTGACTGATTCTTGGAGCCTTAAAAAGAAAAGAAAAGAAAGAGTCCGTGTTAAGACAAAATGAATCGACCAAGGCAGGTTGTGGAAGGTGAAAAGGTAAGATGCAAATTTTAATAACGAGGAAGCTAAAAATTCACACACAAAGAAGTGAAGAAAAACACTGAAAAATAATGCAAAATTTTAGAGGGCTGCGCAAGCATAAGGAAGAGGCTGCATAATATAGAAAGGATGCGTGGAAGATAGAAATTGTAGGAAGGCTGCGTAGGAAGGTAGATTGGGGTATGAGAGGTCACGGTTGGCAGAAACCAAGGTAAAATAGGTAAAACAAAGAGTTTCTAGGAAAGGGAAAGCCAGTGCATGGAGGAGGAGGAGGTCATGTAGTAAACAGAGGAGATGAAAACTTAAAACCAAGCGATGACAGCTGAAAGAACAGAGAGGTGATTAATATACAAGAAAAAAAATTGACAGATGGAAATGTCTAAAACCATGCAGAAACATGATTGTAATGTTTGATTCATGTAGTATGAAATTGGATAATTAAATTCAAATTGCTTTCAATCTGTCATAGTATGTAAACTGAATTGCAATTGTTGAATGAACATTAATCCAAACATGATTGAAAAATGGAATTGTTGATTCAAGTGATTTTCTGATTGTGAAGTAAAATCATGGAATTTTGGTTTCCTATTGTTAAACCAATGAATGGAATAAAAGAGCATTTGTTTGCTGTAAATTGCGAGTGGACTATTGCCTATTTGGAATTTGAATTTATGTGAAGATTTGGGTTTCAGTAGTGAGTGTTGAGCTTTTTTTTCTCTACGTCATGAAGATGGAAAACAATTATAGAAGGTCAGATGGCTAACTATGATACCCTTTAATATTCTTGTTTCCTTTAGTTACATATTCAAGCAAATGAAAAAATAGTTGTATCACTCAATACATAGTTTTTTTGTTTGCAAGTATAGTTAAACCAATTTGTACTTATCCAAATAGTTATTAACCTTTGCAATGTCACCTCCTTTATTTTTTCTCTTCAATGGTGATGATTTATATTCATGCCAAGATTTATTATGTTTTTTTTATGTACATGCATTGAGTACCTTGATATGCCATTGTAAACGCCTTTTTGACGTATTAAAATTGATGAATTATTTTAGTTTAAATGTTGGGATATAAATTTATATTTGATAGGATATTATTTAAATAAAATAAAACAATAAAAAGTAAATATATATTTTGAAGTTGAAGAGGAGGAGATGGATTTGACTATGACAATAATGTACTGTTTGGAATCTAAGATTAAATGCGAGAAACAGATGAAGATTGGTGTACTATTTGGTATTTGTAGACATGTAAAATTGACCTAACACTTATCACACACTGCAAGCATCGAACAACATCGAATAACATCAAACAACATCCCAAAATATTGCACATCACACAACATCAAACAACATCAAGAACCCTAATTTCCTCTATTAATTGAATAATACAACATTATTTAATTAATTCACTTTTTTATCTTTTTTGACTAATTAAATAGTCCTAAAAAACTTATTTCTGCTATTAATTGAATAAAACAACATTATTTAATTAATTCATGTTTCTATCATTTCAACCAATTAAATAAATTATATTTAATGAAGTCCCAATCCCACTTTATTTCATCCCGATTGATTAAATAACACCAATTATTTAATTACATCGCTAAATCATCTTATTCCCCTAAGTTAATTGAATTATTAAATCATAATAATTTAATTATGACACTTTCCCTCCAAAATTTGAATAATCAAATCAAACTATTCAAATAGATTATCAAAAATCAAATCAAACTAATGCAACTTTGTTTACAAAAGTCAAACTTGATCTGCACATTCAATTATAAAAATGAATGAATTAATTAAATCAATTAATCAATTTTCCTCACCCACTTTCTAATTGAGCAAATTATGATTGCTGACTAATCAATCTAATTTGCTAACTAAGCCATCAATTTACTAACCAAACCATCTAAATCCTAACTGATCAATCTAAATCTTGACTAATCAATCTAATTCATGACTAGCCAATCTATTCCTCAATCACACAAATTGTGCAATCTACTTTACACAATCTATTCATTTCTAAACCCTCTCAAAGCCTTTCGACCGTTGATCTAGATTTAACATTGTTTAATCTTGATTGTCCGTCTTGAATCTCATTTTCTATATAAAAAACCTCTTTCCTCACAAAAAAGGATAGAAGAGCCAACATCATTTACACAGCGAAGTACTGCCAACATTCACAACCACCATTAGAGCTTCAACATTTCTTCGATCAACCAACATCAACATCGTTCTTCAAGCTTTGCACACAAAATATGGAGACTTCGCAGTGATATGAGTAATCTAACATCATGTGAACACACTCTGATATAGGATATTAACACTTTTCTTTTTCTTTTAAATTCAATTTGGTAATCGTAGGATTTCCTAATATGTTCTCAATAGCTTAGTTTCATTTTGTAAGTGTAGGATTAAATCTATATTAAAGTGTTGATCTTAGATTAGATTCTTATTTCAAGCACATTTTATCTTGTTTACATCTATGGTTTTTCCCCTTCACACATTTTGACACGCCCAGTGGGACTAGGTTGTCCCATACACTAATGTTTCTATGAGCCATTTTTGAAGTTGCAAGTCCCAACATTGCATTTGAAGAAGTTTTCATGCACCATCCCAGAAAATTTCATAGGTGTCTGTCAAGAAAACCATGCACTTGACTTTGAAAACCAGGCATCTGACACTAAGAACTGTGCATTTGAAAATTTTCTAAGCATTTGATTTTGATAGGGGCACACTTGCTCTAAAACTTGAGCATTTGATTGATGAAAGGGGCACACTTTCTCTAAAACTTGAGCATTTGATTATGACAGGCGTGCATTTGACTATGATTCCTGAGCATTTGCTCTGACATACCTGTGCATGGGATCTGCAATTTTGTAATTGATTTTCTTGCTAACATATGCTTGTTTTTGAATGTGTAACAGGTGCTAATGTGTTTTGTGTCGCCAAAAAATGTATAGTTGACATTTTTATGCTCACTTGAGTCCTTCTAATGGGTTTTGGCTTGATTTTGTCTTGATTTAATGTAATAATGTGGCTTAAACATTCAAATTATGGTGTCTTGTGAAGGTGTTATGAAGTGTTGTAAGAAATTTCTACACTTTTCTAGACTCTATTCATTACAATTCACCTAAAAATCACCTTTTCATCACTTATTAAGTCTTATTTTGAAGTGTTGTAAAGTCTTGTAATAAGATTTCACACTTTTCTAGGCTTAATTTTATTAATTCAACCCTTTCTCATGTCTAAATGACCCCTTAATACACTTTTCAACCATTTTTAAGTGTGTTTTTGAGGATATTCCCATTGGATAACTTTTAATGCCCAGAAATTCCTAACACCCACTTAACTTGCTTAAGTGGGACCAATTTTCCCATAGGGCGACTTAGTCCTTTTTGGAACAAAACTCAAAATAATTTTAAATTTCTAGCAGGATTTTGTTCTCTAACCCTTGAGGTTGGCCTGTGATGTGTTACTTTCAGGAAATTTTAGTAAAATCAAGTATAAATAAGGGTTTTTCACCTCATTTTACATCTCTTAATTCATTCAAGCAATCTTTCATCTCATACATCTATCTCTTGCACTCATTAAGCATTAAAGCAAATCAAGCATTGTTAAGTCAAGCTATTGGAGTTCTTCATTTCATATCTTCATATTTGAGCTTCAATGATGTAGTAAGTTTATGAAATTTGCATTTGCATGTTATCTATTTATCATACTCATTTCATTCTATTTCATTGTTTAGGGTTTGATTACCAAAGTGGGGTTTGACTAAGGCAAACCCCTATTCTCTAACCCTCAACCATTTCCCCCCTTTTGCATGTGACTTTTGTATGCAGATTTGTCAAACAATAGGTGTTGAAAAGTGATCAAAAAGTGCATCAAGTCAACATCATCCTATTTCAAGTTTGGAGAGACTTTCTACCTCTTTTTCTATAGAATCAAGTACAAATACCTGTCAAAAAAGGAAGTGCAGATCTGAGACTACAAGATTCTGTCTCAAATTTCTCAAAATTTGTAGGAGGACTAAGTTTCCACTAGGGGAAAATTAGTCCTGCCTCCAAGCCTGAAAATTGATTTTGACATTTCTGAATACCCATTTGGCAAATTCTTGTTCCGACAAAGTTTCCCGAAACTGGGACTAAGTTGCCCAACTTGGCCTAAGTGTCCCTGTCAACATTTCAGTCAATTTTTCCAGGATGAACTAGAATCTTCGAACATCAAACTTCTAATTCCATGTGCACCTCTTACATTCTATTTTGTTACTTCACCATATAGTTGCATTTCTTAGGTATTTCTGCATATCACATTGTGTTTTCCAACATTCTACATTTTCATAGTTTTGCATCATTATATTACTTCAAATTCAGATTAGTGCATTCAAGTGCATCTTAATTAGACATAATTACACCTCATTTAACATAGTCTTGAGTGTAAACCCTTACATTTTGGCACCCCTTTCCATCCCCTTTCTCCTTTATGTAAAAGTTGAAAAACCAACTTCACAGTCCCCAAGCAATCACCTATCGCATGCAACAAATATTCAAAACAAAAAAGAAGAGATGTTTTGTAAATCCTCAGAGAAAATATGTGCAAGAAAAAACCAAAATATGATTATTGAATGTAATTGTTTTACAAATAATACAAAATCCTTCAAAAAGAAAATCATGCAAAAAAGAAAGACATGCACAACCCTAATCTTATCTTGAACAAAAAGACAACTCAACTAGATAAGGAATACAATTATCCTAGGAATTAAAAAATGCCTAAGTAAAATTATGCTAAAGTGTAATTAAATAATTAATTACACCAACACCCCCCCATAAGTGCAACTTGGGGAGAAGCTAATTATTATGCAAGAGATGAGTCCCGACAATAAGGCTTGATCAGGTACCCATTTACAAATGCAATGCAAACTAAATCAAACGGGGTAAAGGAGAAAACCACATGGGAAAAAAAATCCTCCCCAAAATAGAATGCAAACTAACTAAGTGATGAAAGATGGAGGACTCCATAAGACCCCCAAGGACACCATCCATCACAAAGATACATAAATGAACCCCCTAGAAGAGAGGAAAGAAGAGACCATAGATCCCCCCCAGAATGAAGTAGCTCCAAAAGAACTAAAGAAATTGCATCTCCTAAAAGAAATGAGAGGGAAGAGGTCAAATGAATACAATCTCTGAAGGTGAAGTAGGTGTAGCCCAAGATGTCTCCATAGAAATAGGTGTGACCTCAACAAATGAATAAGTCAAAGTAGGTGAAGACTGAATAGAAACCTCCAAAGATGAATGATCAACAATGTCCTGTTACACTGAAACGGAAGAAACCACATCTGTAGTCATAGAAGTATCAACAACTGCAACAAGAGGTGAAACAGAAGGATCAAGAACCGGGTTTGAAGTGAGAACACCAATGTTCAAGAAGCCAAATGTCTCTTGTGAATGATGATTCACACTAGAAGTGTGAGGAACAACTGTAGGAACAAAAGCACCATCAGTAGCAAAATTAGTAAAGGAATACAACCGAGATGAGTGATCCACTATCCCAGTAGCAATAACTACTCTACTCTCCAAGTCTCTGATGATAACCGAATCAGGTGTGAACTCCACAGATCTCCTAGTGCCTCCATGAGTGATTTGATAGATGGAAAGGAGGTTGTTTGTCAAGTGAGGGACACACAAGACATTCTGAAATGAGTTATCCCCAAAACTAATAGACCCCTTCCCTGTAACACTCATGTAAGTGTTGTTTCCCATCAAAATGGGAGACATAGTGCAAGGCTAAAAGGAAGTGAACAACGACTGTGAAGATGCCATATGATGAGATGCTCCTGAATCTAGAAGCCATCTCCCTGATCCAAAACCTGAAGAAGCACAAAGAGCATGTCCCTTCATATATGATGAAGTATGTAAACCAGCTGTGCCCTTGTCATGCTGCTCTAAAGAAGAAGAAGAATGAGGGGAAGGAGATGATGTAGACATCTGAGAAGGTAAATCAATTTGATGTTTCTGAAGAAGATGCTTAAGCTCATGAATGTCCTTGTAACAATTATGTTCTGCATGTCCTTCCCTCTTGCAATATGCACATGGACCCTTCTCCTTCTTGGATGATTTCCCCTTAGAAGAGGAGGATGAATCTAAGGACTCCTGCTGCTCATGAGGTTTGGAGTCCTTTTGTTTATGTTTCTTTCCTTTTCCTATAGAAGCCTTCTGCTCTCTGGGTTCTTGTGATGCAATAAGTGCCTGTGATGAAGAAGGTTTCACCATGCCCATGCTAGCTAACTTAGCTTTCTCTCAAGTGAGAGATGAAGCAAAGACATCAAGAGATGGCATAGTGAATCTCGTACCAAGTGCATCCCTAGTGGCATAAAAGGTAGATACAAAAATTGAATAATCTTGTCCAAGCTTTGAAAGAATGGAAAATATCAACTAAGAGTCTTCTTGTTGAACACCACACTATGACAACTACAATATGAGAGACTTGAGTTTGGTGAAAAACTCTTGGATGCTGTCAAAATCCCTAGGATTTAAGCCAATAAGCTCATTCTCTAACTGAAACCATCTCATAGTATCCTACTTCCCAAACAAAGACTCCAAAGTAGTCCAGACCTCATGGGGTGTAGTGCAAGACTCAATATGAAAAAAGAAGGTCAGATGAAAGAGACAGACATAATGTAGCATAAGCTTCATCACATCTATTAAACCACTTTCTCTTGTCAGTAGCACTTGTAGGTTCAATTTTTGTACCCATGGTTACCCTGTACAACCCTTTGTGTTTCAAATGAATCTCCATTATTTTTCCAACCAAAATAGTTGAATGGAGTAAGGGGTGAAATATTATGTGTATCCATGACAAAAACAACAATACATACTCTCAAATAAAAAAAACAATGCTCGCTGATCTCAAAAAAATAGCTTGATTGCATGCTTCCTAAGAAAATGACTTAAAAGGTAAAGGATGAGATCAAACAAGAATATTAGATACCTAGTAAAAAATATAAAAAAATAGGTTTGAGATCTTTGTAGAGCACTGAACCAGCTTTCCAACGCCTATTTGTTTTCGTAAAACGGAGCCAGGATGCAAAAGTTACGCCTCTTAGAGTGAAAACAACAACTTTAGACTTTGACAAGCGAAAAAGGCATAAAAATAAAAAATCAAGAAATCAAACCTCCACCATTGCGAAGTTCATTGAACTAGCTTTCCGACGATATCTTGTTTTCAAAAAAGGCCTCCGTTTGCAAAAGTTATGCCAAAATGAAAAAAAGCCCTAGTTTCTAGGCACCAAGCAGACTAAACAGGTGCAAAAAATCAGCACCTAGGGGGTGGCCCTTGGTCTGCCATGTGGCCGCTCACTGCAGGGTTGGAAAAAAATCCATCAGGGGCTGAAAGGTGCGGCTCTTGGTCACAGATATGACCGCCGCTAGGCGCTTAAGGGCTGGGATCGAAGCCCTCGGTCATAGATGTGACCGTTGGAGGGGCTGGAGGTTGCTGGTGGGGTTGAATAGGCTCCTGGTCCCCACGAGACCCTGGCTGAGCGAAAATAAGCTTGCTGGGGCTCTAGCAGAGTAGAGTGGCACTGGAGGAGGGAGCCACTGGTGGCGGTGGTGCATGCGGTGGCCGTCGGGTGGAGAATGAGTGGTGGTGTGGATTATAACTGGAGGCCAAGATTTTGGAAATTTTTTTGTGATTTTTAATTTTTTTTCACATTTTTCAATTTTTTTTTTACCTCGATCTATGTGCCCTGGGGCCGTACGGCCTTGGGGCCAATTTTTTTTCCTTTTTTTCAACTTTCTCTGAAATCGACTAAATGAAAGGCATTTCTAGGGTTTTTGGGCACTCTGAACGTGATGGAGACGTCCGTTTTTCCCAAAAATGCACAAAAAAATTGCATACCCCCAAATCCACAGAAAAGATGCCTGGCTTGAAACCCTTGCATAGAAAAAGACGATGTGAGAGAATATCTTCAAATCGCGAACATGCAACCACATGTCTAGAGCTTTGATACCATGTAGAAGTTGAAAAACCAACTTCATAGTCCCCAAGAAGCACCTGCAAGCAATCACCTATCACATGAAACAGATATTCAGAACAAAAAAGAAGAGATTTTCTATAAACCCTCAGATCAAATATGTGCAAGCAAAAACTAGAATATAATTATTGAATGTAATTGTTTTACAAATAATACAAAAGCCTTCAAAAGGACAATCATGCAAAAAAACAAGACATGCACAACCCTATTCTTATCTTGAGGAAATAGACAACTCAACTAGATAAGGATTACAATTATCTTAGGAATTAAAAAATGCCTAAGTAAACTTATGCTAAAGTGTAATTAAATAATTAATTACACCAACACTTTTAGGTGAAAAACCCTAGGAGGAGCAAAGCATTGTGAAAGGGGCAAACCAAAATCATCATTTACATTTTGGTGAACCTGACTCTTTTGAACATTGTTCCTTTCTAATTTTCAAGTGCATACTAGGTTTCACTTGCATTGCATGTTGCATTAGTTAAAGTGCATCCTAGGGTTTTCGATTGCATTAGTGAAAAAGTTCATATTAGCTTGCACTCTTGCATCATTATTGCATTGAAAAGGAGAAAGATTTTGCATTTACATACTGTAATTACATTTGTGCATCTAAAAGACATAGATTTGCATTTAAAAATTCTGAAAAAACACAAAAAATCATCAGTAAGACTAAATCGCCATCCTGGGCAACTTAGTTCTTTTGCATATTTTGCACTACATTTTCCAAAAATTTCTGGGTATTTTCTATATTTCTATTTTTTGGTATTGCAAGTTTGTTTTAGTTTACAAAATTATTGCTTTTTACATTTCGTTCGTCCTAGATTGCATTACATTTGTATCCACCCTATCTCTTGTGGTACTTGTATGAGTGTTTGGTGCCCCATTGATAATACTTTAGTGAGATGAAGTTCTAGACTCATGGCTTCTCGCAATAACACTTTTGTAGTGGACCTTGGGGTCTCAAGAGCTCCTACTCCTAGTATGGACAATGGTGCATTAGGCATTGACAATACCACTTCTATGCCTTCACCTTTTCATCCTACGAATGTTGACACACAAAACAATTCCATTCTACAAGACAAGGTGATTAGTATTCATGAGGATTTTTCAAATTTACAATAGGAATTGTATCTTGAAAACATTTCTACCACTGCCATACCTACCATAGAAAACATTTATCATTTGATTGAAAGTGATGATGGCTTACAAGACGTGAAGAGAATTGCTGAGATATATAATAAGCATCCTCCTAATACTTCCCAATCAACAACCATCGTCCCAAGCCAATGAGGATCTCACATTTCTCCCCCTTCAACCATAACATCTATAACAACTTATACCACTCCTCAAGTCACAACAACTATGCAACATGTTAGTCATGTGGCTCCTTCTTTCACAATTCCAACTAGCATTCCTAGTTCTTTTGTGGCATCGAACATTCCATCCTCCACCTTCACCCCTCTTAGTGTCCCTTTCACTTCACCTCACATTACATACACTCCATCTCCATTTTCCCTTCCACCTCATACCACTTATATCAATCCCATCATTACACAACTCTTTAACACTGTTTCATCCATGCAACAACAAATTTCCACCATTAGCCAAAGTCAAAATGCTCCACCTACATATAATGTCCATAGTAGTCCATTATCCCTTGAAATATTATGCACTCATATGCCACAAGGAATTGAAATGCTTAGGTTTGAGAAATACTGAGGCAAAGGAGACCCTATTAACCATGTCAATGCTTATACAACATTATGCAGTGATTTTTTCCTTGATGATAAACTCTTAGCTAAACGTTTTCCTAGGACCCTGAAAGATACTTCATTAGAGTGGTATTCAAACTTACCAAATCATTCCATCCGATCATTTAATGACTTTGTGGATGCCTTTGTAAGTCATTTCCAAGATTATATGACTCCTAAGAAGACAATGGCCAATTTAATGCGATGTAGACAAAATGATGATGAAAAGGAAACTGAATTTATTTCGTGTTAACAGTCATTATATGCTCAAGTTGATGTCAAAATTCCTGATTCAAATCCGCAAAATATTTTTATCAAAAAATTACACACAAACCTTCAAGGTAAGTTAAAAATGATGAAATTCCCTTCGTTCATACACTTATGCAAAACCCTATGTGACTATCATAACTTGGTTTCAAGTCGTGATTCCAATTCCACTTCTAACCAAGCTGAGAAGTCTAAGCAAAACAATCAAAGCAACACAAAAAAATTTCACAAACTAAACCGAGGCTTTTTATAGTAATCAACCTTCTCTACAACCACTTGAGCCTATTCCAAATCAAGTGGCAGCTATTAAAGCAGTGGTGCCTTATACATATAGGGACTCGAAGAGACAACTTACCCCCTTACCCGATACCCTTCATAATACAATGAACCAATTGCTCCAACAACAAATGATCATTTTACATATAATTAAACCACTTGATACCACCAAGCCTTTACCACCTACCTTTAAACCTAATGCTTATTGCCATTTTCATCACCAAAATGGCCATGACACCGAACAATGTAATCGTCTCAAACACTTAGTTCAAGACCTCATTGATTCGGGTCGTTTGTCCATTGCGGGTGTTAATAATTAAGGCAATAAGTCCGTTGCACCCCCTAACCATAATTTACAAATTTTTACCAACCCTATTCCTAAACATAATATTTCATTTGTTAAGGCTAGTGAACCTTCAAACCCTCAAGTCATGAACATTGATACAAATAATGAACAACCTGATATAACTCCAAATGTTACCCATGTTACTCTTATGAATGAACTTGTGGGTGCGATAGATGTTATCCATCGTAAGGGCCCAACCAAAAAACATCTTGATATCAATTTTTCTTCTAAAGATATACTTAAACAACTTCCTAATGGTCCTCTTTACATAGCCGGTCAAATCTATGATAAGCCCACCAATGGGATATTAATAGATCCTGCTTGTGGCGAGAATATGATCATAGAAGAATTTCTAGTATTACACGATCTATATCAAGATGATTATAAAAAACCAACTACATGGATTAAAACACATACTAGTTTTGTGTGCCCTACAATTAGATCAATTGTACTCCCTTTACAAATAGGACCCAAAACTTTGGACGTAACATTTTCTATTATTCCACAATCGAACCAATTTAGTCTATGGCCGGGTCATCCTTGGCTCTGCTTGATGAAAGCAGTCCCCCTGGTTGTTCACAAATGTTTGAAGTTTCCACATGGCAATGAAATATTTACCATACACCATAGTGGCTTTAATCCTTTATCGTCTAAAGGTAATTTTTCCTTAGAAGCCTTTTGGCCCGCAACTATGGAACCCATAACCCCTCATAAAGATTTATTTTTCATCGCCTACCAAGAGTTAAAAGTGAAATGAATAGTTGAGTTGTCTCTTCATAACATGTCCCCATTTGCTTCCACTCCACCTATCCTAGATGAAACCTTGCTTCAACATGAGTCTGACATTGAACAAACCATACAACCTCTTGACCAACCACCCATAGACACTTCCCCACCATCGTTTAAACAACCATGGGAAAATGAAACCAATCCTGTCATACCTCCTCACATTAAACAAGTGTATAAAGCTAAAAAGAAAGTGATTGAACCGTCTTCTTCAGTTTCTTCCTTTCTTTCCCCTCTGGAAGAAAAGGAATCTATGATGGATCAACCCACTCTTACACCTCAACAACTTCAAAACAAAATAAAACACAATCGTGGTGCTAGGGACCGTCGGCACCATCGTCGCCTTCTTGCTCGTTAGTCTCACATAGAAGAGAATAAAGAAAATCAACCTCCACCTTTGAAAGAAGCAATAGATGAACACCCTCTTTCTCTTGACTTGCCACAAGATAGTACAACCCAACCCTCACAACAAAATGAACAAATCCAACAACCCCAACTTTTGATACATCCTTCCTTGGAAATAACCCTTCGTCCTCCTATCATCATCAATCTTGATGATGACGATGATGTGGAGATCACAAGAATAGATGAAGAAGTGCATAATGATATAAAATCTTTATTTTCATCTACCATGAGCTTAAATAATAAATCTTCTATACCAAGTGAAGAACTTGGTACATCTCCTAGTTCGACACTTGCAATTCTTCCTTTGGACACTCAACCACCCTCACAATATACTAAACATGACTGGGAGGCGGATGACTTGTTGGATGGTTGACTTGAATTTTCCTTGTATTTATTTTCCTTTCTCTTTTTCTTTATATGTGCGTATTGTGTTCCCCCATATTGTGTGTTTGATGTTCTCTCTGTACACTTCTTCTATTCATACCTATCTTCTTCTATATGTCGTACATTGTCTATTTCATTTTTGTTTTGTGTCCTCCTTTTGGGGATGACACAAAGCGTAGAGATGCCCTATGTCTCTTCCATGTTGACCCAAATGGTCCCTTTTCTTTTTGTCTTTTTCTTGTGTTTTCCTTTTGGGGATGACACAAGGTATTGAGACCAAAATGTCTCCTTCATGTTGACCCAAAACTTTTCCTTTTCTTTTGCCTTTTTTGTTTTGTTTTCATTTGTGTTTTCCTTTTGGGGATGACGCAAAGTGTTGAGACCGCAATGTCTCTTCCATGTTGACCCAAAATAGGCTTTGTTTTCCTTTTGTTTTCTCTCTCTTTGTGTCATTCTTCCAGTTCTATGTGCTTTGGGGAATGATGATAGCTCTGAGCTCTTTCATAAAAACATTGCAGCAATGAACATATTGACCCCAAATCCATAAATCCATTATGTGTTTGGTGTGTTCATTTCTAGGGGGCAACTCCCTTTCTTTTGTTCTCTTTTTCATTTACATGAAGAAACCTAACTTAGAAATATATGACTTGGCATAGGGGCTTTCCAAGTTGGCTCTCATGTCTTGTTTTCTTTTTGCATGTTCCCTTCTTTACTTTAAAGTAATGGCTCTTAGACCATTGTGTAGCAATTCCTTTAAAGTGGGGGCATACATTACCATATTTTATATTGCATTCTTTCATTCTTAGTGCAGTCTTTGTTAGAGTAAAGGTTTTAACTTAATTATGTTAATTAAGTTACCTTTATTCCTCTCTTAAGATTTCACTTTAGTTTGCATATTGTGACATTTAATAATTATATTAATTATTAAATGTCTACCTATTAGGGTTACTTTTAGGTTTTGCATGATCTCCTTTTAAGGATTGATCTTTGTAATTATTTCATTAATTCAGCTAATGCAATCTCTCTTGAAGCTTGCAGAGCACCCTTGCTTTTTTGTCTCCATCTCTTCCTTTCTGTGACAGGTTATTTGCATGCAGGTGATCTTCGGGGTCTGTGAAGTTGGATTTTTCAACTTCTACATGGTATCAGAGCTCTGATACCATGTGGTGTTTTGAAGGATTTTTTGGAGCTTCAAGGGTTTAGGGTTTTTCTTTTTTGATCCAAAGAGGTGGGCATTTTCAGTGCATCAAGGGTCAAATCAAATCTCTCCATTGAATCCAGGGCTACCAGAATAGTCAAGATTGACCTTTGTTTCGTCAAATTTGGTTTCCATTTTTCAGATCTGTGAGGGTTTGAAGAAAGGGATTTTTTGCCAGATCTAAGGGTGCTTGATTTTTTGGAGCATTTTGAGTCCAATCAGACCTCGCCATTGAGTCCATAGCGGTCCAAAACCCCAAAATCAACTGTTCATTCGTCCATTTTCAAAAAAGTTGATCTGAGAGGCAAAATTTTTTTGCCAGGGAAGCTGTACGGCCTCCCAGCATGCGGATCAAGACAAATTTTATTCAGGCCCTGGAATTTTTTAAATTTTCAGATTTTTTTTTGTCAGAAAAATTAAAAAATTGTTGTAAAATTTTGTTTTGTTTTTAAAATAAAAACAAAAAAAAAGTTTAAAAAGCTTTTAAAAGCTTTGGCGCAGGTGTACTTGCATACGTAGGCCTGCGGGCATCTCTGTAGCGGCTGATAGTTACCGGCAAGAAAAATAGTTTTTTTAAACAAAAAAAAATTATTATTTGTAATTTTTTTAATTGTTTTTTTATATAAAAAACATTTTTTTCCAAAATAAGCCTAGTTATGCATGTGCGTCGAAGGCCATTTGGCCATCAAATTTAAGCCAGTAGTTTTTCTGCGACGGCCGTATGACCGTCAAATTTAATGCCGCATTGGTTTTTGTTCCCCTTTGGAGTTGTTTTCTTCCAAAGGCCGTAACTTGGGCATACAATATCATTTTTTAACAAAGGAGATATCATCATAAATGTGCTTTTGTCAAATTTCCAGTGGTGTGGGTCTCATCGCTTCATTTTTCTGTTGGTGCATTATATAGCCAGTTGAAGTCAGAGGAGTTGTTTTCAGTCCTGAGCTCGTAACTTTTGATCAGTTTCTCCGTTTTTCGCGATCTCAATGGCGTTGGAACTATATTTCAGAGCTCTTCAGTTCCATCCATGCAATTTTTCTAGATTTCATTCCAGGTATATTTTATTCAGGTTTTTGTGTTTTCACACTCTAGTGAATTACCTGGACATATTAGCTCTTGGAAACTTCTTGTTTGCATGGGATGCTTCATTTTTGGCTGTTATTCATGTATTTCTAGACTTGTGTCTTTTTATGACATTATGATCATCATTTGTAAGCAATCTTATATGTAAACACACTGAGATAAAGTGCCACACTCTTGTATATGTTTTTGGGGATTTTGCACATAAGGTTGTGCCATATTTTGTATTCGCACTGTATTATAAAGTGCCATGGGGAGGTTGTGTAGTGTCTTTGTTTTTTCCATCACACCTTTTTCCGGTGAGTGTCCCTCCACGACGACAGTGGATCCATATGATTCCAACCTCATGCATGTGTGCTTTGTTTTGCACACCACTTTTTCAGTTGCAGGTGCTTTCTTGTGCACTTTCAGATGTTGTTTCTTCTCCTTCATGCATTACAAGGTGTTACACAACATTTTAGTGGCTCTGTCAGGCTCTCCCAGTCAACATTATGGGGGGGGTATTCTACTATTTTTGCTAATGCTTCCTTGGTTTCGCCTTGGAAGGAATTTTCCATTCTCAGTTGATTAGTGTTTTTCAGACTATTGGTACTTGTGCCATCTATATCTTCGTTCCAGGTGTTTACCTTTGTTTTACATCTGATTTGAGTAGTGTCATTGGGGGCACTCATGTAGATTGTTGTCTTCTTGATCCTGATCATCCTATCTTCAGAGGAGGTTCTTCAACACCATAGCAGTCATCTTTTGACAGTTGTTTGCAGCTTCTTCTGCTTCAGTGATGTTCTTCATGTCTTTCATCTCTTTTTGGAGTAGAGTTTTTCCCATGAGGTTTTCTCTATTTCTCCACTTTACAGACATTTGGTTGTATTTGGGTACCTCATCAGGCCTAGTTGTCGGGACCCTTGTTTGCTTTCATGCATTGTAGTTACCTTTGCTTTCTTGCACATGTTTGTAGCTTCACTCTTGCTCATCTTAAGGGGGGGTGTTAGAGTAAAGGTTTTAACTTAATTATGTTAATTAAGTTACCTTTATTGCTCTCTTAAGATTTCACTTTAGTTTGCATGTTGTGACATTTAATAATTATATTAATTATTAAATGTCTACCTATTAGGGTTACTTTTAGGTTTTGCATGATCTCCTTTTAAGGATTGATCTTTGTAATTATTTCATTAATTCAGCTAATGCAATCTCTCTTGAAGCTTACAGAGCACCCTTGCTTTTTTGTCTCCATCTCTTCCTTTCTGTGATAGGTTATTTGCATGCAGGTGATCTTCGGGGTCTGTGAAGTTGGATTTCTCAACTTCTAAAGTCTTGTCACTTCATACGACACATTCATCACTTTGTGGACAACATTGGGTGTGATGTCCTTCATAAGTGTGATCTATCTTAGCATATTACATTCCTCTTAGTGGCTCAATGTGACACACTAAATCCCCTAAGTTGTGAACATTTTATTCTTTTATTGGTCCTCTCTTGGAGACATTAGACACAATGTTCCCTAAGTGATAGACCTTCCATGAACTTGACAAGATTCCTTTGAACACCTTTAACATTTTATTTTTGCATTTTACATTTTTTTTCCACCTTGCATAACATAGCTTGCATGCCTGTGGTACCTTTGCATTTGTTCATGGGTTCTAAGCATACAAAGCTTTGCTTGTCTCAAGAAGCACGAACTGAAATTTTCTCTTGTGGTGCCTTGTTAAAGTTATCAGGAGGTATAACTTTGATATGGTTGAGCAGGAAGCCCATCTAGTGGCATGACTTTCCCCATAGCCACCTTTGTGTTTCTGAGTGCATGCCAAATAGTGTATGTATCTCTCCTTTTGGGATTTCTTACCCCGTGGATAGCTAGAAGTTTTGTGGCCCCAAAGTGAGTATACTTGGGTTTCTCACCCGACGGACCACCTTGAGTTTTGTCACCCTAGAGTGAGTATGCATCCTCTTTCTCAAACAATTAGCCTAGATCTAATCCACAACAAGCTGGACAAGCAATCAAAGCTTCCATTCCTTTTCATCATCATGTGTGTTATTTTGCTCTTATGTTTGGTTTTCCATGAGATCTTGATCTTGGGGGATTGATCATCCCTATTGGTTATTGTTATTTCAACTTACCAACTTGAGTGCATTAGGATCTCTCTCGATGTGCATGTTGAGCTACTTTAGCGAGATTTTGAAGCAAGTTCATCCTCTCACTATAGTGGGGGCTTAATGTGTCACCAAAAAAATTATAGTTGACATTTTTACACTCACTTGAGTCCTTCTAATGGGTTTTGGCTTGATTTTTTGTTGATTTAATGTAATAATGTGGCTTAAACATTCAAATTATGGTGTCTTGTCAAGGTGTTGTGAAGTGTTGTAAGACATTTCTACACTTTTCAAGACTCTATTCATTACAATTCACCTAAAAATCACATTTTCATCACTTATTATGTCCTATTTTGAAGTGTTGTAAAGTCTTGTAATAAGATTTCTCACTTTTCTAGGCTTAATTTTATTAATTCAACCCTTTCTCATGTCTAAATGACCCCTTAATACACTTTTCAACTGTTTTTAAGTGTGTTTTTGAGGATATTCCCGTTGGATAACTTTTATTGCCCCAAAATTCTGGACACCCACTTAACTTGCTTAAGTGGGACCAAGTCGCCCATAGGGGCGACTTAGTCCTTTTTGGCACAAAACTCAAAATAATTTTAAATTTCTAGTGGGATTTTGTCCTCTAACCCTTGAGGTCAGCCTGTGATGTGTTACTTTTGGGAAATTTTAGTAAAATCAAGGATAAATAAGGGCTTTTCACCTCATTTTACATCTCCTAATTCATTCAAGCAATCTTTCATCTCATACATCTATCTCTTGCACTCATTAAGCATTATATCAAATCAAGTATTGTTAAGTCAAGCTATTGGAGTTCTTCATTGCATATCTTCAGATTTGAGCATCAATGATGTGGTAAGTTTATGAAATTTGCATTTTCATGTTATCTATTTATCATACTCATTTCATTGTTTAGGGTTTTATTACCAAAGTGGGGTTTGACCAAGGCAAATCCTTATTCTCTAACCCTCAACCATTTTCCCCCTTTTGCATGTGAATTTTGTATGTAGATTTGTCAAGCAATAGGTGTTGAAAAGTGATAAAAAAGTGCATCAATTCAATCAAGTCAACATCATCCTATTGCAAGTTTGGAGAGACTTTCTGCCTTGTTTTCTACAGAATCAAGTATAGGCACCTATCAGAAAAGGAAGTGCAAACTCGAGACTACAAGATTTTGTCCTAAATTTCTCAAAATACGTAGGAGGACTAAGTCACCACTAGGGGAAAATTAGTCTTGCTTCTGGGCCTGCAAACTGATTTTGACATTTCTGAACACCCATTTGGTAGATTCTTGTTCCGACAAAGTTTCCCGAAATTGGGACTAAGTCGCCTAGCCTGGCGTAAGTGTCCCTGTCAACATTTCAGTCAAATTTTCTAGGATTCCAGAATCTTCGAACATCAAACTTCTGATTCCATGTGCACCTCTTACATTTTGTTATGTTATTTCATCATATTGTTGCATTTCTTAGGTATTTCTGCATATCACATTGTGTTTTCCAACATTCTACATTTTCATAGTTTGCATCATTCTATTACTTCAAATTCAGATTAGTGCATTTGTACATCTTAATTAGACATAATTACACCTCATTTAACATATTCTTGAGTGTAAAACCTTGCATTTTGGAACCCCTTTCCATCCCCTTTCTCCTTTTAGGTGAAAAACCCTAGGAGGAGCAAAGCATTGTGAAAGGGGCAAACCAAAATCATAATTTACATTTTGGTGAACCTGACTCTTTTGAACATTGTTCCTTTATAATTTTCAAGTGTATACTAGGTTTCACTTGCATTGCATGTTGCATTAGTTAAAGTGCATCCTAGGGTTTTCAATTGCATTAGTGAAAAGTTCATATTAGCTTGCACTCTTGGATCATTATTGCATTGAAAAAGACAAATATTTTGTATTTACATATTGTAATTACATTTGTGGATCTAAAAGACATAGATTTTCATTTAAAAATTCTGAAAAAACAAAAAAAAATCATCAGTAGGACTAAATCGCCACCCTGGGTGACTTAGTCCTTTTGTATATTTGACATTGTATTTTCTAGAAAATTTTGGGTATTTTCTGTATTTCTGTTTTCTGGTATTGCATTTATGTTTTAGTTTACAAAATTATTGATTTTTACATTTCATTCATCCTATATTTCATTACATTTGCATCCACCCTATCTCTTGTGGTACTTGTATGAGTGTTTGGTGCCCCATTGATAATACTTTAGTGAGATGAAGTTCTAGACTCATGCTTTCTCACGATAACACTTTTGTAGCAGACCTTGGGGTCTCAAGAGCTCCTACTCCTAGTATGGACAATGGTGCATTAGGCATGGACAATACCACTTCTATTCCTTCACCTTTTCATCCTATGAATGTTGACACACAAAAAAAATCCATTTTGCAAGACAAGGTGATTAGTATTCATGGGGATTTTGCACATTTACAACAGGACTTGTCTATTGAAAACATTTCTACCACTGCCATACCTGCCATAGAAAACCTTTATCATTTGATTGAAATTGATGATGGCTTACAAGTCATCGAGATAATTGCCAAGATATATAATAAGCATACTCCTAATATTTCCCAATCAACAACCATCGTCGCAAGCCAAGGAGGATCTCACATTTCTCCCCCTTCAACCATAACATCTAGAACAACTTATACCACTCATCAAGTCACAACAACTGTGCAACATGTTAGTCATGTGGCTCCTTCTTTCACAATTCCAACTAGCATTCCTATTCTTTTGTGGCATCAAACATTCCATCCTCCACCTTCACCCCTCTTAGTGTCCCTTTCACTTCACCTCACATTACATACACTCCATCTCCATTTTCCCTTCCACCTCATACCACTTACACCGATCCCATCATTACACAACTCTGTAACACCATTTCATCTATGCAACAACAAATTTCCACCATTAGCCAAAGTCAAAATGCTCCACCTACATATCATGTTCGTAGTACTCCATTATCCCTTGAAATCTTACACACTCAGATGCCACAAGGAATTGAAATGCCTAGGTTTGAGAAATACTGAGGAAAAGGAGACCCTATTAACCATGTCAATGCTTATACAAATTAAAGCAGTGATTTTTTCCTTAATGATAAACTCTTAGCTAAAATTTTTCCTAGGACCCTAAAAGATACTACATTAGAGTGGTTTTCAAACTTACCTAATCATTCCTTCTGATTATTTAATGACCTTGTGGATGCCTTTGTAAGTCATTTCCAAGTTCATATGACTCCTAAGAAGACAATGGCCAATTTAATGCGATGTAGACAAAACATTGATGAAAAAGTAACTGACTTTATTTCGTGTTATTAGTCTTTATATGCTCAAGTTGATGTCAAAATTCCTAATTCACATATGCGGAAGATGTTAGAAATTACACACAAACCTTCAAGATAAGTTAACAATGATGAAATTCCCTTTGTTCATGCACTATGCAAAACCCTATGTGACTATCATAGCTCGGTTTCAAGTCGTGATTCCAATTCCACTTCTAACCGAGCTGAGAAGTCTGAGCAAAACAATCAAAACAACACAAAAAACTTTTGCAAACTAAACCGAGGATTTTTATAGTTCAATCAACCTTCTCCACAACCACCCAAACCTATTCCAAATCAAGTGGTAGCTATTAAAGCAGTGGTACCTTATACATACGGGGACTCGAAGAGACAATTCACCCCCTTACTTGATACCCTTCATAATACAATGAACCAATTGCTCCAACAACAAATGATCACTTTACGTATAGTTAAACCACTTGATACCACCAAGCCTTTACCACTTACCTTTAAACCTAATGCTTATTGCCATTTTCATCGCGAAAATGGCCATGACATCGAACAATGTAATCGTCTCAAACACTTAGTTCAAGACCTCATTGATTTGGGTCGTTTGTCCATTGTGGGTGTTAATGATCAAGGTAATAAGTCTGTTGCACACTGTAACCAAAATTTACAATTTTTTACCAACCCTATGCCTAAACATAATATTTCATTTGTCAAGGCTAGTGAACCTTCAAACCCTCAAGTCATGAAAATTGATACAAATAATGAACAACCTGAAATAACTCCAAATGTTACCCATGCTACTCTTATGAATGAACTTGTGGGTGCGATAGACGTTATCCCTCGTAAGGGCCCAACCAACAAACATCTTGATATCATTTTTGCTTCTAAAGATATACTTAAACAACTTCCTAATGGTCCTCTTTACATAGCCAGTCAAATCTATGATAAGCCCACCAATGGGATATTAATAGATCATACCTGTGGCAAGAATGTGATCACAAAATAATTTCTAGTATTACACGATCTATATCAAGATGATTATAACAAACCAATTGCATGGATTAAAACACATACTAGTTTTGCGTGCCCTATGATCAGATCAATCGTACTCCCCTTACAAATAAGACCCAAAAATTTGGACGTAACATTTTCTATTATTCCACAATCTGACCAATTCATCTACGGTTGGTTCATCCTTGGCTCTGCTCGATGAAAGCAATCCCCTTGGTTGTTCAAAAATGTTTGAAGTTTCCACATGGCAATGAAATATTTACCATACACCATAGTGGCTTTAATCCTTTATCGTCTAAAGGAAATTTTTCCTTAGAAGCCTTTTGGCCTGCACCTATGGATCCCATAACCCCTCGTAAAGATTTCTTTTTCATCACCTACCAAAATTTCAAAGCCAAACACATAGTCGAGTTGTCTCTTCATAAAATGTCCCTGTTTGCTTCCACTCCACCTATCCTCGATGAAACCATGCTTCAGCCTGAGTCTGACATTGAACAAACCATACAACCTCTTGAACAGCCACCCATAGACACTTCCCCGCCATCATTTAAACAACCACGAGAAAATGAAACCAATCCTATCATACCTCCCCGCATTAAACAAGTGTATAAAGCTAAAGAGAAAGTGATTGACCCGTCTTCTTCATTTTCTTTCGTTCTTCCCCCTCTGGAAGAAAAGAAACCTATGATGGATCAACCCGATCTTACACCTCAACAACTTCAAAACAAAATAAAATGCAATCGTGGTGCTAGGGAGCGTTGGCGTCATTGTCGCCTCCTTGCTCGTTAGTCTCAAATAGAAGAAAATAAAGAAACTAAACCTCTGCCTTTGATAGAAGCAATATATGACCATCCTCTTTCCCTTGACTTTCCACAAGATAGTACAGTCCAAGCCTCACAACAAAATGAACAAATCCAATAACCCCAACTTTTGATACACCCTTCCTTGGAAATAACACTTTGTCCTCCTGTCATCATCAATCTTGATGATGATGATGATGATGAGGATATGAAAAGAATAGATGAAGAATTAAAGAATGATCTAAACTCTTTATTTTCATCTACCATGAGCTTAAATGATAAATATTCTATACCAAGTGAAGAACTTGGTACATCTCCTAGTTCGACACTTGTAATTATTCCTCTGGACACTCAACCACCCTCGCAATATACTGAACATGATTGGGAGGAAAATGACTTGTTAGACGATTGACTTGCATTTTCCTTTGTTGCATTTATTTTCCTTTCTCTTTTACTTTGTATGTGCGTATTGTGTTCCCCCGTATCATGTGTTTGATGTTCTCTCTCTTTGTGCACTTCTTCTATTTGTACCTATATTCTTCTATGTGTCGTGCATTGTCTGTTTTGCTTTTGTTTTGTGTCCTCCTTTTGGGGATGATGCAAAGTGTAGAGATGCCCTATGTCTCTTCCATGTTGACCCAAATGGTCCCTTTTCTTTTAGTCTTTTTCTTGTGTTTTCCTTTTGGGGATGACGCAAGGTATTGAGACCAAAATGTCTCCTTCATGTTGACCCAAAAGCTTTTCCTTTTTCATTTTCTTTTCGCTTGTGTTTTCCTTTTGGGGTTGATGCAAAGCGTTGAGACCACAATGTCTCTTCCATGTTGACCCAAAATAGGCTTTGTTTTCCTTTTGTTTTCACTCTCTTTGTGTCATTCTTCCAGTTCTATGTGCTTTGGGGAATGATGATAGCTCTGAGCTCTTTCATAAAAATATTGCAGCAACGAACATACTAACTCAAAATCCATAAATCCCTTATGTGTTTGGTGTGTTCCTTTCTAGGGGGAAACTTCCTTTCTTTTGTTCTCTTTTTCATTTACATGAAGTAGCCTAACTTAGAAACATATGACTTGGAATAGGGGCTTTCCAAGTTGTCTCTCATGTCTTGTTTTCTTTTTGCATTTTCCCTTCACTACTTTAAAGTAATTGCTCTCAGACCATTGTGTAGCAATTCCTTTAAAGTGGGGGGAATACACTACCATATTTTATATTGCATTCTTAGTGCAACCTTGTCACTTCATACGATGCATTCATCACTTTGTGGATGACATTGGGTGTGACGTCCTTCATAAGTGTGATCTATCTTAGCATATTAAATTCATCTTAGTGGCTTGATGCGATGCACTACATCCCCTAAGTTGTGAATATTTTATTATTTTATTGGTCCTCTCTTGGATACATTAGACACAATGTTCCTTAAGTGATAGACCTTGCATGAACTTGACAAGAATCCTTTGAACACCTTTAACATTTTATTTTTGCATTTTACATTTTTTGCCACCTTGCATAACATAGCTTGCATGCCTGTGGTACCTTTGCATTTGTTCATGGGTTCTATGCATACAAAGATTTGCTTGTCTCATGAAGCACAAACCGACGTTTTCTCTTGTGGCACCTTGTTAAAATTATCAGGAGGTATAACTTTGATATGGTTGAGGGGGAAGCCCATCTAGCGGCATGAATTTCCCCATAGCCACCTTTGTGTTTGTGAGTACATGCCAACTCGCGTATGCATCTCTCCTTTTGGGCTTTCTCACCCCACATACAACCAAAAGTTATGTGGCCCCAAAGTGAGTATACTTGGGTTTTCTCACCCGACGGACCACCTTGAGTTATGTCACCCCAGAGTGAGTATGCATCCTCTTTTTCAAACAATTAGCCTAGATCTAATCCACAACAAGTTGGACAAACGATCAAAGCTTCCATTCCTTTTCATCATCATTTGTGTTCTTTTGTTCTTATGTTTGGTTTTCCATGAGATCTTGATCCTAGGGGCTTGATCATCCCTCTTGGTTATTGTTTTTTCAGTTTACCAATGTGAGTGCATTAGGATCCCTCTCGATTTGCATGTTGAGCTACTTTAGAGAGAGTTTGAAGCAAGTTCATCCTCTCACTAAAGTGGGGGCTTAATGTGTTACCAAAAAATGTATAGTTGACATTTTTACACTCACTTGAGTCCTTCTAATGGGTTTTGGTTTGATTTTTTCTTGATTTAATGTAGTAATGTGGCTTAAACATTCAAATTATGGTGTCTTGTCAAGGTGTTGTGAAGTGTTGTAAGAAATTTCTACACTTTTCAGGAATATATTCATTACAATTCACCTAAAAATAACATTTTCATCACTTATTAAGTCCTATTTTGAAGTGTATTAAAGTCTTGTAATAAGATTTCACACTTTTCTAGGCTTAATTTTAATAATTCAACCATTTCTCATGTCTAAATGACCCCTTAATACACTTTCCAACCTTTATTAAGTGTGTTTTTGAGGATATTCCTGTTGGACAACTTTTAATGCCCCAAAATTCTCGACACCCACTTAACTTGCTTAAGTGGGACCAAGTCGCCCATAGGGGCGACTTAGTCCTTTTTGGAACAAAACTCAAAATAATTTTAAATTTCTAGCGGGATTTTTCCTCTAACCCTTGAGTTCGACCTGTGATGTGTTACTTTTGGGAAATTAATTAGTAAAATCAAGGATAAATAAGGGCTTTTCACCTCATTTTACATCTCCTAATTCATTCAATCAATCTTTTATCTCATACATCTATCTCTTGCACTCATTAAGCATTTAAGCAAATCAAGCAATGTTAAGTCAAGCTATTGGAGTTCTTCATTGCATATCTTCATATTTGAGCATCAATGATGTGGTAAGTTTATGAAATTTTCATTTGCATGCTATCTATTTATCATACTCATTTCATTCCATTTCATTGTTTAGGGTTTGATTACCAAAGTGGGTTTTGATCAAGGCAAATCCCTATTCTCTAACCCTCAACCAATTTTCCTCTTTTGCATGTGACTTTTGTATGAAAATTTGTCAAGAAATAGGTGTTGAAAAGTTATCAAAAAATGCATCAAGTTAATCAAGTCAACATCATCCTATTTCAAGTTTGGAGAGACTTTTTGCCCTATTTTCTGCAGAATCAAGTATATACACCTGTTAGAGAAGGAAGTGCAGACCTAAGACTAGAAGAGTCTTTCTCAAATTTCTTGAAATCTGTAGGAGGACTAAGTCACCACTAGGGGCGAATTAGTCCTACTTTCGAGCCTGCAAACTGATTTTGACATTTCTGAACACCCATTTGGAAGATTCCTGTTCTAGAAAAGTTTCTCGAAATTGGGACTAAGTCGCCCAACCTAGCCTAAGTGTCCCTGTCAACATTTCAGTCAATTTTTCTAGGATTCCAAAAGCTTCCAACATCAAACTTTTGATTCCAGGCGCACCTCTTACATTCTGTTATGTTATTTCATCATATAGTTGCATTTCTTAGGTATTTCTGCATATCACATTATTTTTTCCAACATTCTACATTTGCATAGTCTTGCATCATTAGATTACTTCAAATTCAAATTAATGCATTTTTACATCTTAATTAGACATAATTACACCTCATTTAACATAGTCTTGAGTGTAAACCCTTGCATTTTGGCACCCCTTTCCATCCCCTTTCTCCTTTTAGGTGAAAACCGTAGGAGGAGCAAAGCATTGTGAAAGGGGCAAACCAAAATATTTGTTTACATGTTTGTATGTAGGGTTTGAAAGACATTAACTTATTTTTTGTAGGGAAGACAAATGGTCAAAGAATTCCAGATCTACCAAGTTTTCATAAGTTAGGAATATTTGTTTTGGTGCATAAAAAAACAAACAAACTTTGTTTTGGTGCTCTTAAAATGAACTATTTCAAGCTTTCTTAAGGCAGGAATCGTCATTTGGTGCTTTAAAAAGAACAAGACAAATGCACACTTTGCTTTGGTGTTATTAAAAATTGAACTATTTCCATGCTTTCTAAAATTAGGAACCTTTATTTGGTGCTTTAAGAAGAACAACACAAATGTATCTTTCATTTTGGTGCTCTTAAAAATGAACCATTTCAAGTTTTCTTAAGTTAGGAATTTCCATTTAGTGCTTTAAAAAAAAAAAAAAAACTTCAATTAAGGTGCTCTAAAAATGAATTCTTTCCAATTTTTCATAATTAGGAACTTTGATTTTGGTGCATAAAAATAACAAACACAAAACGATTTCCTTTTGTTGACATGCACTCATTTTTACTTTTGTTGACAAAGTTAAAACCAGGATTGATTTCTTAGAAACACTCAGATTTGGGCTTAAAAATGAACAAATTATTCTTTCTGTCTTGCACCATTGCTATCTTAAGTGAATGATATCTTGAATACTTCATATTGTTGTAATTAAAAAGAAAAAGTTATTTCATTTAATTCACATATTTTGGGGATAGCATCACTTGAGTTGCTTAAAAAGAATCAAACTATTATAAAGTGTTTATTGTGCATTTAGTGTTTGGCAAGCTCGATGGTTTTCTTCTCCCCTTGCACCTTTTGGTGATCTTGGGTGAGAGAAAACATCTTGAGCTTCACACCTTTCTTTTCAAGCATACCTTTTTAGAGGGCCTGCCAATTGAGAAACATCTCACACTATAGAACTCATAGGCGGCCCAAGCGGTACTTTCGTTCTAGACCGCTATATAAATAAGTTGTGGGTGTGAGGAAAGTTCATCACCTCGCTGAGTGATACTAGCCTATGCCGATGTATTCTCCCTTAGTATCCTTGTGATGTGTAAAAAACCATAAGGGTTGGGAGGTTTTTAATTGAACAAAATGCCGCATGTATAGGGGTTCAAAAATAATATCCCCAAAACATTACTAAGAGCCAAATTATTTTAGAAGCTACCCCTTTATCCAAAAACATTCTTTGAAAGTGGTGCATCAGAATTTACTTCTGAAAAGTTACTTACCATGTCCGACTATAGGCCCACGCCATAAGTTGCATGTAAAATCATCCCTTTAGGGCATGAGGCAGGCCTACCTAAAACAATGGTTTCTATCCACTAGGGTTGTAAATTCTTGTTTATGTTAAGCTTGCCAAATACATTCAAAACAATTTGACATCAAACTTTGTGCTTGATCTAAAAAGAACACATCCAAAAAAGCATTGAATATGATGGTTGAACCAAAAACCCTTTGACTTAGTGTATACTTGTAAAAGAAGCCCTATATTTGCACTCCTTGAAAGGATTTTTCCTTAAAATTTTCTGAATATTTAGGCTTTAATTTTAGGTTGCATTGATCAAAGTAAATATTTGGGAACTATGGCTTGGGTGTTATGATTTCACAACTTAAGCTATAGACATGAAGGTCACACAAGTCCATGCTTTCTGATTTAGTTTAGTGTTGTCGTATCATTTACCATGCTCCAAACATAGAGAAATTGAGAGAAAAAACAAAAAAAAAATGTAAAAATCTAGAGAAAGATTGCTAAAAAAAATTAGTTGCATTAGTTGTCACATTTTATGAGCAGTTGCCAAAAAATTCATTGCATTTGCACAAAATTCCAGTGTAGTTGTCACATTTTTTGAGTAGTTGCCAAATATTTATTGCATTTACTCTCTATCCTGGAAAAGCCACTAATGAAAATCAATTGCATTTGATAGAACTGAGCACTTGCTGCAGGACTCACACACTTGCTTCTATTTCCTTGCATTTGCTTATGAGAAACTGACACACTTTCTTCCAAGATGCTTGCATTTTCCTAAAGAAACTTTCTTTTTCCTGAGTAAACATTGTATTTGAGAGAAAACACACAACAGTTGCACTTACCATTCCTGCTCACACTTGATTCTTTGAAACCTGAGCACTTGACACATTTTTGGCCACACCTGATAAATCTTGCCACTTTTGCTCATAGTCTTGTGCATTTTGCTTAGAAACCAATGCTATTGCTTTATCCTGCTGACAATTGGGAAAAAAAATGAAGTTGTTTATAAGATTATTGTTAGAATGAAACGATTGGAAAACTAGATAAGGCATATAACCCCTCATCCACTATTTCCATCCTACTTAGAAATCAAAATCAAACAAACCATTGGGATCATTCCTTCACTCAGACGTCTAAGATATCAATAGTTACTTGGGACTCGTTGATAGTTCAAGTAAGCTTTTCTGCAACATATCCTCTAGAAAAAGTAAGTGAAATATCAACCCTAGTCCTTCAAAATCTTGGTTTTCAAAAAGTAGCAGCTTTCCAAAAACAACACTCAAACCTTAGGGTCTTGAGCTTCATAGCAACCATCTCAAACACTATTACACTTATGACCATCTGGTGATCGACGACTCCAGTTCAACAACAGAACCTTGTAGCACCAATCCTCCAACTTAGTCTCACACACATAGAAGGTGAATTTTTTATATCATTAATAGTTTAAGAAACTTCATATTTGAGAAGAATGAAACACCCAACCAGTGGAGAAACACAACACAAATCTTAGATGAAGAGGAATAAAAAGCAGACATAGCAACTGAAAGACCTATGTTACCACCACTCGCATGGCAATAGATGAAGGGTACATCAAGATAAGGGATTACATCCATGAAAATACACTAGAATTTTTCTATCTATGATTTTGCATCAATAGACCACATCTTTTCCAAAGAATAAGAGTCAAGAAAACAATCACAAGATCTTGGTAGTTGTTTATGACAACTACAAGATCACAACATAGGAAAAATGGAAGTAGACAAAAGTTGTGCTAGCATCCCACCAACAAACATCACAAATGACGAAAGAGAATCATGAGGATATAAACCAAATGAACTTATGGTAGGGTATTGAGTATCAAAATATCCCCAAAACATGTTGATCTATTACCCAAATCACTCTTATCAAGGGTCACAACATCAAGTAGGGCAACAACATTAGGGGTTTCAAAATCACCATCAAGGAATAAGTCTAGAACATCAAATCACCCTAAATAAAATTGAGAGAGATCTTGAGGAACTTAAATGAAATCAAAATTTGACATATCACCAATGCCATGTGCAACGTTAGAACATTACATATCCACAACAAATGGACATCATTCCACAAACACCTGAATATCCACATCAACAAAACTTCCAATATTAGAAATATCAAGGATTTCCACAACACCAAGGTGTACCTTAAACTCAAGATCAAAGGATTCCTCAAGTTCAATATCAAGGTGCACCCCACCCTCAAGGTACCTACAACACACAAAAATGACTTAACCCTCCTTATACACAACATGGTTATCAAGGGCCCATGCCTTAACAAAAACCCATCTATGATCAAGCAAATGTCATCGAACAACAAGGTTATAACATCCTACTAAACCAAACAAACACACCTATTGATGATATAACCTTGCAGTTACAAAATAACAATCAACTCTGTTACCAAAACAATCAATTGAACAACCAATAGAAAAATCAAGAGCAAAAAAATTAGGGAGGGCAACAAAAGCAATACAATCAACCAAGAAGGAAATTCGCCCCTTTGGGAGAGACTTTAGAGGTAATCATGCACAAACTAGTACAATCAGACCTTATCAAAATCAATGACAATCCAACTTATGGTGAACCAAACTTTAAATCCCCTGGGTATAGATTGTATGAATGATGTGAGTTCCACAAAATCAAAGGTATACATCAAAATGTGTTATACTAAAAAATATCATCCAAGGCATTATTGATCAAGGAGAAATAGCTATTGAAGATGGCATTCAAGGCTCAAACACTAATGACAACAATGAAACTGTATCAACCTCAAAAGTTGAAAACAATGATCAAGAGCTATTTATCACTGATCACATTGACAATGTCTCTACATCATCCAATGAGAAAGAGGACATACATCAAGAATTTAATCCCAAGCATGCTCAAACTTAATCATCCAAGTCTAGCAATGATCGAATCCAAAATATATTGACATCATCCAATCTCATGACAGTACATATTGATGATCAAGAGAGTCTTAATCCAACACTTATACCCAATGCAAAAAATCTAACCCAAAAGCTATCACCCATATGTCCACATTTTGAGGAAACCCAAGGATCCTTTACAAGAAATCCCTTCTTTGAAATTGATCCATGTAAAGAATGTGATCCAAAGAATATCAAAGATAATACCACACAAAGTCAAAATCATGAATCCCTACCATCAAAGTGGTACAATGACTTGGCATATATCTTCTAAGACATCCAAGGTTTTCCAAAAGAAGAACAAATCCATACATCAAGCACATATACATCTACCCATGAGATGCTTACTCCTAATGGACATGTAGATGATCTTCATCGAAAAAAAGAGTCTCATACTCTTGATGAAATTACCAAGAAACAAGAGTCACCTACTCTTCATATCTTTACACATGATCAAAGCATGGAAAAATCCATAGACATATTAGAAATTGATCAAGAAGAAGCATTAAGATTAGAAACATCCTCCAAGAATATTGAAGACATCGAGCATGAAAATACGGAGCAAAATATCTTAAAATCAACAAATATAATTGATAATCTTGAGCAACAAAGCATTGGGAAGCACCAATATACTTTGAAGGGCCATCAAAATATGATATTTCACATAATCAAGCCAAAGATATAAATCAGGAAGTTATCAAACCTATGAAGAATCCTATCAATGAAGAATCTATCACATTTGAAGATCCACAATAGAGCAAAGAAGGATTATCACCTTGTTTTCAAGGTAAATCATATCCTATTGCAAATAAAATTTCTAAATGAATTCATTATCAAGACAGAGGATTAGGCCTACATGAACAGGGTCTTAGAACTAGTATAGATTATTGGCAATCCTAAGCATCACTTGTTCTTGGTTATTCAACAATTAAGGGATCTAAACATATCAGTGACACCTCTATAATACTGGGGACAACTTTATCTAATGCAAGCATCAACATAGAGAGAACGAAGAGTCCTTATAATGAAATTTATACCAATGCTACAACTAGCCATAACATGAATCGTCATCCACATATTTTTCCACCCATTGATTGGGACCAGCAACAAGAGAAAAATTTATATAAAAAAAGGAACAAGTCATTGAAGTAGAAGAATTAGCAAAAAAAAATGGACAAGAAAAGTTTAAATGGATACAAAAGCAAAAGAAAGAAAATCATCCCTATCAAACTCCATTAATTAAAGAAACTATGGGGAAAAATAAAAAAGGGAAGTTCATCCATCAAAAAATTTCAACAATGTAAAATAATTCTTTAAGAGTGACCTACAAGGTATATTAAGACGTTGGTCCCAATCGAATCTCCATATCCAACCATCATTGCTCATCATCCCTAGTTTGGAGAGTCAAAAGTTACAAACTATCAACCAATCCATCTAATCTCATATCCCTCAACGCATTTTTCCATCCAAGATATCCACATATCACATTAACCATGCATTGGCAACAACTCTTTATCATAAGGATTCTAAGGGAACTCTATCACAATGTGTGCATCAAGGTAAAGTTAACTCCGATATCGACAAGATAAGAATTATCAGGGGTTACATTCAACCGTATCCTAGCAAAAAAAATCCTACAAGCAGGCTATCATTGGCACGTCATGACAACAACAACCATAGCAGCGCCGACATCTACATCAGCACCACCAGGTGGTTCAACATGAGCAAAAAATTATCACCATAATGAAAACTTGGTAAACAAGCGTCTTGTGTGACATAAAAAATCAATAAAAAAATAAAAAATTCAAGAAAATAGTCAAGAGAAAAATTGTCCTCTGGTGAAAACCACTATGGTGGCGCTTTGGAAAAGTACCATGATGAAAACTAGGTAAACAAGCATCGTGTGCAAAATCAAGCTTTGCACCATTTTAGGTAGAAGATTCTCAACCTATCCATAATAAATCCAATCCATTTTTATCCAAATCCAACTTATCTTGATTTTGACAAATGTTTGGTATACACTTTACACTTGCTTATGGAAAACATCTTGACATGGGTCACTATCATTGATCCTATCCTACCCAACATTATCTGAGCCATGAGGCATTGTCCAAAAGAGGCATACTCTATCCAAACATGCTATCTTATCACAAGATAATCCATCATTGCTAGACACTGGGGGAAAGTACTTACATATTTCTTCAAAATAAATCTTGATCTATGCCTTCTAGCTCACATTGTGATTTAGGCATTGTCCCAACAACAAGCTGTACCACATGGTACCCTTCCCAATTTGTCCCACCAACAAGGTATACCACCAACGCACTATTAGGGTAACCTTCAAAACAATTCATTCCAACAAGGTATCCCACCAATGCACCACCAGGGTAACCTTCAAAATAATTCATCCCAAACAACAAGGTGTACCACCAATGCACTACCAAGGTAACCTTCAAAGATACCAACAATGTGGATTATTCCTTCACTCAAAAATACTAAGATATCAACAGTTACTTGAACCCTACAACTAGTTCAAGTAAGATTTTTCCCAATATATCCTCTAGAAACAAAAGTGGAATATCAATCCAAGTTGTCAACATCTTACACCCTAGGCAAGAGGGTAAAAATCCAAAAGAATAGAAAAAGGATAAAAAGTACAAAAAAATCAAAAAGCAAGAAAAATGGTAAAGAGAAATAAAACATTCCTTGAGTGAAAACCACTTTGTGGTGCTCCTAGAACAAGTACCGTAGTGAAAACTTGGCAAACAGGTGCTATGTTTGAATAAGACCTACATCATTATCTATCGGTACTATCCACAACATCCTCCCATTTGTCCCATAATAAAACATATTCAACCAACCATGGATTGTTACTGATTAAGGAAAGTAGTCTTGTCTCCAAATGGGGGAAACTTCCTGAAGCTAGTTGTGGGTTAGATCTTGGAACATCCTATCATGGTAAAAAAAAATAAAAAATCAAAAACATTAGAAAAACAACAAAAATAAAAAAACAATTGAAAAATATAAAAACAAACAACATCGTTGGGTTATTCCTTCACTCAAATAGTCTAATATATCAACATTTGCTTGAACCTCACAACTAGTTCAAGTAGATTTCCCACAACATATCCTCTAGAAACAAAAGTGGAATATCAATCCAAACTATCAAATGTTGTTATCCAAAAACAAGTTTACGCTTTAAGTCAAACAGTTGAACTACGTGGTCTCTGCATGTACAATGTAGGCAAGGCTTAATAGCCCTTGAGACCCTAGGTCAGTCCCATTAGGTTTCTATCATGATTTATTTTCAACAGTCAAAAAATCAAAATCCAAAAATAGTAAAAAATTCAAAATCCAAAAACAATCAAAATTCAAAATCCAAAAAAATGTTAAAAATGCAAAATCCAAAAACATTCACAAAATAAAAAAGATCAAAAACATTTAAACCAAGCGAACTACGAGCCTCTGTGTGTACAACATAGGCAAGGCTTATCTTTGATGAGCCCCTGAGGCCCTAGGTTAGTCCCCTAAAAACAACAAAAATAGCATCATCAAAACTAAAAAAAATCAAAAAGTCCTATCTCGTCATCGCCATCCACAAAAAACAATTCACCCATAATAAAAAAATGTCACACTCACCCTTTGACAAAACAAACAAACAAATAAACAAACAAAGCAAACATCAACAAAGTTAGAACTTTCAAGCAAACAATCACACAGATCTGGCTATAAATAGACAAAACAATACCAAAGTATCAACTACCTATGTTTTTGACAAGCCCCAACAACATCTTGAGATATGCCTTAACGGATCCATTCCTATGATAGACATGATCAATACCGAATAATAGCCCCACCCCAAACAAGATATGGCAAGTGATACTGCAACTTTGTTTTATCTTTTTATAGTCTTATCTTTTCAATTTACATTATTGACTCATTCCCAAGATCTCTCGAGGATGTCCATAAGGATTTAGGGAAGAAGGAATGGGGGAAATTGAGTGTCATTTCGATTTGCTGTTTGTGGATATATTTTTTATACTACTATGGAAAATACTTGCTTTGTTTTGTGTGTGGAATTCGTTTTGGAGCATTTTGTGTAGCAGTGACATGTTAGGTTCTTAATACCTCTTGAGTTACTAGTTCGACATGTTTTAAAGCTTCTCACCCATACACTCTAATAGGGTTTTCATATGTCTGGTATGAGCAAGAATACTCTTTTTTTGTAGAGTCAAAGTCCACATAATAGATACAAAGTCACCTTGGTCATTAATACCTTGGTGCATTGTATTTGTTTGCTACATCAAATAGGATTGTTCAAAACTGCAAAGCCTCCAAGTAAAGCGAAAGCAACTCATCAACTACTAACAACATAACATTTCTATCTATCATTAGGTATTTCTTCTAACTAACATCCATCTTGCATAGCAATATCATTAGTACCATATCCATATTGCATCCACAATGTCGTCAATACATATCATGATGATAATAAACCAATAAAAACATCATGTGTCATGTATGGGGCATACATCCATCATATAGATAATCCATCCTAAACATCATATATCACAATGGTATATCGATCATTCATAATAAAACATCATATGAAACAAAGTATGATTCATCCATCCACATCATATGCATACATCAAAAAAGTACAAAAACATATATAAACATACCTCATCATACATTGTCACCCATAGTCATCACATGAAACATAATGATTCCAAATCGAAGAAGGTATATCATATATATATCATCATCATAAAAGGGAGAATGCCATAATACATCATCATCAATGAAACAAAGTGTGATAGGATAATACAAAAGCATAACATAAATACGAGGCCTCGACTAGGCCGATGAATATATATACAAAAAAATGTCTGCAACATGTATCTGAACAACAACATAATAAAGATCAAGTACACTGCCCAACAAAATGGGAAACACTCTATAGAATAGGTTTTAGACCACCATCTGGATCTGGCTGTCTAAAAAAATGACCACCTGCAATCATTTTAACTCACAATATTAGGGTTTCACTCTGAACACACAAAATGACACAAAAATGATGAAAAACTAGACTTAGGGTTGCAAACAGGAAAAACTGAGCCAAAAAAAGGAAAAAGCTAGCAATATTTAGCAAATGAAAAGATTCAGAGCAAATGCTACTTACAAATGCAAGGGTTTAAAGAAAGTGCATAGGCTTAGAGAAAATGCTACTTGCAAATGCAAGGGTTTAAAGCAAGTGCAAAAGTTTAGAGCAAATGCTAAAATCAAATGCAAGGATCTAGAGCAAGTGCATAGGTTCAGAGAAAATGCTACTTGCAAATGCAAGGGTTTAAAGCAAGTGCATAGGTTTAAAGTAAATGCTAAAATCAAATGCAAGGATCTAGAGCAAGTGCATAGCTTTAGAGCAAATGCTCCTCCCTTTTAGGATGGTGACACCTCAACATTTTATCTACTAGTTATTAATTAATTAAACTCACTTTATTTACTTAAGCAAGATCAATAAAAGTGTAGGAAAAACCTAAGACTAAGGAAAAATAATTAATCCACTAGGAAAATAAAAACCTACACTAACAAGTATTTATGTATATGTAATTATGTGTATGTATTTATATATATACATGCATACTATATTTATTTGTTTATTTGGATATATCTCTATAAACAAAATATTTTTAAAAATTAACAAAATTAAAAATAGAAAATATAAATATTTTAAGTATAAATTTTAAATCTATAAACAAGTAGTTTTTGCATTAAGAACAAAAAATTGTTGAAAAAATGTAGAAAATCTAACAAAATAATATAATAAAAATAACCATTGTAAATATATAAAGTGTAAATTCTTATTAATTTTTTAAGTTGATAAAATAAGTCAATTTTTATCTTCTGAGCTAATAAATGCATATGAATAGTTATGAAATTTGTAGAACTTCTATACATAACATCTAGAGTAAATTATGTATGAATTGCCTTGTGAAATATATGTATAGGCTCTTTTCTCTAAAGGATTCATTTAAAAAAAAATATGACAGTATTTTATTAGAGTGGTTGGATTTGAATTTCAATTGTAAGAAATATCTTATTATTTTTTTAATTTTAAGTGTATTTAATTTTAATAGCTGAGTTTGGTTTGAAAATTTGTGTAAATTTTTTTGATTGATTTGTTGTAAATTTTCAAGTTTATTTGTTTTCAAATTTTGTGAGAGAACCTTACACCATTATGTCAAGTGAGTGTGAGAGAAAGTATAAATAAATGTGCACCCAAAGTAGAGGAGATGCAAATTTATTTATGATACCTTAGGGACCATAAAGTGATCATGTGAATGTTTAATTCAAACCTAAATGACTTTTATAGCCTACATTATAAGTAATTAATTGAAAAATTATTTTCAATTTTCAAAGACTCTTTTAATTTAAACAAGTATATTTTACTATAACCATATTCTATTACAAAAAAATCACCTTCAAAAATATAATTACACATCGATGGGCACTCAGTTTACTGACAATGTCATTGTTGTAGACACCTATATGCCGTTGAGTTCAAATCACAATACAAAAATATATAATTACACATGTATATGTACATATATATTGATATTTTATTAAATTTTATTATTATTGTTTTCAATAACATTTTTTTAAATATATTTAACTAATGACTTAAATATATCACACCACCTATTAAGTCATCTCCCCTTAATGATAATAGCCTACAAATCAAGGTATATTAGAAAAATATTCTCCCTCTTTCCATAGGGGGGTTAAATGTACTTAGAGGAGAGGGGTCAATAGTTGGACAAGATTCTATGTTAGTATATTACTCATGATTATGAGATTTAGTGTTGGAACATATTTATACTATATAGTATCAATAATTATTTCGCATGTAAATCAATCGATGATGAAATGTTTGTCAAGATGGTCCCTTACATTAACATGTGAGAACTTATAAATGTCATATAAAAAAGTCATAAATGCATTCAATAACAAGTGTAATAATTTTTTTTCTTTATATAAAGTATGGTAACTATTTAATATAAGGGTGGCATTTATAAATAAGGTGTTAATATAAAGAGGTATTGTTATTATGTGTACAAATATTGTTTTGTGTACAACTACTCTGAACAACAATACATATGCATTGTACTTCATAGTATATATTTTTCCTCTTAACAAATAAAAAATACAAGTACAATAAATACCTTGCATTTTTTCATGAAATGTGGAAAGTTGTGAAAAAGTTTTAAGATCATTTAAAGTTGAATATAAATTGCATTTTAAATAAGAATATGTTATTTTCTAATACAAGTTGTATTTAAATAAGAATATATGATTTTTCTAACAAAAAATATTACTTTGTGTTCAAATATTATGTCATTTTTGTTGGGTATAAATGTTAGAGGTAACAAGATTTATGGATAACGTATATAAGTTATATTTTAAATAAGAATATGATGTTCTTTTGACAAAATATGATTTTTTTTGTTCAACTATGGAGATTCTATGATAAAGTTTTGGTCAAATCATTAAATATCATTTTAAGAACATTTCTTCCTATGTGTTGACACCTCCAAACCTTAATTATAGATAGAGAATAGTCCATGTCACATTTTTAAAGAAAATGAGGTCCATGTAAGTTGACATGATTGCAAAATTAGCTCACGTGACTATCAACCTCTCGCCACTAATGACTACATGACAAAGAGGCAAAATGTGGGGTTGATTTCCTAGCAAAGATCACAAACATTAAATTAGGAATTTGATTTAAGATGATCATAGATTATGTTGAGTTTTTTGCATCAAGGTGTTTCGAAAATAATTAATTATGAATGTGTTCAAATTGATCACTATTGTTTTGGATTAGATTGGGGGGAGAGTTTTTACATCAACGTTGCGGACCACACTTTGTGTGATCCACACTCTATGATCCATCATCAAAATAATCGAAGAGACATTATTGTGTAACTTTTACGAATGTGTTGAAATTGATCACTACATATGTATGTACAATTTGCATATAAAATTGTATAAATAAGTATTTTTCACATTAAGAATAAAATTTGTTGAAAAATATGAATTTTTATACAACTATACATATGTATGTATAGTTTGCATATAAATTTGTATAATTTTATTAATACATTTAGACAAAATTGTGTAGACCTTAAAATGTAAAAAATATAATAAAAGAATATATAAAATTTAAATATATCCATGTTGTAAATATATTGTGTAAATTCTAAATTTAAAATTTGTTTTAAAAGTTGATAAAAATAATAATTTTTAACTTCTAAGCTAATAAATGCATTTAATTAGTTATCAAATTTGCATAACTTCTATAGAAAGCACTTAGAGTAAAAGATGTATGGATTTCTTTGTGAAATATATTTATAGGCTCTTTTCTCTAAAGGATTATTTTTAAAAAATATGATAGTATTTAATTAGAGTGGTTGGATTTGAATTTCAATTGTAAGAAAATATTTTATTTTTATTTTTATTTTGAGTGTATTTAATTTTAATAATTGAGTTTGTTTTGAAAATTTGTGTAAATTTTTTAATTGATTTATTGTATATTTTCAAGTTAATTTGTTTTCAAATTTTGTGAGAAAACCTTACACCATTATATCAAGTGGGTTTGAGAGCAAGTATGATTAAATGTGTACCCCAAAGTAGAGGATATGCACATTTATTTGTGATACCTTAAGGACCATAAAATGATCATGTGAATGTTTAATTCAAATCTAATAAATTGTGTGTCATTGAAAAACTATTTTGAATTTTTAAAGACTCTTATAATTTAAAGAATTATATTTTATTTAACCATATTCTCTTTAACTTTTTTTAGGAGCAAAAATATAATTACATGGTTGGTGGGGGTATGGTTAGTAGGTTTATTAATTTTTATTAATTTAAAATTCAACTATTTTTTTTAATTATATTTAAATAATGACCTAAATACATCACACCATCTATTAAGTCATCTCCCCTTAATGATAATAACCTATGAATTAAGGTGTATTAGAAAAAACTTCTCCCTCTTCCCATACAAAATTAAATATACTTAGAGGAGAGGGGCTAAGAGTTGGGCAAGGCTCTATTGTTAGTAAAGTACTTGTGATTATCAAATTTAGTCTTGGACATATATTATCAATAATTATTTCACATGTAAATCAACAAACGATCAAATGTTTGTCAAGATGGACCCTTATATGAACATGTGAGAATTGATAAATATCATATAAAAAAGTCATAAATACATTCATTAACAAATGTAATATTTTTTCTTTGCATAATATATCATAATTATTCAATATAAGTGTATCACTTATAAATAAGGTGTTAACATAAAAGATATTATTTTTGATTAGAGGTAAAATATGGGTTTTAAAGGGGATCAAAACCCTTTACAAAAAAAAGCAACTGAAACTAAAGAAAATATCACTAAGCATTAATCAGCCCAACAACAATGAACCAACAACAAAAAGTTAGCAAAAAAGGAGGACCCCAACTAGCAGCACTACATGTTTTTTAGAATATCTGCCGCCTCCACGTCGCTCACCACAGCCTTCTGAGCATCATCCAACACATCAGGCATTTCTTTACCAAAAGCCCCAACTTGAGCTTTAGTATTGTTTCTAGTTCTAGCACCAAGTCCATCTATATTCACCTCAGTAAGCAAAACATTACCCTTCTCCCCACCCTTCTCAACAACACCCTTCTCCTCCATCAGCTTACCGGCAGCATCAATCTCTTTAGCATGAAAAATTTCTTTACGCTTCTTGGCACTAACCACAGGAGAAGTCACACTAATAGAATCAAATTTAACAACAAATTTAGACACCTCCCCACCCCTTATCACAGTAGCCCAAATTTTCTTCATTTGATCCTCAAGGGTAAGGATTCTACCTTCCAGGTTTTGTTTCATCTTAAGAGTTTCCTCTGCCACAATGTTTAATGAATCAAACAATTCATCTATCTGGTTCTAGGTAGAGGACTCTTCAGCCTTACTCATCACACCCCTAACTTTGAGATTAGTTTTATTGAGTTCATGAAAACACCATTTAAACAGTTTGAACCAAATAATGGAACCCTCACGATAAGTTCCCAACACATCAGACATTTCTTCTCTATCAATATTAAAAGCCCCCTTCCCCAAAGCATCTTCCTCCTTAGAGGAGCTAACCTTATTCTAACCGGAAAATATTTCCTTACCTTTCCCTGCAACAATTGGAGTCTTGATTTTGCGAATGTAAATCACAATCTCCTCCACCACAACCTTTCTTTTCTTCAGCCTCACCAATTCTACATCCTGGGTATCCACAACAGTCAAACCACTAGCAGCCCCAATCTTACCTTTTAGTTGCAAGTCTAGGTTAACACTCAGAGAATCATCATCATACAACCCACCTGTTATAGTGAGATGAAAGTCCCTCTCCAATACTTGACTTGCAGTCCTTATAACCTATTTCTTCCTGCTTCCCTCCTCCAACTCCTTCTGCTTGGTTACAGGGGGCGAAGAAGCCTCACAATACAAATCATTCTTCTCCTTCACACCTCTACTCGGCAAATCAACAACCACCTCATCACTACAAGTCACATAACCCTCACTAGCACACGAATCCCCTTTTTTTTCCTTTCCCACAACAGGGGATTGAGGACCCACCTCCAAAGAAGCAAGTGAATATGAGACAAAGCCCACATCCTCCTTCGAATCTAAATCTTTTTCCAAAATAAGTTTCCTTTGCTGGTCGGTTCCTCTTCAGAGGCAGTCTCATACTCCTCTGCTGGCTTAGATTGTTTACCCTTCGGGGTAGCAATTGGCTTAGCCACCTCAAAGGTCTTCGCATAATCAGAAATAAGAAGGATTAACCCCATATGTGCAAAACAAGATTTTAAGGGTTTTTCTTATGATCCTTGAGACTCGAATCCAAATACATCAGGAGAGAGTAAGGAAAGGAAATCCTTTTTTTTATGGCAAAAATGATTGAGCAAGATGAAGTGGTATGCATTTACTACTGACAAGCATCCTTCCAAGGTAATAAAACGCATGAGGTATTCTGCAACATCTCCCCATAGCGCCTTAAGAGAGCTTCTTTGGTAGCCTCCACTCCTTGCAGTCCTCAAATCCTTGGCTTCATCCCCCTTGAAGAAAATTTGCATAGCGGTTTGCAACTCCTTTTTATCTCTAAAAACTTTCATACCATCCATGGCCAGACTAGTAATATTAGCTATAAATTCTTCATTGACATCAAACTTCGTTTTGTGCAGCTTCAACACCCTATCATTCCATCCTTTAGCAAATAGCGTCATAACTTGAGGATTATTTCCATGTAATTTCTCCAAGTAAGGAGTTAACCCTCCTTTCTCCAACACCTGCTAAACCTCCTTCTTCTTCTTGATAGCTTCGCACGAGAAGGGTTCCGCTTGATTTCTATCTCCACCCACATCGATAGAGTTAGCAAAAAGTAACAGCTTGAGAACCCTAAACTCAGTGAAAGGAAAATTTTGGAAGACAAAGCTATGAGCGCCCAGAATCTGTGTGAGAACTGAATTGAGGCAGAGGAGAATAAAGAACATTGATTTCCATTCCCTACGGCTACTAGCCCCCTTACCATTAGCTTGATTCAAATCTGGCTTACCATCCTTTCTCATAATATTCGGCCACGTAAAGAAAGACATGCATGTCGCAAGCCATAATGAGAACTTAAGCAAATTAAAATTGGCAATCATGATTAATAGTTGTTATTGCCTCTATAGGGATATGGTCATTCAAACCCCATTCCCTAACCTCTCTAACTTCAATAATAGCAAAGATGTTTGCTAGACCATTACCCTCTCTCAAAATATGAGAGATGTAATATCCATCAAAAGATTTCAGAATATCAATGGAGTCCCTTATCAAAGACTCAATAGTCCAAGAGGGGGGAGCACAATTTTTCAAATTAGTAATGATATTCAAAGAATCACCCTCCAGCCAAACTTTCTTATAGCCTTTGATTTGTGCCAACTTAAGACCATGATAGGCTGCAGTTGAACATAAAAGATATTGTTATTATGTGTACAAATATTTTTTATGTACAACTACTTAGGTGGCAATATATATGTGATGCACTTCATAATATATGTGTGTCCTATGACAAATACAAAATAAAAGTACAATAAATAATTTGTATTTTATCATGAAATATAAATCAATGTTAAATGGCTTTATGATCATTTAAAGTTAAATATATGTTGTATATTAAATAAGAATGTGTTATTTTTCTAACATAAGTTACATTTTAAATAAGAATATATTTTTTTTAACAATAAATAATAATTTATGTTAAAATATTAGGTCAATTTTGTTGGATATAAATGTTAGAGGTAGCAAGATTTATGGTTACCACATATAAGTTACATTATAAATAAGAATATAATTTTCCTCTAAAAGCAAATGATATTTTTTTGTTCAATTATGGGGACTCTATGATAAATTTTTGGTTAGATTTTTAAAAAATAATTTTAAGAACATATATTCCTATGTGTTGACACCTCCAAACCTTAATTATAGATAGAGAAGAGTTCATACCACACTTATAAAATAAATTATATTCATGTAGCTATAACATGATTGTAAAATTAGCCCACATGACTTCAGACCTCTCACCACTAACATCTACATAAAAAGAAGAAAAATATGGCTTAGTAAAGATTAAAAATATTAAATTAAGAATCATATCCAAATTGATCACTACTGCTTCTCCATTTGATTGTATGAGAGTTTTTACATTGAAATCTTGAATCAGACTCAATAACCCATAAACATTTTAGATCACACTTCATAACCAATCATCATAATGATAAAATTATACTAGAGATATTTTTTCCCTTAGGGTTTTCTCCTCTTCTTTATGAGGTGCATTGTACTTGGGCTTATCATACCTTGTTTCCTAGACCCAATATTTTGTCCCCACCTAAGTTGTGCTTAAAGGGGCGTGTTAGTGTAAAGTTCATGTTTTACCATTATTTATGTAATTTTTTTTACTTTGTAGGTTAACCACTTGCTTATGTGGTGAGTTCGTGGTTAGAAAAGTAGTTATCTTTCAGTTTATTATGAATTTTGAATGAACTTTTCTTTCCATTTTTGGAATGTGGTATGCTCAAAATTTCCTTATATACACATCATTTGATGAATACAATCACATTAATTCAACTTGCAATCTCTTGTATTTGGTTGATTCAATACTAGTATTTTGCTCAATTTTTTATCTACATTTTCAATAACACAATTACAAACATGTGATTCCAAGAGATGTGCAAATGTCATTATGACAATATTACATTAGGAGCTTAAAGAGAAGCTACAAAAGAATGATTCATCAATAAACATGAATGAATGAATGTAATAGTATGAAAACACAAGTTAGGTATGAGTTTATATGGAATTGGAGAGAGGATTGAGGTGCAAAATCTAGCCAATAGAGAGTGACCACCAAGTGATATAAAATAGTAAATGCTCCTCCTTTTTAGGATGGTGACACCTCAACACTTTATCTACTAGTTATTAATTACTTAAACTCACTTTATTTACTTAAGCAAGATCAATAAAAATGTAGAAAAAACTTAGGACTAAGGGAAAATAATTAATCCACTAGGAAAATAAAAACCTACACTAACAAGTATATATGCATATGTAATTATGTGTATGTATTTATATATACATGCATACTATATTTATTTGTTTATTTGGATATATCTATATAAACAAAATATTTTTAAAAATTAGCAAAATTAAATATAGAAACTATAAATATAAAAAATTGTAAATATTTTAAGTGTAAATTCTAAATCTATAAATAAGTGTAGTTTTCAGATTAAGAACAAAAAAATGTTGAAAAAATGTAGAAAATATAACAAAATAATATAGAAATTATAAATATAACCATTGTAAATATATCAAGTGTAAATTCTATTTTTTAAAAAGTTGATAAAATAAGTCAATTTTTACCTTCTGAGCTAATAAATAGCTCTGAATAGTTATGAAATTTGTAGAACTTCTATGCATAACACCTAGAGTAAAATTTGTATGGATTGCCTCGTGAAACACATTTATAGGCTCTTTTCTCTAAAGGATTCATTTAAAAAAATGACAATATTTAATTAGAGTGGCTGGATTTGAATTTCAATTGTAAGAAAAATCTTATTATTTTTTAATTTTAAGTGTATTTTAATTTTAATAGTTGAGTTTGGTTTGAAAATTTGTGTAGTTTTTTTTGATTGATTTATTGTAAATTTTCAAGTTTATTTGTTTTCAAATTTTGTGAGAGAACCTTACACCATTATGTCAAGTGGGTGTGAAAGAAAGTATAAATAAATGTGCATCCAAAGTAGAGGAGACTCACATTTATTTATGATACCTTAGGTATCATAAAGTGATCATGTGAATGTTTAATTCGAACCTAAATGATTTTTGTACCCTACATTATAAGTAATTAATTGAAAAAATATTTTAAATTTTCAAACACTCTTTTAATTTAAATAAGTATATTTTACTATAACCATATTCTGTTACAAAAATTTCACCTTCAAAAATATTATTACATGTTGATGGGCACTCAGTTTAATTACAATGGTGTCGTTGTAGACATTTATATGCTGTCGAGTTCAAATCACAATACAAAATATATAATTACACATGTATATGTACATATGTATTGATATTTTATTAAATTTTATTAATTTATTTTTCCAATAATAATTTTTAAATATATTTAACTAATGACTTAAATACATCACACCACCTATTAAGTCATCTCCCCTTAATGATAATAACCTACGAATCAAAAGGTATATTAGAAAAATCTTCCCCCTCTTCCTATAGGGGGATTAAATGTACTTAGAGGAGAGGGGTGAATAGTTGGATAGGATTCTATGTTAGTATACTACTTGTGATTATGGGATTTAGTCTTGGAACATATTTATACTATATAGTACCAATAATTATTTTACATGTAAATCAACCAATCATCAAATGTTTCTCAGATGGTCCCTTACATGAACATGTGAGAACTTCTAAATGTCATATAAAAAAGCCATAAATGCATTCACTAACAAGTGTACAATAATTTTTTTTCTTTATATAAAATATCAAACCTATTTAATATATGTGTGGCATTTATAAATAAGATGTTAATATAAAGAGGTATTGTTGTTATGTGTACAAATATTGTTTTGTGTACAACTACTCCTGTGGTAATATATATGCATTGTACTTCATAAAAATACAAGTACAATAATATCTTGCATATTTTCATGAAATGTGAAAAGTTGTGAAAAAGTTTTATGATCATTTAAAGTTGAATATAAATTGCATTTTAAATAAGAATATGTTATTTTCTAACACAAGTTGTATTTAAATAAGAATATATGATTTTTTTAACAATAAAGAGTACTTTGTGTTCAACTATCAATCATTTTTGTTGGGTATAAATGTTAGAGGTAACACGATTTATGGATAACGTATATAAGTTATATTTTAAATAAGAATATGATGTTCTTCTAACAATAAATGATATGTTTTGTTCAATTATGAAAACTCTATGATAAAGTTTGGTCAAATCTTTAAAAAATCATTTTAAGAACATTTCTTCCTATTTGTTGTCACCTCCAAACCTTAATTATAGATATAGAATAGTCCATATCACATTTCTAAAGAAAATGAGGTCCATGTAAGTTGACATGATTGCAAAATTAGCTCACATGACTATCAATCTCTCACCACTAATGCCTACATGACAAAGAGGCAAAAGGGGTCAATTTCCTAGCAAAGATCAAAAACATTAAATTAGGAATGTGATTCAAGATGATCACCACTTTTTCTAGATAAGATTACGTTGAGTTTTTTGCATCAAGGTGTTTCGAAAATAATAAATTACGAATGTGTTCAAATTGATCACTACTATTTTGGATTAGATTGCGTGAGGGTTTTCTACATCAACATGCGGATCACACTCTCACACTCTGAGATCCATCATCAAAATAATCGAAGAGACATTGTTGTGTAACTTTTACGAATGTGTTCAAACTGATCACTACTGTTTTGGATTAGATTGGGGGAGAGTTTTTTATATCAGCGTTGTAAATCACAGTCCATGATCCATCATCAAAATAATCGAAGAGACATTTTTGTGAACCTTTTATGAATGTGTTCAAACTGATCACTACTCTTTTGCATTAGATTGGGGGAGAGTTTTTTACATCAATGTCGCGGATAACACTCCATGATCCGTCATCAAAATAATTGAAGAGACATTTTTTGCGAAACTTTTACAAATGTGTTCAAACTGATCACTACTGTTTTGGATTAGATTGGGGGAGAGTTTTTTACATCAACATTGCAGATCACACTCCATGATCCATCATCAAAATAATCGAAGAGACAATTTTTGTGAAACTTTTACAATGTGTTCAAACTGATCACTACTGTTTTGTATTAAATTGAGGGAGAGTTTTTTACATCAACGTTACAAATCATGTTCCATTATCCATCATCAAAATAATCGAAAAGACATTTTTGACATTTTTGCCAGCACTCCGAGCTGTGTAGAATGAGCGAGCAGTCTACGCGTTTGAAATGTATTCTGAACATCAATGCCTGTACGTCACTTTTACGATTAAACCCAAAGCTCCCTACGGAATTTCAGCCGACCAAGTATACCGCAGTACCGTATTGTTTCGGCCAGTGCAGAGCAGCACCCCTAGAGTCATTTCACGAAGACCGCAGGGAGATGGTAAGGGCACCGATCTAACGAAAGGACGTCAGAAATTTGAACTTGTTTTGTAAATGCCCACGTAAGAAAACAACGCTAATGTAAACCACCACACGGTGGGGCCGAGAAACCTACAAAATACAGCAGTGGCGGTCGTTGGTGGTGGTTCGCGCCAGCTAAGCAAGGTCGGCGGGTAGGTGGAGCCGCCGGGTAGTAATGCAGGGGGCAAGGTAAGAAATTAAAGAGGGTGGCGCAGGGGGCAAGCTAAAACTTTAAAGAGGGTAGCGCGGGCGGCCAGTGGTTAGCAGAGTGCCCCACCATACAAGGCGGGGGTGTAAAGCCAGGCTGTAGGGGGCCACTGTAAGTTATGCAGAAGGGAGCCCTGCGCCTCTGGACAAAGCGGATTCTTTTTCGTGTTAATTTTTATTTTGCAGAGCCGTACGTGCAGGCAGAGTTACAGGTCATGGCTGTACAAGGTTTGATGAATTGTAAATTAATGCCCTTTATCATTAATATGAATATTAATTCATGTTGATAGTGTCATGAAGTCTCTGTTGTAATTAAAATATTGTCAGATATTTAAAAAAAAAATCTATATAATTAATTGTTTTAAAAATAATCTATTTTATTATAAAAAATATAAAATAAAACAGTTCTTCAATGTTGGCATTGGTATATTGTGGTGTCATGGTTATTGGTATCAAAGTTTAAACTTTATCGAAACATTATTGTTAAGCAATTATGTTGGGGAAAAGAATCTTGGAAAAATAAAATATCAAAGAGTCATAAACCAAAACATAGTCAAGGTATATTTTAAACAAGGTCACGTTGTTGTGAAGTTCTTGCCAAATGCTAACAGGGTGGTTTTGTTCCTTGATTTGCAGGAAATTTGAGAGTAGTTGGGCTTTGATTGGATTGACAAAATAGCAATTGATAATTATATTCTCAAAGTAGTTTTGTTTGACAATATAGATAAATAAATGAATGACTAGGACATAATTGATTAGAATAGATATTTAGGTGAATTAAATAAGCAATTTATTACTTAAATTATTGGTGTGCATTGATAGTAACTACTATTGGTAGGACATAGTTGATGAAGATAGGTATTTAAGTGAACTAAATAAGCAATTCATCATTTAAGTTATCATTGTGCATTAATAGTGACTATTATTGTATTGGTTGATATGCATTAGAATAACTTAAGTAAATTGTATATGTAAAAATAGTCTTCTATATTCTTAAAGACTAGAAAATTCCAAGCATTAGATTTTGTCAATTCATTTACAGCTATAGATTCAAGTTCATGTGTCAATACACTTTCATAGGTGCAAAGATTAAGCTTTTAAATGCAAATCTAAAATAGAGTAGAACACCAACAATTTGTAGATTCTAAAATAGTTAGTTGATCAAACCCTAAAATTTTAACATTAACTTTCCCATCAATATTAACTTGTTGTGCTTTAAACATTGAGTATTTTATGTCATCAACCTCTTTTATTGAGGTGTGTAGATGTATCTTATGCAACATAGCATCACTTTCATCGATTGGAGTGCTTGCAAATATCAGAAAACCCAAAAGAATCTCCAAGAAAAACTAGATTAAAACATAAAAAAGTTTTACATTAAGTGTCATGATTGAAAGATGTCCATATCATATGTATTAAAATCCCTCAACAAAATTTGAGGGAAAGAATTTTTTTTGCAAAGACTTGGATGTGTATGGGCCTCTTAATGAATTAGTTCTTTTCAAAAAAATTGAAAGGATTAATCCTAATTGTAACCCCAACCATGATTCTAACCCTAAATGAAACCATAATTTTAACTCTAATTCTATTCCTAATCATAATTCTAACTTGTAATTGTAACCATAATTTTAGTTGTAATCCTAACTCTAACCCTAATTCTTACCCTAACCCTAACTATGACCCTAATTCTAACCCTGACCCTAACCATAATTGTAATCCTAATTTTAATTATAATCTTAATTATAACTTTGATTGTAACCCTAATCATAGTTCTCATTATAATTATAACCATAACCCTAATTCTATTGTAAACATAATTGCAACCCTAATTCTAATCCTAACTGAAATTGTAAGCCTAACCCTAAGTCTAATATTAGCCATGATTATAACCTTAATTCTAATCCTTGTTTTAATTCTAAACCTAACCCTAATTTTATCCTTAACATTAAGATATTTTTTTGAAGTGTGATTAAGAGAAGCATTATTTATATTTTTGTAACCCTTATTCTAACTCGACCCTAACCCTATTTTTAATCCTAATTCTAACAATAATCCTAACCCTAACTCTAATCCTATCCCTAATTCTAACCCTTATACCGGTTAACCCTATTTATAAACCTAATCATAATTATAATGATTTTAGAATTATAATAATTAATATTAATTAGGACTCTAGAATTATAATTTAATTAATTTATAAAATTTAGATTATAATTAATTAGTTTGATTATAAAAACACTAATAAACAATTATTTAATTAAACATTTTTCAAATAACTATTAATTAAGATTATGGTTATAATATAATTTATTAAAACATCTATAGTTGTTTTATAATTATTTTATATTTTAAAATAATAATTAATAAACTAGAATTATATTTATATATATTCTAACCTTAAAGTTAAATAATTATATAATTTTAATTTTAATTTTGTAACGACTCGCTAAAGAACCCTAGAGGACAACACAACAAACTACAACAATGGCACAATAATTTTTTTAAGTGAAATAACATGAATTGTCAAACTTATCTAAACATATCATGTAAGTTAAACTATGTCCTCTAAGGTTCGATGACTGCATTACGAACAAACCTACTTAACAAGATCTAAACATACATTGTAAATTACAATCAACAAGAGTTCATTTTAAATACATTGCACTAAATGAATAAACACATACATCTCCATATTATACATCAAATAGACAATCATTAAAGGTTATATAATAAGAACCAATGAGCACTTATACAAATTCCCTTACATGAGGGTACATCCAAAACTGTTACATCTTTACATCAATGCTTCCCTGACACAATGGGAAGAATACATGTCAAGATTACATTACATGATACAAATAATAAATATGTACAATACATAACATAAACAATTGTCTCTCGAACTGACCTCTAGAACTTGCTACACAAGGTCCATCCTCCACACTCACGAACAACTGTTGGAAACCCAATAGAGGAAAAAGCACAATCCACCCGACCATGTGGAACCCTAAGGTCCACTCCCCATGCTAGGAGATATCAATAAGGTCCCACTACAAAAACAACCAGAAGACAGAAGGCTAACATAAAAGCACTAAATAGGGCTCCAAAGTACAACATGACATCACTTTACAAAGACACTGCTTCTAGAGGCATGCAAAAAATAGGGAAACACACAACTAGGGAATGCTAGACTGCAATAGGGAGGAGTGTCATCACATAGTTTGCTATGGGTTACCCTGGTGAATCTTCCTAGGCTCCCGACCCCCATCTTGGGTTACCCTGACAGCCTCTACTGATCCCCGGCCCCCATACAAACTCATGCGGGATCAACACACCTTTCAAGAGGACAAGGTAGTTGATCTTTCCATTCCAATCCTTCCCATCTCATCCCAAGCCTAAATGAGCACTTGATCCATGAGTGAGGCATACCATTATCTTGATTAATGTGAAACTACTCAACCCCCTAATTCATTTTAGGTTATCACTGGATTAAAGAAACTCTCAATGAGTTACCCTGGACACCACTTTGGGTTATGGTCCCCATTGAAAGCCACTCCCCTACTAGCAACTAGAGACCCAACACATCAAACAAGGTAAATCCATCTTGCACACCAAAACAAAGCCACATAAACACATATCCAGAGCAAGGCATGAACCACCTAGCTCACAAATCATATCCATAATAACAAGTAAACAGTGCAAGGCTAAAGACCCCCGATAACACATCTCAAGTATAATATCAACTAATTCAAGGATCAAACATAAAAATTCAACCAATAACATATTTTCCCAAGCCTTTGGAAGTCTCCTAAAAACTATTTAGCACAAAAGGACTCACACTTTAAACAATGATCATAATTACCCCAATGTACAATAATCAACATAGTATTTGATACAAGATACATATCCAATAATGCAATCATAAAGTACATAACAAATTTACTATTCAACCGCTAATAATTACCAAGAAATCAATAAAACAACAGATAATGTAATTTCCTCATATAAACATCTCTCTCAATTTAAATCAATCTTTTCTTTTCTAATACCCCAATTTATTTATCTAACAACATTAATTGGTTTTGAGACAAAATATTCTTTTACACGATACAATTCAACTCCCAATAAATCAATAAACCAAGATATCAACATATACTAAAAATCATTGATTACGTAAATGTAAGGGAAACATTATTTTAAGAGATCATCATATCTGTTTATTCAAATAATTTCCATCCATTTTTAAAATACAATTAAAAAGGTAGCTTTTAATATTACCGAATTAATTAAGCAAACACTCAATTTGGAAATAAAAAAAACATACGTGCATATCAAAAGCCAATACAAAAAGAAATCACATTTTCATGTTATCAACCGCATGGCTAATTTCTACCTCAGTGCGCCTAAAGGCTAAGGCATCGATCTTGAATGACCTCAACCAAAACAAAAAGAAAGACCAACATGAACTCATCGCATGGAGTGAAAATGATTGAGGGTGCGCCTAAATTAGGTTGGTTGAAAAGGCTTTAGAAACTTTCAAGAAAATGTAATTGGCAAGTGAAAATACCGATTTCCACAACCTTTCCAAATGACAGAGAAAGCATGGGTAAGGCATGCGAATTATTCAAGAGATGCAATCCTTTTCAATAATGACATGGTTTACGAGGAGATTATTGGAAAAGCTAAATGAAACAATCAGAAAAATAGGTCTATGCTAAAATAGTTTTGAACAAGGGCAATAGGCAGATTTAAGCTGAATTCCAAACTTTCAAATAAATGCAAATGACAGGCATAAGAAAATGGTAAGATCTCATCAGTTCACACAGTTAGACCCATATTTTTATTTATTTTGAAATGGAATTAAAATAATGGAAATCACATTTTCGAGCTACAACACAGGCAAGAATTTGTTTGCATTGAACAAAGAAGCAAATTCAAGGAAAACAAAATACAAACCAACCTGGATTCCGATGCTATTGAAACAGAAAAACGGTGTTGAGCTCAACTGCTATGTTTGCAACGATCCACTTCTTCCAACAATTCAATAGCGTTCCACTTTTTCCCAAATCAATACTTAAAAAAAAAAAAAACCAATTCATAGAATGCAACTATTCTAGAAAAATTTCTTCCAGGCCAAGTTCTCTGTTCGAAAATCCAAAATCCATCCCCCCTTCACACCAAAAATGATAATTATTTATTATTTTTCCCCTAAAAAGAAGCTATAAGATTTTCAAACCCAAAAATTAGATAAAAATCTTGCAAAATAACAAGTTTCCAAATGACAAGCAGTTTGAAGTCACGCATGTGCTCCAAATGATTCTTTTTCTATCTTTTTAATTGTTTTTACAGTTTAGCCATTATCTCATTCCATTTAATATTTTATTTCATATTCATATTTTCCCACAAGTTAATTTATTAAAACTCAACATTAATAATTAATATCCTTATATTTTATTTTTGAAATACTATATAAATTAATGATTTAATTTAATAAATTAATTAACCAAAATCAACATATATATCTATTTATCAACATGATTTATTTAATAATTTATTTAATTCAACCATTAATCAAGCAACATAATTAACAATTTTAATTTAACAACTAAATAACAACAATCATCACCCAAGCATAAACAAGTTCGAAAATAGAAACAATTGACCACAAACACATAGAAGACTGACGGGGTGACCAACTAGATACTCATCCTCATCGAGGATGATGGCAAGGGCAGGGGACCTTTCGTTATCTCCATTTTCAACAATTTTTCCATTGGGTTTAAGGCACGCTCAAACCTAAAAATTGAGGTGGAGTTGATGCCTGGTATTTGCAACCTGCATCAAACAAAATGGTCGAACAACATACATACATACATATATATATATATATTCCAATAGTCAGATACACTGTGAGAAGAAGTCGCAGCGTAGTAGGGTACTCATGAATGAGTAATGCAACACTATCCCTCTCACCAAGACAAGTCAAACAAGTGACCACATCAACGTATAACAACCAGTTACATAGTAGACAACATCGAACAATCACCAGATAAATGTACAGTAACCATGATCAGATAACACATAATTATGCTCAAAATTAAATTAGTCCACATAAACCATTAAGTCCATAAATCTGTGACAACATATGCATAAACTCAAATAGTAGCAAGAACATCAAAGTATCATCAAGTGTCATACAATATCATCAAAGTAGAAAATCTAACATCAACAAAGTGTCATAGTGTATGTCCTAACAGAATAACCATCAATCTAATGGAGAACAACATGAGGGGTAGTACAAATTCTAATTATAAAAAAAATCATACTAAATTATTTAATTGTATTTTGATTTATTATAATCTTAATCATATAATTTAATTAAAAATATATATTATTATAAACTTTCTAAGTTAATCTATATAATTATAATTATAATAAACTTAATTCTAAACCTAATTCTTAATTGTTGATATTTTTAAATTATATTATTTTGATTATATTTATGTAATATTAATTATAATACTCACCTTAATAAACTATTTTTAATATATTAGATTATAAAAAAATTTATTATATCTAAATATATTTTAACTTTTAATAATATAGATCTTTTTATCACTATTTCTCAATGATTTATTATAAAATTGAACTCCTTTTCACAAAAAATCTTACAAAAATTCTAACTCAAAGATTAACTTCCCAATGAAATCAACTTAATTAAAATACTTAACATGTATCATAAATTGTATATTTATGAAAATTTTCTAATACATTATGTGAATTTGAGTATTAAAGCAAACAAATATTTTAATTGATGTGTTTCTTATTATCGAAAAAGCAAGTTTTGAAGGGGGCCCAAAACCCTATACAAAAAAGATCACTGCTTTAAGATAAATCAAAACATAACAAGTAGTCAACCATTAGAAAAAAACCAACAAAAAAGAACCCAAACAACAAACAACTAAAGACTTTTTAGAATTTTAGCCATTTCAAGATCATGAGCAATAATCTTCTCGTGCATGTCCACCACCTTGACAATCTCACTAGCAGGAATCCCCAAGTTCTTTTTAGTCTTTCTACGTGTTTGGATGTTGGGGACCTTATCAATCTTCCCTCCCTTCCTATCTTCATAAAATTCAACCATACCAGTTGTTTCCTTCATCACACCAAAAGACTCGCCTTTCCACTTTCAATCCTTTCCATTAAGGAAGTAAATACCATGGGAATTATTTTGGAGAGAAGAATGGCTAATTTTGACCAAACTATCAATATTTTCAAAGGCTTTGGTCATTCTTTCTTCTAGGGCCAAAACTCTAAACTCAAAATCCTTCTTCCTTTTTAGCATTTCATCAGTGACACTCTTCAAAATATCAAACAATTGATCAACCTGGGCCAAAATTGAAGAGTCATAAGGATTGGAATTAATCTCGGTATTGTTAATCAAGGATTGAACCTTAACATTGGTTAGATTCAACTCACTGAACAACCATTTAAAGATTTTGAAAAAATAATCGATTTGTCCTTCGACATACCTATGACATTATTTAAATCTTCACGATTGTAATTAAAAATGTCCCTATTATCAACCAAGTCATCCCTAAGGTCAACTTGGGTCTCTTGCTCATCCTGAATAGCCAATTTTCCCTTGTTAGGAGCATATTCACCATCAAGGACTTTGATTTTCTGCCTAGGAATCTCCACCTCAGCAACATTAAAACCAGGAACGTCTGCATTACCCAACTCCTTGTCCACCTCCAAAAATATACCAACAAACATCTCTTTCACTCCACTCACACTCTCCTCCAACTACATCCCTTCCATTTCACAACTAGCATCAACCTCTAATGAAAAATTCTTCATAGCAGTAGAATGATCCTTACCCTTAGCCTTTTTAGAACTTTCACCACATTTCAGAAGGGTCTTCCTTTTTCGCTCCAAAACAGGGGCTTTAAATTCACCACAAGCTTCATCTTCAAACTCTGGTGATAGCTTCTTCCTAGCAGTAGAATGTTCCTTACCCTTAGCCATGGGCTTCTTTTTCTACTCCAGAACAAGAGTTAGGACACATTTCCCCTTCTTAACCTTCTTATCCTTTGTAGAAACAACAAGGGAATCGTCCTCCTCATTTCCAGTTTGGTACCCCTCAGACCAGGTGGGTTGCAAAGTCCGTTTCACCTTCTTTCTCGGCTTAGGTTTGAAGTCTTCAAGGGGCTCCAAGAGAACCTCCATAAAACCATCAGACCCCTCATCATAACCTTCAACTTCCTCATAATCATTACCAGTGGCATATCCTAACTACTCATGCTTATCCAAATGACTTTTAGCAATTCTCTTAGGTTCCTCTGAGATAGAGAAATATTTAGCATACTCCATAACAAGAAGGATTAAACCCTCATACAGTATTGGATTCTTAGGGTTCCTCAACCCCATTCTCTAAAGACACCAACAAGTAATATGGAAAAGAAACCCTCTTTTTATGCATGAAATGATTCAATAACACAAAATGATAACCAAAGAGGGTTGGAAATCTACTGTTAATGGTAAAATACCTTATAATCTCCATGAACAAGTCTACCCAAATGAGTTTGATGGTCTTTCGATCAAAACCACCACAAGAAAGCTTTTGTAATTGGTCCCTTTCCTTCTTCTTAAAGAATGTCACCATAGCAACATTAGACTCCTTCCTATCCTTGTAAACCTTTCTACCATCAATGGAAAGGCTCGTAATGCCACCAATTAGCTCCTTGGTGATATTGAATTCCAACCCAACACTCGAAGCACCCTATTCTGCCAACCATTGACAACATCTTGAGAAACCATAGGATCAAAATCATGAATCTTTTTTATGAAAGGAGTTACACCACCCTCGGTCAAAAGACTCCAAATCATTTTATAAATTTTTGTGGCATCACAAGAAATGGGTTCAATTATGTTCCTTTCTCCCCCATAGTGATTGTAAACTAGATCCAAAGAAAATGCATGAAAATCCAATAAGAGATATAAAGAAGGAGAAGCCTCGAGAACAAAAGGCCTCTACAAACACCCAAAATCTGTGTGGAGAAAGTACCAAAAAGACTAATAGTTATCATTAACTTTAAATGCAAGGCCTTTCGATCATCTTCATAATCATTAATGAGAGTCGAGATCCCATCAAAGTTATCACAGTTTGATGTGATATTTTCAATCAAATTCTACATGTGACAAAATAATCATTTTGGATACCCCCTCCCTGTAATCTATATATCCTAGTTAACAATATTTTGAATATCAGTGGGAAGAGTATCAAACCGATCCCAAACTCTAGGTTCAAGAACCCTAACATTAGCAAAATTATCAGCTAACCCATTACCCTCATGAAATATGTGAGAAATATAGTTCTCATCAAAGGAATTAAGGATAGAAATAGAATCAACAATAATAGTCTTGATAGAACAATAGGGAGGATTAGTCTTCTTTAGGAAATTAATGATATTTAACGAATCACCTTCAAGCCAAACCTTCCTAAAACCTTTAGATTGGGCATGTTTCAAACCATGATAAGCTACTGAAGCTTTCACAAAGTGGTTTTTTTGGGTTCCCAAAGGGAGTGCCACCGTGAAAAAAAGCCTACCATTAGAGTCACGCAACACTCCCCAACAACCAACAGGTCTTGGATTCCCTTTTGTAGCACCAGTAAAATTAATTTTAATCCATTCAGAAGGAGGAGCTTTCCAAACAACATCATCCCTAGATGACTCGCCCTTCTTCATGGGTAGAGAAATATCACAAGGAAGGTTCTAATTCTAGGAGACAAGTATGTCACAAAAAGAGACAATAACATTGGGCCCATTTTGAAATAACACCTTAGAGATGAAATTTTCCTTAATAGCAACACAAATCTTAAAGGAAAGCCTGAGAGGGGGAAGAAAAACATACCTAAAATTTATGTTATTTCTTTCTAGCCAAATACCCCAAGTAACATGAGGAAAAATGAGAGACCAAAGAAAGGCAAGGGAAAGATTAGATGATGGAGCAGTCCATTGAGAGCAAATATCCCCAATAGAAGAAGGAAAGATCCAACTCAAGTTCCAAAGAGACAACACATGGGCCCAAACATCCACCTCATACTTGCAACCAACCAAAATATGGAACACGTCCTCTAAGGCTTCCTCACAAAAAAAGAATGTATTAGGCATCATAAATCCCCTTTTTCAAAGGTTATCAATAGTAAGAACTTTGTTTTGGAAAAATAACCAAAAGAACAAGTTAACTTTGGGAATCAACTTGGGAAACCAAAGAGACACCCAAAAGAGAGTAGGGCCAAAAATGGAAAATTGATTAGAGAACATGTAGAAGACATGAAAAATGTACCGCTCAAAGAAAACTACCACACCACCTTATCAGTAGGGGAAGAAGCCATAATACATGAATATAAGATAAATCCTTGAAAAGAAATTCCAACCCTGGATCAGTTTCATAAAGCCTTTTCCATGAACTATCAACAATATAATTAGCCACATATCTTCCAAAAGAATGAATACAAAGCTCTCTAAAGGGAAGTGCCCAATTCTCATCTTTAAGGGGACCATTACCTATCCACTAGTCCTCCCAAAATAGAATCATCCTGCCATTACCCAATTGCCACCACAAGAAACTTAGAAATGATACTTCTAGACTTAATCATGAAATTCCATTAGGCAGATCCAGAGAGGGGAGAAAAACCAATACCAAGGAGATCCCTGATACGATCAACACCACAAAGATATTTTCTAGAAAAAATGCAGACCCATTCACCATTCCTAGAAATAAGAATCCATAGTTGCTTAGCAAGTAAGGTGAGGTTAAATTCCCTAATTTTATGATACCCAAACCTCCAATTTTCTTAGGCCTACAAAACAGCGTCCCAAGATACCAAATGCATCCTTTTTTTTTCTCTTCAAACCCAAACCAAAGAATTTTTTTTGAATACTTTCAATATTATCAATAAACTTCCTAGGCATCTAAAAAAGGCTCAAAGCATAAATAAGGAGATTTTGGAAGGTGGATTTTATCAATTGCACTTTACCTACTTGAATAAGCAAGAAACCCTTCCACCCTACTAGTTTAGAATTAAACTTATCAATCAACCCACGACAAAATAAATTTGGAACAACATTAGAGCATAGAGGGAGACCCAAGTAGGAAGACAACAATTCCCCAATCTCACATTAAAAAATCCTCACAATTTTACGTTGCCTCGGCTCAAAAGTGTTGAGAAAAAATAAGGTAATCTTTGGTAGGCTAACTTTCTACCCCAAGGCAGCTTCATACTTCTACAAAATATAACAAATAGCTTTAGCCTCTTTAATAGAAGCCTCACCAAGGATAACATTATTGTTACCTAATTTTCACCCTTAGGCTCAATCAGGCAAGGCATCTATGTTGCAGGTGTTCATAAGGGCCAAATTTGATATTTCCATTAAGGGTTAGTTCATGCATCTGATGACATTTCACAGGGAGCTCAGTTGGGAAGCCTGCTTTGTTGGAAATATGCCTCAATAGTCTCAGGCTCAAGCCTCCATTAGAACCAAGTCGGTATGACATCTTCACTGTCTGACCGACTAGTAGCTTTGATACACTCTGTTTTGAACAGGTCGCTGTGACCTAGTTTCTGTCTTGCCGAGCGCTTTCACTGCAGAGCCTATCACTGTGACAAGAAGGGTTCGGTATGACCTCTTATCGCATGGAATTCTTTGGCCGATAGGCCATTCAATCATCAATCAGGGAGACTCATGGCGACCACAGGCTTCAGGATAACCTATAGCGCTCGGTAAGAAGTCCCAGCGATGTGAGAAAGTCACACTGACTGCATTCGTTTGGGGTAACAAAGAGTCTCGGAGAGAAGTCTTAGCGAGAATGGAATGTCTCCCTGATGGTGTTGATGTCTTTGGTATAACTCTCGGCGACAGATGGATACTTCGGGGTAAGTCTTTGAGCTCGCTAAGAGGTCTCGGCGCCCTGGGATGTTTTGGAAACAAGAAGGAGGGGCTCTCAGCAAAGGTTGGTCCTTTCGCCATAAGGTCTCGCCGAATGCAGGAGGTCTCACCGACATTTGACATCGGTGTAGTTTCCAACCATTGGGTTAAGGTCTTGCCGATATAGCCATGTCTCAGCGAACGAAGGTGATCTCGACCAAAGGAAGTAGTTCGCCATAATGTCTTGGCGAAACCTTTGTCTCTTGCCAAAGTGGAATGAAATGAGGCCTCGCCAAATCAAGGTGCCTTCGGCACAACCTCTTGCCGACCAAAGGATGTCTCCCTGACCAGGGGATCTTGATGACTAAAGTGAATAGGTGGGGGTCCCACCAAGGAAACATCTGGTCTCACAGGGAGTTGGGGCTTTTGCCATAGGGTCCTGGTGACTGTCCAAATTCTCGCTGAAGTAGAATGGCTTTGGCATAATCTTGTGAATTCGATAAGAAGTCTCACCGACACACGAATGTCTCGCCGAAAGAAGTATGGAGCTCACTAAAGAATGGAGATTTTGACATGATGTCTCAGCGATAGAATTGTGTCTTGCCAATGGCTTCAGTGATATCGATATGAATTTTCAAGCTTGATAGGAGCTCTCATCGATATGTCATGTTGTGCCGATAGCTTCATAGAGGCATAATTGCATCCGTGAGACACTTAAAGTGTCTTGCTGAGATGCGATTCTGACTGAAGGAACTTTTGACCGCTCGAAGAGTCTACATGGGTATGCTCAACCAATCAGAGAAGGCTATAAGTGAATCGTTGGCAACTGAACCAGATGAAGATCAACAGAATGAAAGGGCAACATGTATCTGTTCTAAGCTCAGGAGCATTCAAGGCAGTCGATAGGGAGGTTAGAGAGCGGACACGATACTAGGGAGTAAATGCGGTGGTTGCAGAAAGATTTGAAGAAGACCACTCCTGGAGGCGACCCTTCACACCGACACAGACAGTGGGGACCCAACTTAACACAGCATTAACTTCATCAAAAGATCTAAAGATAGATCTTTTCTGAGACTGATATTTTGTAAGCCCTGGGGGGGCCGAAATCTCTTTGTATATAAGGCATTTTTTGCCTTTTTTGTAAGGAGTTCAGATTATACACTTTGAAGAGTTAGTGATTTTTGTCAATCCTTTCTCGACTAAATGTATGTTTTGTAACTCAATTGGAATCTGGAATGCAATACAAAGACTACCTTGGAAGCTATTGTTAATGTTTGTATAACTCTCATTTCTATAATTTTCTGATTATGTAAGTTTTTCAACTGTGTTTTACAAGTCTGCACTCATATCTTAAAGCTGTGAATTTCATCTTTCCTTCTTAAGATGTGTATGTAGATCAAACCTGTTAAGAATGATACATAAGTCTAAAAGAAGTTGTTTTGAGTATGTGAAATAGTAGCAATTAAGTTTCCCAGTGTATTTTCTTCTTGTTTCATTTCATGATTTCTTATCAATTCGGTGTATCACCATAGTTTAGTTTCATTCTCATGTACTCCTTCTCCCTTTTCCCTTTACAAGATAAATAGTTTTAGGTGATACCCAAAGGAATCTAGCCTTCTCCAGAGGTTCATTTCAAATTCAGGTGACCCACAGCCTTGAAATGATCCCATGTGTCTCTAGAAAGCTCAGTTTCAATCTCTATGCATAGGGTGCAATTTCTAGGTGACAACAGTTTCTGGCATGCTCGGTGGGACAAAAATTAGATTGAACTGCTGGTTTAGTATGCAACCAGTGAATTCCAGACTTTATAGATGTCCTTTGGCATACTTGGCGGCTCCACAAAGAGGAAGAACTCTAGAAATTGACGACTTCTACAGTTTATGAAAAGAGTTCGAACAAGAAGCAACTCAGGCCCTTTCGAATATCTGCAGCTGTCACCACCAAGAAGACCAGGCAGAGCAACAAAGAGGAAAGAAACAACAATTATTTATTATAGAAGAACTCAGTCCACTCCTCCATCTGTAGGGTCTCATTTTGTTGCACCAACAAACCCACCTCATATACCTCCAATGGCCGCTCCAAGGAATCAACCCTTTGTTGCTTTCAATGGAGGGAGTCCTTTAAATTTGGCACAACACAACGACATCTTGATGGCAGCCCTGAAGAGCCTTCCAAATTTCACAGGGGAGGACCAAACTACTCCCATTGAACATATGAGAGATGTGGCTTCGTTATGTGGAGTCCATCACATAACCCAAGAAGATGTTGCAATGAGATTACTAGCTGCTTCACTGAAGGGAAGAGCTGTGCAATGGTATAGGAGCCTACCAGTTAGTTCAATAGCAACATGGGATGAATTTGGAGACAAATTGCATAAACAGTTTCAAGAAAGATCTGATAACTTGTCTCTATTGGAACAATTGACTACAATTAAGAGGGCTCCACAAGAGCAGATGAATGACTTCAACTTCAGATTTCAAAGAACTTGGGATAGAATCCTTGCGACGGTGAGGCCACCTCCATAATACACATTTTTATACTTTTTGAGGGCTCTGAACAACGATATAGCTGTCATGATACAGTCAATGGGAGGAGTGTCTTTGCCAGATTCCTTTGAAATAGCTATCAGAGCTGATAATAGCTTAATACAAGCTGGTAAACTCGCACCTAGGCCTCCAATGCCTATATTTCCAGAAATTCATGCAAACATTCCTTTGCAAATACCTCCTTTCACACCTCTACCAGCTATACCAATGCTGCCAGCTGTTGTTTTAGTCATTGATAAACAAGAAAGTGTTGCTTCAAGCTCATCACAGGAGTTACAAGAGATCAAAAGTCTTTTACAGACTTTTGGTAACAAGTTGGTGAACTTGGAAAAACAACAGTCCTATTCTAGGCCTTATCAGCAGCAGAATCAGACCTCGAGTCAGCCTTTTCAAGGTCAACAACAACAATCCCAAGGGAATAGACAGTAGTATCAAGGTAATTACCAAGGCTCAAGACAAAATTTTGCTACAAGACCTTTTCAGGCCTACAATCCAACTCCAATTAGTGCTGTCAAAGAGCTTGTTCCTGTTCAAAACAATCTGGCTGCTGACTATGAATGGTGTTATCCATGTAATCAGCCATATAATCAAGCTACATGCTCTAATGGCATCATCAATCAAGATATTATGGTGCAAAATGTTGTAGGTGTGCAAGATTTTCCTAAGGAGGGGTATCCACAACAGTAGGATCAACCTGGAGATGATTCAACTCTCATGAATTGGTAGGGAGAAGAATTTTGTGGAGTGAACCAGGATGACACATCTGTTGCTGCCAATACTAGAGCCAAGAAGAGGGATTTCAAGATTGAACAAGCAACGAATAAGAATAAGGGAGTTGCTAGTCCATCAAATTAGCAAGTACCACGCACCTTGCAGCAAGGTTATGACACTAGTAGGGAGTAGCCTTTACATGCTTCATCCACAAGTCAAGTGCAACCTGACCATGCTGTTGTAAAGACGCAGCCAAAGGTAAATATATCTGCACCTTTCAATATTGTTGAAAGTATGAAAAAAATGAATGTTTCAATTTCAATGTGGGATTCTTTAGCAATCCCTGGTCAAATAAATTTGTTACAGTCAGCCTTATCAAATCCAGTTAGTTTGAATCCACCAAATGAAGTCTCTTTAGGCCAAACAAAGTCAGTTTTAACCAATGCACCTTTGGATAGTCCCACACAGCAAAGTAATGGTGTCAATCCCCCTCCTTTCTATGTTTCCTTAATAGTGGGGAATAAATTGGTACACAATTGCATGGTTGATAGCGGGGCTAGCAGTTCGGTAATGCCAAAAAAGATTGCAGACTAGCTAGGTTTACAATACCAACCATTAGAAAAGGGAGTACTTCAATTGGATGGGACAACAGTAAACACTATAGGTGTTATTAAAAATTTGAGTCTCACACTAAATGCCTGTCCCAACTTTTCAATCCCGCAAGATGTCTTTGTCATAGATTTTCCTCCTTTTTTTGCTCTATGCCTATCTAGAGACTTGACGGCTAAAATTGGATGGTATTTATCTTCAGATTGGTCCCATATGCTTTTTAGGACCAGGTATGGTACTAAGGTAACCATAACTTCTGAGTCCCTTGCCAAGATATCAAACCTTATGTGCCATCTGCTATAAATGTTAACTCTATTATTTTAGAGGATACTGAACTTGTTGCAACACAAGAATTACAAGTTGAGAGTGTACCTGAGGTACTCCTGAATGAATGGGCAGCTGAAAACGTGATTGATAATCCAAATGAGCTTATTCAGGATGTTGGCCTGGGCAATTATGTATTGCACGAACCAGGGACCGAAATGCCAAATCTTGAGAGAAGTGCAGAAAGTCAGTTTGAGCAACATAATGAATTATGGGAGATGTATTTTGATGGTTCAAGAAGAAAAAATGGAGCTGGAGGAGGTGCAATGCTTGTATCTCCGTAGGGTGATAAGTATTATGCTGCTTTCTATTTTGCTTTTGCATGCTCTAATAACACTGCTGAGTATGAGGGCCTTGTTCAAGGTCTTGAGTGAGCAAGGAAGAGAGGAATAAGCCGCTTGAAAGTATATGGGGACAGCGAGTTAATTTTTAATCAAATAAGAGGCCTGAATGTTGCTAAAAATGACACTAAAGTCTTATAGAAACAGAGTGTGGAACATGCTTGAGGATTTTGATGCCTTTAACTTAGTGTATATTCCAAGGAATCAGAACAAGCATGTTGATAGGCTTGCAGCCATTGGGGCACAGTTTGATATTCCAAGTGACATTAGAAAAGAGAAAGTACAACAGTATGTGAAGGTTGTAGTCAGACCATCAATTCCTGATAACAACATTCACTGGCAAGTTTTTGACAGTGATGAAAAAATTCTTTCCTTTTTGCTCGAAGAAGATCAGTTCTCCATGGTGAATCAAGAAAAACTCAAGCAACAGTATGATGATCAAGTCATACATCTGAGGACAAATAAGTTACCCAAAGCTCTTGTTACCTTATAGTCAATTTTCAGTACTGACAATCAGCTTAAAAAGGGTAAAGCTGGCTTGCAAATCAAAGAACATTATGAAGAATTGGAGATTTTCAAAGGTAAACTTCTTAAGATAGGAAAAATTTGTTCACATGAAGATAAACAAGCTTTTGTTGCTTTATGCCAAGAATTTCATGATGTCTTTGCTTGGGAATATTCGGATTTGAAAGGGTTTGATCCCCATATTGCTCAGCACACAATTGAGTTAGAACCTAATGCTAAGCCAGTAAGATAGAAACAAAGGCCCTTGAATCCTAAGCTTGAGCCCTTAATGATTAAAGAGCTAACTAAACTAGTTGAGGGGGGTATCGTCTTTCCTATCAAACACACCTCATGGGTTTCTAACCTTGTACCGGTTAGGAAGAAAAATGGTGAGATAAGACTCTGTGTAGACTTTAGGGATCTTAACCGAGCATCTTTGAAAGACCATTACCCGCTGCCCTCCATGGAACAAATCCTATAAGTGGTTGCCGGTTCTGAGAGATTTTCCTTGTTGGATGGTTTTTTGGGCTATAATCAAGTGCTGGTTAAAGAGGAGGATCAATTCAAAACTGCTTTTACAACTAAATGGGGCACCATGGCATACAAAAGGATGCCTTTTGGTCTATCTAATGCTGGTGCCACGTTTCAGAGGGCCATGGACATGGCGTTTCAAAGTTTGATCAATAAGATTATGCTGATTTATTTGGATGATATTACAGTTTATTCTAAGAATGTTGATGAACATTTGTTACATCTTAGGCAAGTTTTTGAGAAATGCAGAGAGTTTGGTATCTCTCTCAATCCAAAGAAGAGTATCTTTGTTGTTCATGAAGGGAAATTATTAGGACACATAGTGTCAAAGCAAGGAATTACTATTGATCCTGAGAGAGTCAAAGCCATACTTGAGTTGCCATTACCCAGTCACAAGAAGGGTCCGTAGAGCTTTTTGGGGCAAATCAACTTTCTGAGAAGGTTCATCCCTAATGTCGCAAACCTGTTACAACCTTTGACAACAATGTTAAAGAAAAATGCAGTTTTCAGTTGGACAAAAGATGCCAAGAACAGTTTTGAAGAAATCAAGAAGGCTTTAGCGTTTTCCCCGACATTGGTAAATCCAGATTTCTATAAAGATTTCTTTTTGTATGCTTTTGGCGGCACTGGTTCAATCTCTGCTATGTTGGTACAGAAAAATAGTGACAACTTAGAACAGCCAATAGCCTTCTTTAGTCAAATACTTGTTGATTACGAAGAGAGGTATACATTTGTTGAGAAGCATGTTCTCTCTCTGATCAAAAGCCTAAAGAAATTCAAGCCTTTGATCTCGAACAATAAGATTCATATTCTGGTTGCACACTCAAGTGTGAAGGATTTTTTATTGAATAAAGATCTGAATGAAAAAAGAGCAGGATGGATCACCAAGGTCATGGAGTATGATGTGGATATTAAGATCACCAAACTGGTTAGAGGCAAAGGTCTGTGTGAGCAGCTTGCTATAGGGTCAAGCAATAAAAATGAATTGGAAAAGGATGCTATTTTTTCTAATAAAAATGAGTCTTAGGTTTCTCAAGATGATGTACCTATGGGAACAATTAATTGGGTTCAAGATATGACCCAATTTCTACAAACTGGTGAATTCCCATTGGGATTAAACATAGCTAAAAGAAGATACTTCAGATTGCCGTCCATACCATATGTGTTGGTAAATAATGTTCTTTTCAAAAAGGATCTGAATGGTGTCCTATTAAGGTGCATTCACAGCCATCAAATTGAGAAGGTACTTCATGAGTTTCATGATGGAGCTATGGGAGGTCACTTTTCCCCAAGAACTACTGCCTAGAAAATCATGAGAGTTGGTTACTACTGGCTCAGCTTGTTCAAAGATGCATATTCTTGGTCAAGTAAGTGTATCAAATGTACTTTATTCACAGGAAAGGAAAAGCTGCCTGTTATGCCCCTGCATCCAATTCAAGTAGAGCAGCCCTTCATGAGATGGGGAATTGATTTCATTGGGCCAATAAATCCACCTTCCAGTGCTAGTCACAAGTGGGTGCTCACAGCTATAGACTATTTCACAAGGTGGACATAAGCAATAGCTTTGAAAGAAGCAAAAGAGTCTTCAGTTTTGAGCTTCTATGAGGATATAGTCACCAGATTTGGAGTTCTTGACTCTATCATATCTGATAATGCTCTCGCATTTGTGGGATTAAGACTAACTAATTGGGCTGTTAAACAGGGTATTCATCTGAATACATCCTCAAATTATTACCCTCAGGGTAATGGTTTAGCTGAAAGCACAAATAAGAATCTCATCAGGATTATCAAAAGAACAATTGAGGATAATCAAAGGACCTGACACACTAAATTAAAAAATGCACTTTGGGCAGACAGAGTGACTCCTAAGAGGTCTATTGGTAATTCACCATACATATTGGTTTATGGAAAAGAGGCAAGATTGCCTTTGTCTATAGAGCTTCTAGCCCTTGACATTGTTCGCCAGTTGGAGATGTTTGAGGAGTAGGACCCAATGTCCGTGAGATATGCAGAGCTCATGGAACTTGAAGAATTAAGGGACAAAGCAATGAAGGATTTGGAGTATAATCAGCTCTAAACAAAGAAAACATTTGACAGAAGGGCTACAATTTTTTTTTTTAGGGTGGGAGACCTCGTGCTCAAATGGGATGTTCTAAAAACCAAGCCAGGCCATCACACCAAGTTTGACAACATGTGGATAGGCCCATTCATTATTAGAGACTGTAAGGAGCACAATGCTTATCAGCTGGCTACAACAGAAGGGGAAGTACTCCCTATCCCAGTCAATGGGATACATCTTAAGCCCTGTTTTCAAGTTTGATGGAGTTCCTCTTTTGTACATATTAGTTTAGGGTTATGTTTTCAATAAGTGCTTTTGCGCTTCAGGTTAATTATTTTCTATTTCCTGGGTGTTGTAATGGTGTAGTGTTTTTCTCTTTCATTTTCTCCTATTTTGTTTTCCTTTTGGCAACCTGTTGTGTCCTGTGGATCTCAAGCGAGTTGTGGCCATGTGCAAAGCTGATATTTTTTATTTATTTTCTGAGCCTCCTAACGACTCCATGCCCAATGGATAATCCTAGACTACTGGTCTTCATGTTTAGCAGGAAAACATCCAACAAAGGTCACCATAAATGTTACCTAATTTTCACCCTCAGGCTCAATCAGGCAAGGCATCTATGTTGCAGGTGTTCATAAGGACCAAATGGGATATTTATATTAAGGGTTAGTTCATGCATCTAATGACATTTCACAGGGAGCTTAGTTGGGAAGCCTGCTTTATTGGAAATATGCCTCAATAGTATCAGGCTCAAGCCTCCATTAGAGCCAAGTCGGTATGACATCTTCACTGTCTGGCCGACTAGTAGCTTTGATACACTTTGTTTTGAATAGGTTGATGTGACCTAGTTTCTGTCTTGCCGAGCGCTTTCATTGCAGAGCCTATCGCTGTGACAAGAAGGGTTCAGTATGACCTCTTATCGCGTGGAATTCTTTGCCGATAGGCCATTCAATCGTCAATCGGGGAGACTCATGGAAACCACGGGCTTCGGGATAACCTATAGCACTTGGTAAGAAGTCCCAGTGATGTGAGAAAGTCACATCGACTGCATTCGTTCGGGGTAACAAAGAGTCTCAGAGAGAAGTCTTAGCGAGAATGGAATGTCTCGCCGATGGTGTTGATGTCTTCGGTATAACTCTCGGCGACAAATGGATACTTTGGGGTAAGTCTTTGAGCTTGCTAAGAGGTCTCGGTGACCTGGGATGTTTTGGCCACAAGGAGGGGCTCTTGGAAAAGGTTGGTCCTTTCGCCATAAGGTCTCGCCGACATTTGACATTGGTGTAGTTTCTAGCCGTTGGGTTAAGGTCTTGCCAATATAGCCATGTCTCAGTGAATGAAGGTGATCTCGGCCAAAGAAAGTAGTTCGCCATAATGTCTTGGCGAAACCTTTGTCTCTTGCCGAAGTGAAATGAGGCCTCGCCAAATCAAGGTGCCTTCGGCACAACCTCTTGCCAACCAAAGGATGTCTCCCCGACCAGGGGATCTTGATGACTGAAGTGAATAGGTGGGGATCCCACCAAGGAAACATCCGGTTTCGCGGGGAGTTGGGGCTTTCGCCATAGGGTCCTGGTGACTGTCCAAAGTCTCGCCGAAGTAGAATGGATTCGACATAATCTTGTGAATTCGATAAGAAGTCTCACCGACACACGAAATGTCTCGCCGAAAGAAGTATGGAGCTCGCTAAAGAATGGAGATTTTGACATGATGTCTCAGCAATAGAATTGTGTCTTGCCGATGGCTTCAGTGATATCGATATGACTTTGCAAGCTCGATAGGAGCTCTCATCGATATGCCATGTTGTTCTGATAGCTTCAGAGAGGAATAATCGCATCGGTGAGACACTTAAAGTGTCTCGCCGAGATGCGATTATGACTGAAGGAACTTTTGACCGCTCGAAGAGTCTACATGGGTATGCTCAACCAATCAGAGAAGGCTATAAGTGAATCGTTGGTAGCTGAACCAGATGAAGATCAATAGAATGAAAGGGCAATGTGTATCTGTTCTAAGCTCAGGAGCATTCAAGGCAGTTGACATGGAGGTTAGAGAGTGGACATGATACCAGGGAGTAAATGCGGTGGTTGCAGAAAGATCTGAAGAAGACCACTCCTAGAGGCGACCCTTCACACCGACACAGACAGCGGGGATCCAACTTAACACGGCATTAACTTCATCAAAAGATCTAAAGATAGATCTTTTCTGAGACTGATATTTTGTAAGCCCTGGGGGGGCCGAAATCTCTTTATATATAAGGCATTTTTTTCCTTTTTTGTAAGGAGTTCGGATTATACACTCTGAAGAGTTAGTGATTTTTGTCAATCCTTTCTCGACTAAATGTATGTTTTGTAACTCAATTGGAATCTGGAATGCAATACAGAGACTACCTTGGAAGCTATTGTTAATGTTTGTATAACTCTCATTTCTGTAATTTTCTGATTATGTAAGTTTTTCAACTGTGTTTTACAAGTCTGCACTCATATCTTGAAGCTGTGAATTTCATCTTTCCTTCTTAAGATGTGTATATAGATCAAACCTATTAAGAATGATACATAAGTCTAAAAGAAGTTGTTCTAAGTATGTGAAACAGTAGCAATTAAGTTTCCCAGTGTATTTTCTTCTTGTTTCATTTCATGATTTCTTATCAATTCGGTGTATCACCATAGTTTAGTTTCATTCTCATGTACTCCTTCTCCCTTTTCCCTTTACAAGATCAATAGTTTTAGGTGATACCCAAAGGAAGCCGGCCTTCTTCGGAGGTTCATTTCAAATTCAGGTGACCCATAGCCTTGAAATGATCCCATGTGTCTCTAGAAAGCTTAGTTTCAATCTCTATGCATAGGGTGCAATTTCTAGGTGACAACATTTATCATCCACAAAATGTTGATTAGAATAGATCTGATAGCTATAGGAAGGAGAAAGACCCATCAACAGATCATCATTGATCGAATTCTAGATAAATATACCAAGGGACTCCACCATGATGATAAAAAGAAAGGGATAGATATGATCTCCCTACCACAAACCTCTCAAACAACTAAAGAAAGGAGGAGAGCCATTAATTAAGACAACAAATTTTGGAGTAGAAATTAACTGCCTAACCAACTGTACCAACTTCTCCCCAAACCCAAAACCTTTCAAAATATTAAGGAGAAAACTCTAATCAACTCTATCATAAGCTTTCAAGAGATCAAGCTTCAGAAGAAAACCCACCTACTTGTTAACTGTCAAAGAGTGGATGTTCTCATGCATAGTGAGAATTGAATCGAGGATTTTCCTACTAGGCACAAAACCATTTTTCTAAACATAGAGAATTCGGGGGAGAACCTTATTCAACATCATAATCAACACTTTAGAAAAGATCTTATAAATAGAGTTGAATAGGCTTATAGGGTGAAACTCACCAAAAGTAGAAGCCCTCAAATTATTCTTGACAAGAATAATAAAAGAGGAATTTAGCTCCCTCAAAATATTACTTCTCCCAAAGAACTCTTTAGTGGCATCAGACACATCCTTTGAAATAATATCCCAAAAAATTTGAAAGAACAAGGGGAAGTCATCAAGATCAAACACCTTATTACCTTCAAAGGAAAAGGTAGACCTTTTAATCTCAACATCTGAGGGGATGCAAACCATATGCCTATTAAGATCCTCATAAATAATGTGAGGAATATCATTCAAAAGATCTTTTTGGCAACCAGGATCCAACACATGATCATTTGTGAGAAAATCCAAGAAAAAAGAAGTCGCAACTTGCATTATATCCTCACCATTCTCCAACACATGATCGTTAAACTAGATAGAATTAATACAATTAGAGGCTCGATGTTTTAAAGTAGAAATATAGAAGAACCTAGTATTTTTGTCCCCACTCTTCAACCAAACTACCCGCGACCTTTATTTCCAGAATTCCTCCTCCTTTGCAACAATATTATGCAACTAAGAAAGAAGAATATTCTCATGTTGAATAAGATTAGGACCATAACCAAAAAATTGAATATACTACTAAAAAATATAAAGTTCATCCTTAATAATAGCTTTATTAGATAAAAAAATTTCCCACAAGAATATCTATTCCACTTACAAACATTCATTTTAACATTAGCAATCCTTTTCACCACCCTAAATATAGCAGTACCATTAACTCTAATGTTCCACCAGGACTGAATTTTATCCCTGATTTTAGGATGATAGGTCCACAATTTCTCAAATCTAAGCGAAAAATGTTTAGTTCTACCTAATAAATCCACCGATAGGGATAGTGAGAAGTGATTAGAACCCAACCTAGTAAGAGTAGTAAGAGAGAAAGAATAAAATAGAAACTAATCTAGAGATAGAAGAGCATGATCAAGCTTAACTTGAATAAGAGCCTCACCAACTCTTTTGTTAGACCAAGTAGAGGAGGCACCTTGAAGATCCAAATCCAATAGGGCATTCCCATTAATAAGATTCATAAGATCAAACCTACTATCATCCAAAATTTGGGACCCACCTTCTTCTCAAACTCATTAAGAGGGGTATTGAAATCCCCCATAACCAACCAATTATGAAAAGGAAACTGAGTTTTAAAGGTGCTCAAACTCTCCCAAAAAAATTTCCTGGCACCCTTGCTATTAGGAGCATAAATATTAGAAAGAGTCTAAGAAAAATTATCTCAAAATTTCTTAAAAGAGGTAGCCACATGATTAAGATCTTCAAAAATATTCATACCCTTCACCACCTTGGGATTCCAAAAAGTAGAAACACCACCAGAGGCACCCACCGCATCAAAACAATGAAGACCACAATCTTTAAAGCTCTATTATTAATTTTAATCAGCTTTTTAGCCCCCATTTTAGTTTCCTAAATCAGAATAATATTAGGTCTATGATCCCTTACCATATTATAAATTGGATCATGTTTGTGAGGGTTATTTAACCCTCTTAATTTCCAAGAAATGGTCTCATGATAACTTTTGAGGGGTGCTCTTCAAGCACATCTCAGGTAAATTTCTCTGAGTACCATCAACTATATCCATTATGCTTTTTGTATCTTGAGTAACCTGGGGGGAAGTCTAACCTTGCCTCTAGGCTCAAAATCATAATCAGATCTCTACCTATTTCTAGTAGAAACCCCTAGAGAGGGGGGAGGGATTCTTTCTATTTCTACTTTTGACTATAGTAAATGGAGGTTCAGCTAAATCATAAAATTCCACCTGAGAGCTTTTACTACTCAAGCCTTAACATTCAGATCCTTCCACAAAAGAGGCAGTAACTTTATCAACAAAGGGAGACCTAACAATATTAATCTCAAGGACTTCTAAAGGAGAGACACCAGTAGAAAGAACATCTTCCTTGCACTTCTTAGAGGAGTTAGGATCCCTTTTCAGCTTTTCACAAGCATGTGTCAAATAAAAACCAACATAACTATTCTCCACCTTTGCATATCCCTCTTTATTAGAGTGAACCAATAAGGACAAATGCATCCCATTAGTGGGCTTGATTTGATCTTGACAGACCTACCTAGGAGAGACAACTTCAAAGGCATCTCCCTTGTGCTTCCTTGAAGAATCATGGTCCAAACTAATTTTCTCCTCAAGAGACAACACAACAACAATATTAGAGATACTCCACCACTTAATCCCACACACCAAGTTTAGAGTTAATCTTTTCCAAAGAAGGAAGTTCAACAGACTACTCAACATTCACATAGAAGCAAGCATACACCACGTGCTTTCTAGAGGCGGTCATTTGATCAATGAATAACAAGCTTCCAAAGGTACAAGCAATTCCTTTAAAAACTTCCTCATCCTATAATTATAATGGGAGCCTCGGTAGCCTCACCCAAACTAGGGCCAACAAGGAGCGGGAACTAGGATTAAACCTAGGTTCCCACCTTTTTAGCACTAAAGATGACTTACCAATCAACCAAGGCCACTTGTAAGAGCAACAAGATCATCCTCACAGTTAAAGAAGGAGAAAACCCCCTTCATTGTAGCAACAATATTCACCTGGCCCTTAGGATGCCAACAGTTCAAAGAGAACTTATGAACCAATTCAATATATGGACAAGAACCCATAAACTTACCCAAAAGCATCATATCCATATTTGAAACACCCTTCTCAATAATGCAATTAGGAACTGAGATAGAGAACTCACTAGAAGATGCACTAGAGTGAAAACTCACCAGAGGCGAAGAACTTTTACCTTTGGGTTTGGCACTAAAAAGGGAAGACCACTTGAGACCAACAATAAAGGAATGATCACACCTCATCTTATCAACACCAAGAATCTCAAGCACATAACATGATGACTTGAGACCCACGTCCATAACATTTCCATTCTAACCACACCCAAACTTTTTAGCTTTAGGAATCTCCAACACAATACTTGAAGAAGAGAAACGAGAAAGAAGAGGCACCTTGAGGGACCCCTTCTCACCCAGACACACATTCTCCAACAATGAGGATCCACACAACTTCCCATCAGCAAAAGAACCAATTGACATCACCACACCATCAACCAATTGACCGCCATTAACACCAGCCTCAACACTAGGGATTCCCACCTTCGCCAAATTTGAAAAATCCTCACCACCTGAAGAGAGCTCCATCTCCCTTTTTTTAACTGGTGTGTTATTCGTGCAAAAGTATAATATTTTTTAAGATTTTTTTAGGCCATTTTAAATTTTACTCCCTCAACTTAAGCAACACGCACAATGTCTTCAGAAAGTTTTTTTGCCAAACTGTCAAGTAGCAAATTAATACTTTTCATTTTTTGATTGGTTGAATGAAGTTTTCCTACAAACCACACTTAATTGATTTTCTTTGGAATAATTTGGGGTTCACTTTTCAAGATTATGTGAGATTTTGTCACATTCCCCAAATCAATGAAGCTTCTAATTAGAAGTGACAGAAAAAATGCTTTGAAAAATAAAATAAAAATATTATGCTCTCGAATGAGATGAGGAAAAATAATTTCAAAAATTAGAAAAGTAAAAAATTAAGCATTTTACTTTAAGAAAAATAAAATATAATGAAATTAATAGTAAAATGAATAAATTGTTGTGGTGAATATCTTAAAAAAATTAGTGCAATCATTGATTTTTTTTGTACAATATATAATCAAATATAATAGATTTAAAATAATTTAATAATACAATATACTAAAAATTTATTAAATTAATATGTAATCAAATATAATAGAATTAAAATAATTTAAAATTTTAACTTTTATAGCCCGCACGGGTAGCAGAGTTGGCTTGGGCAGTGGGTTTGCTCCCCACTGGTCTCGAGTTCGACTCTCTCCTGGGTTTAAGAGGTGGGACTTCTTGTGGGTGAGGGATCTCACCCGTAGGGGGCTAGTCTCGCCCTAGCTAGCCCCAGGTACCCAAGGTATGGGCTACTCGGCCATTAGGCTAGGTCGCAGGGACACCCTTGTTGTAAAGAAAAAAAAAACTTTTAACTTTTAAATTATAAGATTATAAAATAATTTTTTTTTTTTTTATGACTTACAATAAAATTTATATTTTGAATAACTTAAAATTTCAATTTTAAAATTTATTTTTTAATTTTTTAATTTTTTTTGAATACTAATTATATGATTTATATACAATAAAATATTTTAATACTATTCTAAACAAAAAATATATAATATTTTACATGTAAATTAGTTAAATTTATATATTATATTATAATATTTAAAACACTATACAAAATAATATATAAAATTTTAAACATAAAATCAAAGAATCTGCTTTCATCACTTAAAATATTTTAGCCAATGAGATTGAAGAAAAGAAATTGAAAATTTGAAAAGTTAAAAATCTTGCATTTTACTTTAAGAAATTAAAATATAATGTATAAAAAAAAATTGATTTAAACACTAGTTAAAAACTTTAAAAACTAAAATTATATTGTTAAGTAAAAGAATACTTATAAAATGACTCTATTTTTTATTTTTTAAATCTATAAAATAACTTTTAAGTAAATAAAATTAAATATTCAAAAATATTAGTGTCAATTAAATAAATATTTTAAAAATAATTCTAAAGTAAAACAAAATAATTTTAAGTAAACAAAATAACTCTTAAGTTTTTGATTAACGATAAATAGGTTTTGAAGGGTGCCTGAAACCCTTTTACAAAAAAGAAAGTGGTAGCAAAGATAAAACAAGAGACTTCCCACCCAGCATCAGCAAAAAAACAACCAGCTGATTAACCAGCCATCAACAAACCATCAGACAACCAACATAACCAAAAAACAAAAAACAACAAGACCACAAGGCCACTACAACGAGTCCTTGAGCACTTTAGCAACCTCCATATCCTTGGCCGCTAGCCTCTCATGCATGTCCATGATTTCTTCAACATCATGAGCAGGATCCTTCTTACCTTTCTTAGTTTTGCTCCTAGTACAAACACTCGGGTCAGTAGCCAGATTAGCTGAATTCACCTCCAAACCAACACCCTCCTCATGAAACAAGTTAGTATGAGCATCAAACAGACCCTTCCCGGTCAACTCCATAGCCTTCTAGTTAAGGAAAACCATACCCTTAGCAAATGCATCCAACTTCTCCTTGCTTATATTAATGATCGTGTCCAAGTCCCTTCTAAGTTTCCTATTTTGTCATTCCAACACTGCTACTCTTAGGTTCAGGTCATTCTTCAACAAAGCAAGCTCATTGACCAGACCACCCACATTGGTATTCAAGGATCTATAAAGCCCAAAAATAGCTTCCTGCTCTTTAAGGCTACAAAGAGTAGAGATGTTGCACCTGGAAATAGTATCATGCTTATTATGAAGATCTTGAATTTCTTGAACTAGCCACATAAGCAAATTGAAGGAGATATCAACCCCTTCTTTGACAAGACCCGACGCCTAAGAGAAGTCCATTACACCCCAAAAAAAACCCTTGCTCTGATGTGACCCCACTAGGGGCTCCTCAAACGGAACATCCTTAGAAACCATCTTAGCCTTCCCTTCAAAAATAGGTTCCCCAGCAAAAACATCCAAATTAACCACCAAATTCTCCTTACCGTCCACAGGGGACCCACCAATACCTGAGTTCTCCCCTTGAATATTTCTTGTCACCTTCTTCAGATTAACATCCTCCACCTTGGCATGGGCCTCCAAATTCTTACCAGCAGAACCACCCTCAAGACCCTTCAATTTACACTTAGCACACGAAGCTTTGGAGGAAGACGACTTCACATCACCCATCGAAGGGGTTTAATCCAGGTTAGTATCATAGCCATCCCGACCACCCTTCAAAATCAACTTCAAACTTGAAAGCTTCATATTCCTAAATCTCCTAAATCCTACAATTCCCACTACCTTTCCCCTTATTTTTGGAAAAAGGGGTTCTAACAATACAATTAGCTTTCATAAAATCCACAATGAGAAGCATTAAACCTTCATGCAGATAAGGATTCTTGGGGTTTCTTCTGAAATTAGAAATACCCTCTTCCAAGGAACTCAACAGATAAAAGGGAAACACAATCAACTTACCATGGAAAAAGTGGTTCAAAAGGACAAAGTGATGGCCTTAGAGCGCCATGAATCTGCCATCAAGCGTAAATTAGCACATTAAAGCCACCACTACCTCCTGCCAATTAGGTTTAATTTGCATTATGTCATATCCTCCACAATCCAAACAGACCATCCTAGCCCTTTCCCTGTCATGAAGGAAATTTTTCCTTGCATTTTGAGAAATGTTCTTGTCCCTGTAGAATTTTCTCCTGACCATGGAAAAACCCATAACCTCAACAATAAATTCTTCGTTAATGGTAGTATCTCTACCAAACATACTAACCACACAACCATGCCAGGCGTCAACAAACTCCTTAGACATTGAGGGTTCAAAACCCTTCAGACGCTCCAGGTAAGGAGTAACACCACCATTCTATAGAATTTCCCAAACCCGGGGATTAGCTCTCATTTCTTCACAAGACAGAGGCTCGGTGCGACACCTATCCCCTCCCATCATCGAGTTACTAGTAGAGCACAAACAAAGCACAACCGAAGCACTAGCCAAAAAACCACCCAAAAAGCATGTGAGGCACTCAAAAGTAGTCTAAAAGGAAGTAATAAGCAAATTACTTAGACAACTCGCCAACATGAGTCAACAATTTCCAATGATCACCCACTATGCAAGAAGTCCCATCAAACAACAAGCTTCATAATACCCACACAATCCCAAGTTCAAGGAGGTGGGTAATAATAAAAAAATAATGGATCTCATTAATAATAAGGCTCTTCAAATCAGTAGGAAGGATGTCACCCTCCCTCCACGGACTAGCCGACGACACCCCATAATTATCCAACCAATCTGCTATAGAATTAGCCTCCCTATAGGCATGGGAAATGTAAATTTCTTCAAATTCCTCACATAAATAAATGGCATCGGATATAAAGTTGTTGATAGACCATGAAGGAGGAGACCTTTGCTTAAGGAAATTCACTATATTTAATGAATCACCTTTGATCCAAAGTTTAGAGAACCTTAAGTCCCTAGCCATATTGATGTTATGATAGGAAATCACAGCTTCAGCAAGGTGGTTTGTCTGGATTCCCAAAGGGAGTGCCACGGCTAAAAAAAACCTACCAATGTGATCTCTCAACACTCCCCCACAACTAGTAGGACCTAGATTACCTTTAGCAGATCCATCAAAATTGATCTTGAACCAACGTGGTGGAGGGGGAAGCCAAGCCATCCCATCCCTCGCAATATTAGCCTTTCGTAGGGGCTTAGCAATATCAAAGGAAAGTTTTCAATTTTTGGCCACCTCAGCATCATAATCAGAAACCTGCACTCTTCCTGGAATATCAATCTTATCCACCACCAACATCAGATTTTCCTTAATAGAGGACACAGTTTTAAAGAAAAGGGAGAGAGGAGGAAGAGATGAGTCTCTAAAAATCCTATTGTTCCTCTCCTTCCATAACCCCCAGAGAACATGCGGCAAAACAAGAGACCATAGAAGCTTCAAAGAAGGATTGGGAGAGGGTGCATTCCATTGGAGCCACAAATCCCATACAGAGGTAGGTAAAATCCACTCAATGTACCAAAGCTTGAGAAAAAGAGACCAAACTTCATGAGCATAGCTACAACCAATAAACAAATGTGAACTATCCTCCATGTCCATCATACAAAGGTAGCATTTGCTCGGCATAGAGAACCCCCTTTTCCAAAGATTATTAATAGTAAGAATCTTATCTTGTACCATCAACCACAGAAAAATGTTAATCTTGGGAATAAGTTTCAGAAACCAAACTAAGCCCCAGGGAGGCCTCAGACCAACAATATCATTACAAGACTTAAATGTTGAAGCCACATAAAAGGTTCCACTCAGGATTCTATTCCAAATCACTTTATCCCTCCGATGAGAAATAGGGATGTGAATTCTAGAGATTTCAATAAAGAGGTCCAATAGCTCAGGGAACACCTCATGAATCTTCCTCCATTTCCCATCAACAATATAATTAGTCACATTCCTCCCAAATTCACGAATACATAATTCCCACCAGGGATTTGCCCAAAATGTTTCACGTAGAGGACAATGCCCAAACCACCAATCATCCCAAAAACTCATGCAATTTATCCACATGAGGAATATACTTAGAGGCCAAATTTTGACCCCACTCCTTCTCACCACAAAGGAAATGCCACAACTGCTTGGCCACAAGAGCTGAATTAAAAGGCTTAATCCTACGCATGCCCAACCCCCCTTGACTTTTAGAATGACACACCTCCTCCCAAGAGACTAAACTCAATCTCTTCTTAGCCTCCACACCCGACCAAAGAAACTTCCTCTGAATACATTCAATTTTCTCCCAAAACTTACGAGGAATCTAAAAGAGGCTAAGAGTGTAAACAAGCAGATTCTGAAGAGTTAAAAAACCTGTTTGTCCCAATTAATCAAAACTCTTAAGTTAAAAAACTACATAGATATATTTAAGATATTTATATTAGTTTTAAAAATAATAAACTAATATAGATATTTTAAATACATTTATCTAAAAAAAAAGAATATAATTTTGAGTTATTTTATTTTGCTTACGAGATTTAAAAGTTCTTACAAAGTTTTCTACTAGAAGCTCTTAACTTTAATTTTAATTTATAAATACATCAATTGTGTTGTGTTTCGTGTATATAATTACAATATGAGACTATATGCATTATTGTCATTTCTTGACATGGAAACCCAAAAAAGACAAATTTTTAATGTGAACTAATACAAAATTAAATCCTGGGGTTGGGGTCCTAGCTTGGTTGGCTAAATCTTTCTTGTTGTAGGAGGTTGGTCACGAGGTCTAGTCTCCCCCACCCTCGTGGTACCAGAGGGTGTGTCGCGCCAGCGCCGCCGGTCACGTTAAAATTTTTACCAGGCGCACTACAGTTTATAGGGGGTCGTGCTACCCGATTCCTGTAGTCTAAAAAAAATACAAAAAAATACAAAATTAAATCCTTTAATAAAAATGAATGTATACATTTTCCTTAGATTTTATGCAAGTGCTAGAACTACACATAGATGTACCAACGTATAGTACAAAGAATGGTACTAAACTATATAGAGTTCATACAACATCATATTGTACCTCATGATCAAGAGCACATTTTTGTTTACACTAATAAAAATCAATAAATTGGCAGTTATTCTTGGGGTTTTGCCACACTCTAGATGTAATGACATTATTTGTCTAAAACTAAGTAACATCAAGATCTCACACAGGTAGTGTAGTTGGATTGAGTCTTGGGTTTGCTTCCCAAAGTCTTGGGTTTGACTTTGAGGCTCAGTCTTACTTGATGCATATGTCTTGCAAATAGTTGTGTGCATCCCTAAAGGATTAGTCTTGCCTCAACTCACCCCTCTCGGACCCCAACTTGGCAAAAAGTAAGATAAAGACAAGGCTGGTTGGGCATTGGGCTAGGTTACGGGGATACCTTTGATGCAACAAAATAAAAACTAACATCAAGACCAATTTTATTTTTGTGAGCCTTAAATTGAAACCAATATTATTTAATGGATGTGAACAAGCTCTAGAACACCTTATGACTATATATCATGTAATATTTACCCATAATAAAGAGAGCACAAGACCCACAATCTAAGTGAGGTAAATAAATTAATAATAGAAAAAATATTAATTATTCCAACAAAGAAAAAACCATAGAATAATAATCTAATACACTAACATTTAGTGTGTGATTACTATTGTCCTCTTCATCATCCCAATGTTTATCAACCCATATTTTTTCATGCTAGATCAAGGGGTAGATGTGATTTCTTCATATTATAAATTAAATATGTCATTAGAATTTACAAACTATTCCAAATCTATCAATACCCATAAGATTTTCCTTCACATTTGATAATATTCTCAATGTTCTCCATTGAGTACCATCTGATAAGGCTATATTGTACATGGTTTTATGTAATGATGGTTTTACTAGTAGCTCCCATGTCTTCCTAGGTATCATGTTCATATTTAAATGCCAAAGATCTAATAATCTATTTTTTCTCATTACCTCATATATTGGTATCTATTATAATTTTCTTCTTTCTCCATCTTCTAGATGTTTTGAAGAAATTCTTCCTTTTCATTCCATATTTTTGTATTATTTTGTCATCCAACCATTCAAAATTTCAATCAAATATTTTTTAATAAAACTTACCATTTTGTGATATCTCCTCTATTAAAGAAAAGGTATTATTTCTTCTTATTTCCTTTGTTTTTCCTCCAACAACTATTTAGATTCATCCACCATGTTATCATGCTCCCTTTTGTAGGAATATTTCTTCCTCCTCTTATGGCTTAACAATTTGTTGTATTTTCCTATCCACCTCAATGATTGCTCCTCTCATAGTAGTAACTACTACCCACACTTTTGGCTCCAATTTCAAGCCTTTATTTTATTTTCTTTGGGACTTTCCCCTATTATCTTATTATCTCCTTATAATTTTTATTTTTTTCTACATGATTCTTCCTCTTCCTCAAACATATAGTTAGTTTTCATATTTCTATGATAACCCTTCTCATATTCATATAATTTGCACATGGACATGAAAAATTGAAACAACATTTTTTTATGAAAGAATCACTAACATGCTTTTATCACACTACACATGATAGTACAATAATGCACACTCATCACTGTTGCACATGAAACATTACAATGGGCACATTGTACGATGTGAAGGAAAGGAACAAGCAACAAGTGTTGTGGTATGCATTCTACACACTCTATGATGATGAGAGTAACTTGGTTGGATTATGGCCTGTCTCTACATGAGATGCCTAAAGGGAGGACCTCCACAAGGTATGGACCCCCTCTAGATCTCTAGATGATACCAAAATAATCACACATCCAATGTGTGATCTAAAAACCTATAACAAAAATGAAACCCTAAACAAGTTATGATTATAATTTAAAATTTGGAACATTTAACAAATTAATTCAATGATGATTTAAAGCAATAAATGTGAGTAGCAGAATATTCAAATTTTACAAAGTATTTTAAAATTTTAAAACTATACAATTTACAATTTAAATTTAACTACTCAAATATTTACATTTTCTAAAAAGAACACAAAATTTAATTAAAACAATAATTCTCAAATGCATTTTTTTAAATCTTGACATTTAAAATTCCTTTATAAATTATTTTGATTTAAAATAAGAACATTTAATTAATTAAAAATAAATAAAAAGCAAGTGATACTTGATGCATTATTAACCATACATTCAACAATTAAGATTTGTGCTAATGATCCCCCTTTCTAAAGACAATAAAAGTCCAATCCTTCCCAAAAAGACAAATTTCTCTTGAACATCATCAAGACCTCAAATTTTTTAGAGCAACTCTAAAAACCCTAAAGCTCAACTTTAAAAAGTCACTCTCTCTCTCTCTCATGTTCACTCAATCATACAAGATGCAAGTGAAGGGAGAGGAAAAGGGGAGAAGGGAGAGATGGAGAAGTATCATTTTTAGAGAAACTAAGTCTTCTTCTATTACATTGCAGCCAAAACAAAGTAAACAAGAAGATGTGATTAAATTTCCTTCTACACCTCATCTAGCTCTGAATCTTCAAAAGAGGAGGAAGAACCTCCAACTCAACTTGTTTGTAGGTCTACAAGGCATAGACAACCACCTAAAAGGTATACACCTGATGATTGGAGATGCATTTTTTTGCTTTGAATACTAACATGGATGGACCCTAAATCTATAGAATAGGCATTAGGTTATAATGATGTAGAATCCTGGAAGATTGTTATGGATGAAGAAATGGAATCTTTGAAAAAGAATGATACATGGGATCTTGTACCATTTCCTGAAGTATGGAAACCTGTTGGTTACAAATGGGTGTTCAAGAAAAAGATTGGTTCAGATGGAGGTATTGATAAGTACAAGGTAAGGTTGATTGCAAAAGGTTACTCTCAAGATGAGGGTGTTGATTATGGTGAGATATTTTCTCCTGTTGCAAAAATGACATCCATTAGATTTTTGCTTGTTATTGTTGCTTCTTATGATTTAGAGGTTGAGCAAATGGATGTGATAACTTCTTTCCTTCATGGTGACTTGGATGAGGATATTTATATGAAACAACTAGAGAACTACGTGGTGAAAGGTAAAAGTAAGTTGGTTTGCAAATTGAAGAAATATTTATATGGATTAAAATAGATTCCTAGGATGTGGTGCCAAATATTTGACACATATGTGTTGAGTTTGGGATTTGAGCATTCTAAATCAGATCATTGTGTTTATTATAAAACTAATGGTGATCATTTTTTGTTTATTGTGTTATATGTTGATGATATGTTATTTATTGGCAAAGGGAAAGGTATGATTTCAAAACTAAAATCTTAACTTGCTGCTAAATTTGAAATGAAAGACCTTGGTGCAGTTAGGCACATTCTTGGGATGTAAATTAAAAGAGAAAAAGTGAACAATAAGCTATGGATTGGCCAAAGTAAGTATGTCAATTCAATTTTAAATAGATTTAACATGTAGGATTGTAGACCATTGCATGTTCCCTTTTATGTTGGAACAAATTTATCTATTTCAGATTGTCCAACATCTCCATCAGAAATGGAAGACATGAGCAGAGTGCCTTACCAGAGTGCAGTTGGAAGTTTGATGTATGCTATGGTTTGTACTAGACTAGACATTTCCCAGAAGTGGGAGTTCTTTCCAGAAATATGTCTAATCCTGGAAGAGTTCATTGCGATGCAGTTAAAATGGTCTTCAAATATTTGCATGGTACCTCATATTTTTCATTATGTTATCATAGTAATGTGATTGAAGATGAAATTTCCCTTGATATTCATAGTTATGTGGATTCATACTAGGTAGGTGATATTGATAACAAGCGATCCACTAGTGCTTATGTGTTTACTTTATTTGGTGGTGCAATCAGTTGGATGAGTAAGCGATAGGATGTGGTTGCTTTGTCCACTACTGAAGTAGAGTATATTGCAGCTACTCATGCTTGTAAAGAATCCATTTGGCTTAAGAGAATGTGTTCAAATATTGGAATAAAACAAGGTGTAGTGATAATTTATTGCGACAATTAGAGTGTCATATGTCTAGCCAGGAACCCAAAATTTCATGCCAAGACCAAGCACATTGATGTACAATATCATTTTTTTTGAGATATGGTCGAAGATGGCAAGGTGAAACTAGTTAAGGTAGAGACTTTGATGAATGTTGTTGACTCTTTAACTAAGCCTGTGAGCATAGAGAAGTTCATATGGTGTTTAGAGACTATGGGCCTTTTAGCCCCTAGCAATTAAGAGACAATGTTTACTCCCTCTAGTTGCTCTTGCAAGGTGTTAAAAAAGTGGGAGATTTGTTGGGAAATTGTGTCTCAACCTTGCAATTATATAAAGGTTATTTTTGATAGGATATATATATATCCTAGTTACACCAATAGGTGTAATATACAATGGAAGAAAGGGGAGGAGTGGGATGCGTGTAAAGAATTTTTTGTTAAATTTTTTAGGAAACTCCTAAAATGGCCGACATACATTATATAAATGATACATTGTAAATCTAGACTATTAATTATTAGGTTTTAGATCTAATGGTGGATATTTTGTTGGCCTATCTTGCCCTAGAAGGTAACCCTATTTTATGAGGTCATGTTGTACTATGATTGAAGATGGTGATGTATTTTGAAAGCTAATAGCATTTGTGTTGTCTCTGAATCTTTGGTGGTGATACTCCTGTGAGAAGCTTGCTCTTCAAGTATGTTGTAATCTTTGTGATTTCTGAATAATATATTGGGTGACTTTTGGAGTGTGGGATTTTTCTCCCGAAAGGGTTTTCCCCACATAAATCACTATGTTGTGGTATACATAATATTTGTGTTTATTTTTGTTTAATTTTCTATAATTGTTAAAGATTTGTAAAGTTTTGCATTATTCTCTTCTCAAGATTATTGTAGGAAGTTGTTCCACTACCTTAGCTTCCTTACAATTATTGTATTTTTCCATATTTGGTCTATTTTGGCATTATAAACTCTAGAAAATATTTTACCATTGTAATCATACTACATATAAAGTGTCAAATCATACTCTTGGGGGAATTCTTGATTGAGTGATTTGGAGGGGATCTCTTTGTGAATTATTATTTTTATCTATTTTCTTTGCTCTTCTTTTCCTATGAATCATTCTAAGGTTTCTTTGCTAACACTATAACTATTAAACTTGGAATCAACATTTATGGAGTGCACTATATGTTGAGAATAAGGTACCTAAACCTACAAATAATGATAAAAAGATAAAATGGATGATTGAACATACAAAATATCTTAGATGTCTTCATAGCTTAGTTTCACAAGATCTATTGTTTCAAATTGAATCATGTAAGGATTTTCATGAAGATTGGAACAAATTGAAAATAGGGAACTATAAGGCTCGGTGAGATGGTATGTCGAAACATTTTAGATGTATAAATATTTTTTCCTTTTTATGAACTTGTTCCTAAACCTAATAATGAATCATTTGAGAAAAGAATAATATGGTATCATAATACTAGTCATGTAATAATTTTCATTGGTTCATACGTGGATTCTTACGCATTGAGTATAATAGCATGGATTGATTCCCCTCATACTTGTTGGACCTAATTTGGGAGATGTATGGTGACTTGAATGAATCTCCATTCCCGAAGGATCTAGTTGCAAATTATCTAAAACCACTTGATGTTTTTCTACCATGTGATTTTCAAATAGCTACGGAGCTTGAAGATTTGGAAGAACTTGAATGTTCAAATGACACAATGACTTATCTTTATATCTCTCATTCAAAGACATCATGTAATAAAAAAATAGCTAATACATTTGATGCTCACACTCAAGAATAACTTGTGGAAAAAACATCATATGGGGATGGATAGTGTAGTCCAATGACATGCATTGATATCTCATATCCTCTATCTATTGTTGCTTCTGATGATTCTTATGTTATTACATTCATGGAATATTATGATTCAATATAGTAGGATATACATTATCTTCCAGATTTGGCTACTTGGGATGTATACTTGACAAAAATTGTAGGTTTTCTATATAGTCCCACATTTCATATTTGGGAGACACTATTAATTACATAAATCTTCTTTTTGATAGAGATGATTCTTCTTTAGTTGTTGTGAGGGAACATTCAAACCATCTTGTTCATTCTCCACATGATCATTTATCATAGTTTGAAATGAGTGTGGATCCCTTTGAGAAACATTTGGAGGAGGCATCATTATCTTTAGAGGAGATATCCTTATATTTGATTCTTGTTCTTCATACATCTCTACTAGATTTTGGATTGACATCTTCATCAATTTGGCCAAGAACACCTTACTTGGTAGTGGAAACTTTCAACATCAACATGAAGACACTTGAGAAGTTCTTAGAGATTTCATACATCTTGAGTTTTCTTCTTACACATTCCTTTCAAGAATGTGAAGACATCATCCATACAACTTTGTTTCTTCTTTTAAGGGGAGGAGCATTGTTTGATGTTTGTGGACAATCTTCTACATCCAACTTCAAGCATCTACACTGGTATAGATTCTACATTGAGGAGGGAATCCATGGTCCCTCTTCTTCTCTCTTATGGGGGGAATTTTTCCTCACATGGGGTTTTTTCCTCATCATCTTCTCAAGAAAAAAATTCTTCTATTTTATCTCTTTTGGGGAGGAGTTTTGTCCCACTGGGTTTTCTCCTTTTCTTCATTTGTAAGATATTGAATTTGTACATGGGTACCTAACATGGCCTAGTAGTTGAGACCCATCCTTTATTTTTTGCATCATTTGCATTTTTTATCATTCTCCCTAAATTACAGTTAAGGGGGGGGGGTGTTGGTGTGAATAGGGGCATTTCCTATCCAATTTCCCCATTTTCAGTATGAATAAGGTATAGTATATTATCTAACTAGTTGTTGGGACCTTTTCATATGTGTTCACATGTTAAGAAACTTACTTAGTGAGTTGGGAATATTTCTAGAATTCTTAGTTGTCATGTGATCTTATCTTATCTTATCACATAATTGTCATATGACATTGGATTAATGTTGGATTAATCAGGATAATGACTTGATAATTAACTAATCATTAATTAATTATTAAGTCCTTTATTACTTTAGTTCACTTAAGCTAAACTTAGGAGTAATTTTTATCATTAGATTTGGCTAATTATAGGTCTAGTTGTCTCATTGCATGAGATTAAGACATTTGTAACAATCTAATGAAATCCTCATCAAGGGTTTTCTTTTGCATGCTTTTATAAAGCTTGCACATTCATTATAATCAATAGATCCATTACAATTCCGAACCATTTAGGTTAATACATTGCACATATCAATGCTCTTCTGGATTCCATATTTTCTCTCTTGGTTGCATAGCAAATCAGTTGCTTTGATCTCTTTCTTTGTGATAGGATAATTGCTTGCAAGTGATTTTTGGGTGTTGTGGAGTTCAATCATCAACTTCAACATGGTATCAGAGCTCCATATTTGTAGCCTCCTATCCGGATTTTGAGAGATCCTATCTTGAGAAAAATCTTCTAATCTGTTTTTCCAGAAAAATTCAAAAAAAAATCATCATCATCAATTTTGCTTTTTTTTTTCTTTTGCAAGAAAAGGGAAAAAAAGCACAAAAAAGTAAAAAAGAAGAAGCAAAAATCCAAAAAAAATCTATTAAAATTTTTTCCCACTAGCCACCAACGAAGGTTTTTTTCCTTTTTTGACCTATTTTCATCAATTGGTCATAACTTTTGCATACGGTATCAAAATTGGGAAAACAATATATCATCAAAAAGCTAGTTCCAAATTTTTTTCCAGTGGTTTAGGTCTCATTATCATACTTTTCTTTTGGTTCCTATTATTCTCAGTCAAAGTCATATATTCATTTGGCACTTTTGAGTTCATAACATTTTGCCTGTATCTCTTATTTTCGTGATTCAAGCGACGTTGGAAAGGTATTTCAGAGCTCTTAAGATCTATTCATTCACTTTTTCCAGAATCTTCCCTAGGTATATTTTATTCATTATTCTGTGTTTACATAATTCTATCAATTACTTGGACATATTGGCACTTGGAAAGGATCTATTTGTGTAGAATGACATCATTTGATCTGATTTATATGTATTGAGGTTATCAGTCTAATTTTTTCATTTGAGTGAGTATCATGGGTTTTTCTGTTCATCCTTTTGTGATCAACTTGGATAAGGATAACTATGAGTCTTGGAAAAACATCCTGGCACATCTTAGGTGCTTGATATTTTGCCTTATCTATATGGACTCATACCTACACCAAACACGTTGGAGAGTTTATCAGCATGGGGTATCATCAGAGATCATATTATAGGGGTTATATGTTATAGTGTTGATCTTGATATTATGTGTGTTGTATCGGACATATGAATGTCCCCACACACTTTGGACATGACTTTAGGAGATCTGCGGAGACCCTCATATCTCTCCATACCCAGAGGATCCTATTTCAGATTGTCTCATCCCTCTTGCAAATGTAGATTCCATACCCTTTGATGATGATACTTTAGAGGAGCTTGAGTATATCACATGTCTTACATGTTCTGATGGTTTAGAGACTTGTCTTCATGTTCCCACTCTTTAGATTGAGACTGCATCATCATCATCTATTATTCTTGATTAGTTTGACATCACCACATCTTTGGCCCCTATTGACTCAGTGCAGTAGGACATACATCTTCTAGAAATTGCTACTTGGGATTCATATCTTGTAGACATATCATCCTTGTTTGTAGAGTCTCATATTGCAGATTTGGAGGATTACATTAAGGACATTCATCTCCTATTTTTTGATAGTCATATCAACATTGTTGGCCCACCATCTTCATTGCAGTCTTCACAGGATCTTTGATTGGCATCATAGATTTCTGACATGTGGATATGTGAGTAGTTTTAAGAGGCACACATCATTTGGATTTGGATTCCAAAATCACCCATTCTTCTGAATTGGGTTCTCCAATCACCAGTGGATCTATTTCTTCCTAAGGGGAGAAATTTTGTTTGCAAGTAGTGGATCATATTCTATCTTTAGGCGTACATCATTGGAATGAGAGCTCTTTTTTTATGGGGGGATTGATATAATCATTATCTCTCTCCTATCGAGGGTACATCTATTGTACTTGCATGATAGAAGCAATCCTTGGGGGGTCACATTGAGTCCTCCTATCATTCTTTCACCAGTACAATCATTTATTTTTCTCTTTTGGGGAGGAGTTTTTTTCCATGTGGTTTTCTCTTTTTATCTAGTTATAAGAGATTCATTTATTTGTATATGGGTACCTCATCAAGACTTGTATGTGGGACCCATCCATGCATCCATCGTTGCATTCTACATCAAGTTTTTCTAGCTTCTCCCTAACTTGATCTTAGGGGGGGTTGGAGTAATCAAGATAATCACTTGATAATTAATTATTAAGTTCCTTATTACTTTATTTCACTTAAGCTAAACTTAGGAGTTCTTTTTTATTATTAGATTGGGCTAATTATGGGTCTATTTGTCTCATTGCAAGTGATTAAGACATTTGTCACAATATGATTCAATCCCCATCTAGGGTTTGCTTTTGCATGCTTTTATAAAGCTTGCACATTCATTTTAATCATTAGGTCCATTACAATTCAGAACCATTTAGGTTAATACATTGCACATATTAGTGCTCTTTTGGAATCAATGTTTTCTGTCTTGGTTACATAGAAAATCATTTGCTTTCATCTCTTTAGATTTTGTGATAGGATAATATCGTGCAGGTGATTTTTGGGTGTTGTGGAGTTCAATCATCAACTTCAAAAATTAAGAAACTTGTCATCATCCTAGTTTTTCCTATCTCTATAACTTGCATATATAAACAAGTTATCATATGTACATTTTATATTTCATATTACACATCATTGATCGTATTTGATTAATGTGTTTTGCATCCATTATTGCAAATTTAGGCTCTTGTTTTTCTCTCTTGTAGAATTATATTTTGGTTTTTGTAGATGATCCTAGGAGCTTGAGTCTATCAAAAGGAAGCCAAGTAAGCAAAAGAATATTCGTACACTAATCTAATTAGAGGAGAGTTACAAATTTTTCCTTTTACCACCTTTAATAGTTACAGAATCAGAAGATGCACATTCAAAACTTAAACAACATAATTAAAAAATGTAAACCAGAACATAATGTTTACATGGGAAAACCCTTTTGGGAAAAAAACCCACACTCCAAATCACGCAGCTCAACTTGTATTATCAACAACAGTAATAGTTACAACACAATCTCAAGAGAAATGCCTAGGAGTCTTCAGACTATAACAAGAATTTGGGGAAATTCTCATAGCATAACGACATGTACAATTCTTCAAAATTGTTACTATAAAAATGCACTAAGTCTTCAAGTATTTATAACCTCTCAATATGAAACAAGGTGCCAAAAAATTTCCATAACCAAAATCCACACCCAAGGTGTGAACATGAGTTCATTATGACATGTCATCATAATCAAAACTCATAATTATGACAATCCTCTATAAATCAGCCCCTATCCCATAAAGTTAGCTACTGTTGCACATGCAATGAGCCTGCATGCATGCAAATACCTTTCATGTGTAGGAACCCTCATCACATGGGTCCCACATACCATATTTAGTTAGAAATCTATCATTCCTAACTCTTCCACCATCATAATCAGTCATAACTTGACATAACAAGCTATCATAGCTCGTTACATAATAACTTATAACAAATGCAACCAATTTAGGCACAAATCTAGGTCCTCCAAAGTGGATTCCTACCTCCACTAATTTAGCTTACAAATTTCACATGTCACTTGCCATGTAGGATGCCACATTGTCGGTAGGTCCCGCAAAGTGACAAAATTTTTGGCAGGCAAATAAACATTATAAAATAAATAAATAAATACATCACATAATAATAATTAAATGCTAGGAATCTAAGGTTGAGACACCCTAATCCCAACATTCTCGCACTTGTTGAAGACCTGTCAAGAGACATATGAAATCATTTTCTTAGGGCCCCAAGGCCCATGGAATCAGAACACCAGCTGAACTTCTATGTGCTCATTGGTTTTGTTTGTGCATCTACAAAATTCACCAAAGTGTCAACCTTCTCCAAGTTCACCTTTTCATATTCTACCATATCACAAACAAAATGATTTTGAACATCAATGTGCTTTGTCTTGGCATGGAAGGTAGGATTCTTTGCTAAACAAATGGCACTCTAACTATTGCAACAAATAGTAATTTGTCATGTATCTAAACCAATATTAGAACACAATCTCTTAATCCAAATGGCTTCCTTACAAGAATGAGTAGCTACCATGTACTCTACTTCTATTGTGGACAAAGCAACTATAGCCTAATACTTAACCATCCAACTGAAAGCACCACTAAACATCATAAACACATAACCACTAGTGGATCTTCTATTGCCAATGCCACCTACCTAATTCAAATCCACATATCCATGAATATGAGCACTAAGTGTCGAGGTCTGGTAGGATAGCCATGAAAACTCAGTGCATACTCAAAGGTACCCCACAAGTACTTGAACACTCTCTTAACTGCATCCCAATGTACCCATATAGGATTAGCCATAAAACTAAGGATTCCCATTTCTTGGGAAATGTCTAGTCTTGTACACACCATAACATACATCAAACTACCAACATAACTTGCATACGATACTATGGTGATGTCCTCCATCTTAGTAGAATATTTTAGATAATCATTCGCATAAAGCTTCATCCCTTGCATCATAGGAACAACTAACTATCTTCAATTTTCCATGCTGAATCTCTCCAACACTGAGTTCACATACATGCTTTGGCATAACCAAATATTTTTGTTAGCTCTATCTCTTTTGATCTCCATTACTAGAATATACCTAATGCACCTAAATCTTTCATCTCAAGTTGTGCCGATAATTGAGACTTCAAATTTGAAATCATGCTTTTACCATTCCTAATAAAAAACATATCATCATATAAAACAATAATGAGAATGCAACCATTATTAGATTTATAATACACACAATGGTGATATTTAGATAGATCAGAAATCCCAATGATGACACATAGGTATCAAACTTCTAGTACCAGATTCTAGGAGACTATTTCAAACCATACAAAAAAAAATTCAGTTTGCAAACCAAATTTTCTTTACCTTTGACAAAAAAAAGCTTTAGCTGTGATATGCAAATCTCTTCCTCCAAGTCACCGTGAAGGAATTTTGTCTTCACATCCATCTATTTCACTTCTAAATCATACGTTGTTGCAAGTGATAACAAAAACTAAAAAGATGTCAGCTTCACAACATGAGAGGATATCTCACCATAGTTAATTCCCTCCACTTGAGAATACCCCGACAACAACACAACAGACAATTAGCACTAACTTTGGCACTAGATTATAGTGTATTTTGAGCCATGAATTGAACAATTTGGTTGGCGCTAATCTCGACACAAATAGGCATGGTTCCCAAAAAGGGGGCTTAAGTGGCCACTTTTTTTCTAAAATCAGGAATTACTGACCTTGGACATGAAATTGAAGATAGTTACACTCAAAATTTTGAGATGGAACAAAAACAAGGATCGAAGTGCTCCGAGTCTACTTTCTAAACTACTAATTTATTTTGAAAATGGTTGAGATTAAGGGGTTCAAAAGAGGGACACACACAAATTGGTGCTATTTTTGTCAGAAAACATAACATAGCAACTCTTGTACGACCTAAGCACGGTGAACTTTTTTGTAGTATTTTTAAAATTGCTATGGTCAAAAGTTATCTAATAGTATCTAGTTGATGCACAATTTTTCTGATAATTTTTTAATGCATATTTGATTTTTTACTAATTTTCTAAGTGGGCACTTCCTGAAAAGCAGAATTTTGGCCGTGCTCCCCCTAAAATTTTTTGAAGGTAATTGATTTTTAAATTTTTTTTTTTAAATTTTAGAATGGAGTCTAATTTCTAAAAATATAATTTATTTGAAATTTTGATGAACGA
>VDFB02281492.1:556055980-556077729 GCA_007258455.2 Sequoia sempervirens
GTTCGAGAACCCGGTTCGCCGGTTCGGGAAATTTCTTTTTGGGGTTGGGTTCATTTTGGGTTCGGTCATACAAAAACATATAAAAATCAGAAATATATACATATTTGTAGCAGTAATCAAGTTCATAATACACCACCATATTAATAGTCAAATAACATAGAAAAAATACACCACCACTTTCATAGTGAAATATTAAAATATTAGTGATCTACTTGAATGTCATGATACAAAATTATAAATTAAAGTTCAAACATAAAAATGTCAAGTGTTTACAATCAACCATTATTGATCATTGATCAATCTAAAAAGTGTGAACATTTTTCTGTGTGGAAGGAAAACAAGAAAACAGTGTTACATAATTATTTACATTGTGAAAGAGCCAAAACCTTTTTCTTGCAGATTGTAGAAGAATCTCAGTGATTTTTGGGTGTCCTTGCCTTGGAACGAAACTATCTTGAGCCATGAATGATTGACCAGGAACTGTGAGAAAGAAATAAGATAAATCACATGCAACTTGTTGCAATTTCTTTCCTTGGGAAAAGGGTAAAGTTTGCTTTTCAGGGAGAATCTCCTTTAGAGTTTGAACACATTGATAATTTTCAAGATAGACTTAGCCAAATATGTCATCTAGGTTTGAAGCTTTTAGGTAAAATGTTTGCTTCTTAAAATTTTGTTCAAAATTCAAGATGCAGGCTCTCCTCCCTTAGGGAAGAGAAGGCCTATCAAACCTAACACTCTTATGCAACACTTCTTAAGTTCTTGTTGATGCAGATAGATGTAAGTTTCAAAATAAATAGGCATGGTTATATAAATTCCTCATCTCATGACTATCATTGCATCAAATTAAGAATTTTCAATCCTTTATGGTCTAGACAAGAGAAGTGTGGAGTAGTGTTCCAATGCTAAAGTCTTATTTTGAATCTCTTTGCTATGAGTGGTTCAAAATGAGGAATCTGTCTTCTGCACCAAATGAGAAATATTCACAATATGTGCTAGGAAGGAATAAGTCCATAAGATCGAGTATGCAAGAACTGAGAATTGCAAAATTGGCTTACATTTGACTTCCAAACACAGAAATTTTCACACTTTTTGATGTTCACACATAAGTCAAAAAATATATGTGCGTAAGTTGTAAAGTATACACTTGAATACACGTAACTCATATCTATTGAACCATGAATTTATAATTTGCAAATATGGACACCATCAATAAAAAGATTTGTATTAAGAAAATAGCCATGTACGCATACATCAATATATGTCGATATAAGTGTAAAATATAGTTACAAAACAACCATATAGGCTTACGAGAATGCCATATAGGCATTCAATGTCAAATATATCCAATACAAAATATGTACAAAATTACCATGTAGGCATACAACAAAGGGCTCTATGCATTCAAAATTCATTTCTCTCCATGCTCTGGTTCAAATACAATTTTCTTTCCCTTTGCTGGGCGATCTGATGGCGATAAGTCTGTCACCCGTTTCTGCTGTACTCGAGGAGTGCTCCTGCTGCTCCTCCTAGTGTTTAGCTTCTGGTGAAGTTTCAACTATTACAATAAGAAGTAAAGACATTAATATATAGAAATTAATATATTTAACAAAATAATCACTTACGGCCATCTCACGATCACTCTCCTCGATGGAAATATTTGCACGCCGATGCTCAGGCGTGCTCAAGCCCTGTATAAACCATCCAAATAGGAATTAAACTATGAATCAATAATGGTTTGATTTTTCACTAGAACTAGTTCATCTATAACAATGAATGTAAATTGAATTTAGTAATTTTCCTCATACCTCCCCTATCAGAGCCATCGAGGATTGTATAGCGGAGGAAACACCAATATCCATTGCCCTCATAACGTTTGGCGGTGTTTCTGTCACCAACAATTGAAAATAAAACAAAAAATTATTCAATCACAACAAAGTTACAATAGCGATCCATGTGATGACTTATAATGTATGAGATCTAATGAACAAAATTTTGAGTACAAGTATTAAGCAGATATATTTCTGATTATTAGTTATCGAATTTGAAGTAATGATTTGAGTTTGAATGATCTGTAATGCAACGTGAAGGTCAATAATATGAATATAAACTACACAAATCTATTAAACTTAGAATTCTATTACTTGGGTTCTCTTTAAATTCTATATTACCTCCATGAATGTTTGATCAAATCTATTGGCACTGGGAGGTGTTTCCTTGAAACCTCCAATAGTACCCTGTTCAACATCCAAAATCACATATTAAAATACCATTCATAAAAAAATGCTATTAACACATGTAATAAATTTATAATTGTTTACTAACTTTACATACCCCACCGAGCAGGTGTAATCGCAAGTAGGTGGATGATCGGGTGTATCCAAATTTACATCAGGACCTTTGCAATTTTATTAAAATAATAAACTAAATTAGTTAATCTTGCATTTCACAACGTAAATTTAATAAATTAAATTCAATGAACATGCTGAATTTACCTCGAAAGTGTCAATGCCATATGCATCATGCAAAATGTCGTTTGTCCTTCCATCCCCGTGAGATGCATACAACATCAGCCGCGGTAGTAGCATATGGATCCCGCTAGTGAAAGCACCCTCTTGAGTCGTAGGGTCATACCTAACGTCAGCCCCACAAGATTGACACACATGGGTTTGAAGGCCACCACCAAGACTCGATGGCGCTTGTACAATAGGGCTAGTGTGATGGATGACACTCGGGTCGTGCCAGGATCGGGCCGCAATGTCTCTATGTCTAACTCTCCTTCAAGAATGACAGCATCACACCAAGCCACGAGGCAGCCTACAGAGGTCGCCTCTTCTCACAGGATCCGGGCCGCGGCACCGGGCCTATCTTGAGCTGACCCCCCAAAATAATTTGGGATTTGGTTCAATACAAACTCACTATATGGTTTCCTAAGAAAATATTGGGGGACTTCACAATTATTGCATGGTGGATAATCAAAGACCATATACCATCTTTCATAAAAATGGTTCTTAATCTCTTGGTGGTGGCACCAATGAATAGGAAACCTCTTTGCATTAAGGGTAAGATTTTGATTTGTTTTAGGGTCAGTGAATAGAGAGCACAAATCACCTTTAGTAATTTTTAAATCTTTTACTTGTTTATATGATAATTTGTCTGCATAATATGCCCTAGTGTCTGCCTCCTATCTTGCCATCCAGATATTTGTTGGGTGATTGCATCTACATTTTTTAACATGTCTTTCAATGAATTTTCTAGAAGCATTCTTTTTGTGGTTGAAGCATTTGGATCACTCAACCTACTGATAAGATCCTTAAGTTGTTTTCTATTGTTCTCAATTTCACTCAAATTTTCTTGAGTGCCAGGAGGGAATTGAGAGAATGGTGGGGGAGGTTGATTTTTTTGTTGAGGATTTACCTCCTCTTCTTGTTGAGGATTTGCAGGATTTCCTACAGATTTAAAAAAAAACAATCAAATCTAACCTAAAACAAACAATATCAATTTCAAACTAACAAATTCAAAACAAACAGTAAACAATACTTACCTCCTGCATCTCTTCGTCATTGTGGCACCATATTTGCAGACAAAATCCAACTGTTCTTGATGAAATTTCCAGAATTCCTTCCTCCTATAACGCGAGCACGAAAATGAGGGTTTTTGGCCGCGGGCAGAGCTGAGAAACAGTGAAAAGAAAATGATACACATTTCACTTTTTTCTTTTCTTTTAAAAGAACATAATGCGCTCACATTATAACACGAGCGCGTTCTGTGTTTCCCCATTTTTTTCCCATTTGGCCACAAAAGTGCGACCAACTTCGTGCACCCACCCTCAACTTGGTGCCGAATTTTGCATCAACTTTTCCACCATATTTAGCGACAAATTTAGTGCCAGAATTACCGCCGAAAAATTGTAGTGTCTCTAAAAGTGCCTAAAATAGCGCTGAGAAGTGACATCGAAAATTGCACCAAAATTGGCGCCCAATTTGGCTTTCAGTTTTGCTTCCATGTCTACTCCCATTTTTGCTTCTAATTTTGTTTCTAGTTTTGCTTCCAATTTGACCAGTTTTTCTTCCAGGTTTGCCTCCATGTTTGCTTCCAATTTTGCTTCCGGTTTTCCTTCTAGTTTTGCTTCCGGTTTTGCTTCCAGTTTTGCTTCTAGTTTTTCTTTCAAGTTTGTTTCGGGTTTTGATTCCAGTTTTGCTTTCGGGTTTGCTTCTAGTTTTGCTTCTAGTTTTGCTTCCAAGTTTGCTTCAGGTTTTGCTTCCAATTTTGCTTCTAGTTTTGCTTCTGGTTTTTCTTCCAGGTTTGTTTATGGTTTTGCTTCCAAGATTGCTTCCAAGATTGCTTATGGTTTGCTTCTAGTTTGGCTTCCATTGTTGCTTCCTTTTTTGCTTCTAAAAATGCTTCTTGTTTTGCTTCCATTTATTAATTTAATATGTTTTATTTCAATTTATTTAGTTAAATATATCACACCTCTTAAATAACTCATATGATTATAGAGTAAGTAATTTAATTATTTAACTCATATGATTAAATAACAATATAATTATTGTAACATGATCATCATCTATAATTAAAACAAGTGAGTCAAATATCTATAATTTAATTGAATTTGACAAAAATCCATCCTGAGCAGTAAATTAAAATCATCATACTTAATAAATATCCATCCAAAAATCATCAACCACTTTTAATATATATAAATTGACAAGTCAATACTGATAAGATCATCATCATATATAACTAAAACAAGTGAAAGTCAAATATGCCAGTACATCAAAAACATGTCAAAATGATACATGTCCAACAGTCGACATAAGTGAAAATGATACATGTACAAATGATATAAATAAAATTGATAAATTATGTAACTCAAATTGATACAAATCAAGATGATACATGTCCAAATGATATAGTGAAAATGATACATGTCAATATGATATGTAACTCAACAATATAGTACTGCAGGCTGTGAAAATGATACATATGATAGTAACCATGAAAAGAGTGATCATAATGATATATCAACAATGATCCATGATGTAGTCTATATGATCATGAATGTCACTGGTTACTATTACCAACTGTCTCATCATCATCATCACCATTGTGATCATCATCATCATCATCGTCGTTGTCGTTGTCACCATCATTGTCATTGGCCTCAGTGTCTTCCATATCTGTGTCATCATCATCCTCTACCATGTGATCTGTACCAACATAACCAATATTTTGTGGATCTATATCATGTTGAGGATCATCTTGATCTTCTAGTTCTAAGACCCGTGTTATGCAAAAAATAAACATTTAAAATGAAAAGTTATTATTTATTTCATGCAATAATTTATTTTTATGTTATATATCTAATATTACAACATATGAGGTGAAACCATAATCATATTACATCATATCAAAGTGCACATACCATAATAAAATTTCAAGAAATTTACAACTAATACTCGTGAGTCAGGAGAAACTTCAGCTTTCAAAAACAAAACCAATTAGGCTGGAAGACTTGTGGATCAAGCTAGCATTTGGTGGAAGAGGAAGAAAGATAACTAGAACTTTGGAGGCCCACCATAATGGATTTTAGTAATATTCAACCATGAGAGCAGAAGAGAGAGTTGATATCATGTATCGAAACATTAAGCATGCATTCTTCCAACCAACGAAGAAGGAGATGATTACTTTGCTTCATTGTCATTTGTATAACCATATCACGGTGTGGGAACCAAGAAGACCAAGGATGTCTAGTTTTATTTGGAGGTAATGGATGTGGTCCAAACTTTAGGAGGGGAAAGAAGGTCAATGTATGATCCTGATGAAATTGAGGAAGAACAATAAGAGAGGAACAAGAAAAATAAAATCAATAGAGAGTTTCAAGGATTTGTTAAGCGAGTAAGAGAGCTATGGGAGTAGTCTCATCTAAAAGATTTTAAACTAGAGTTTGATATACCATTTAGAGAGCTTGGTTTTCATGGAGTTCCTTTCAAAGCCTCTACTTTTATTGTTCCTACAGTAAACTGTTTGGTAGAGTTGGTGTAATTACCTTTCTTAGTAATCCCTATTAGTGAGATTGAGATTGTTAACCTTGAGAGAGTAGGACTTGGGAAAAAGGCATTTTATATGGCTATTGTTTTCAAAGACTTCAAGCGGGATGTACTCCACATTGACACCATTCCTCAATATTCACTTGATGGCATCAAGGAATGGCTGAACTCCATGGATATAAAGTATTATGAAAGTAGAATGAACTTGAACTAGCGGCCAATTTTCAAGAGTATTATTGATAATCCAGATAAATTTATTGAAGATGGTGGTTAGGAATTTTTGAATATGAAAGTGATTCTGATTCTGATAATTCAAAAGAGTCAGATCAAGGATATGAACCCTCTGATGTAGAAGAGGAATCAAAATCAGATTTCATGTAGCCACCATCAAGAGTGTTACAAGCCAACAAGATGGAGGGAATTCTTATATAAGGATAATTTTCAATGTTGTAGGTGCCAGCTTTAATGCCAACTACAATGGCAACATTGAAATTCCCTAGTAGTATTTATGTTAAGGAAATTTCCTTTAGATGCAATGATTCAAAGCACATCAACCATGTGGTACAAATGATTAAATCCCATAGACGATCTGTAGCAGTGAAAGAGTTTGAAAAGGAAGAGAGAGATACACTGGTGACTCAGGAGAAACTTCAACTTTAAAAAACAAAGCCAATTAGGCTAGCAGACGTGGGGATCAGGACAACATTTGGTGGAAGAGGATGAAAGATGACTGGAACTATGGAGGCCCACGATAATGGATTTCGGTATTCAACCATGAGAGCAGAAGAGAGAGTTGATATCATGTATCAAAACATTAAGCATGCATTCTTCCAGCGGAGAAGGAGATGATTACTTTGCTTCATTTTCATTTGCATAACCATATCATGGCGTGGGAACCAAGAAGACCAAGGATGTCGAGTTTTATGTGGAGGTAATGGATGTGGTCCAAAATTTAGGGGGGAGATCCGATGTCTTCCAAGAGGCATAAAGTCAGATGAATTAAGTTCACCTACATGTCTGCCAAAGTTTACTTCCAATTTTTATGACTATTTTTCTTGATTGTCAGAGTTTACTTACAAATTTGAAATTTCTTTTTGGTCATTTTGATGAGGATATATTCAGCCAATGTGTAAGCACCTTTTGTTTGTATCACAACCATAGTAATGAGACTCGGACTCGCCTCAGACTCGGCTAGGGTGACTTGACTCGGGGACTTAGGGATAGACTCGACAAAATGAAAAAACCCTAGAAATTTAAAGATTTTTAAGGATTTAAAACTTGTTTCATGCACCCTTTATTAAATAGACCTTAAATACACAATAATATCATTAAATAGAAGAAAATTTGATCACATACACAAGTTACATCGATCACTTAAGTATAAACGCGAATTTTAGCTGAAGGAAATACACATACACAAGTATTCTACTATTATGCCCTTAATAAATTTTTACTTGGCTGCAATGTCATTTGAGTAGTCTTAGTCTTATGCTCCAAATTGATTAAAGAAATGTCAAAGTGTTAAGCTCCAAATTTCCAATACTATGTATATCTATAACTATAAATTGTCTCTATCACATTCACAATAGAATGGAACTTGTTGGAAGTAGTGTGATCTAAATTGCCAATACTTAGTGAATCAAGATCCATAGTTAGTAATGTCCAAACAAAACTTGTCCCAGTAGCCATAGGGAAATGGGAAAAGTTAATGGGTAATAATCAATGGGCTATGCAGGAGGCTGTCATATTGTCAGTTGATTACCTAAGCCTTCCCCCATGCACTCTTGAACTGGTGAGGGGGAGTCTAAAAGAGCAAGTTGTCATAGATTGTTACATAGTAATTTATGACAAATACCGCCAATTTAGGCACAAATGTAGGTCCTCCAAAGTGGACGCCTACCTCCACTAATTTAGCTTACAAATTTCACATGACACTTGCCATGTAGGATACCACATCACTGGCAGATCCCACAAAGTGACAAAAATTTTGGTAGGCAAATAAATAATTATAAAATAAATACATACATCACATAATAATGATTAAATGTTAGGACTCTAAGGTCGAGACACCCTAATCCCAACACTCTAACGACTCTAACATCCCTGATTTCTAACTTATACTCTAGGTTTAATTTTTTGTATTACATAGTTTTTTTGGTAAATGAATTCCACAAGGCAACACAAGTATACTTCATGTCCTTTCCCATATGGTATGTTCTCTTTTTTATGTTTTTCAAAAAAGTTGAGTTGATTTCCTATTAAAAATGCACTTGAATCAACCTTTTTTTTAGGTCTCAAATGGGCAACATGAGCACATGGGTGAGGTAGTATTTCTCAAATGTCACACAAATGCTAAGTAATATCATCTATATTTTTGTGAATTTCAAAATACCACACACATATTTCGATAGATGAAACCTACTCACTAGCACGTAGACTAGCTTTCCCAAGGGGAAAATTTATGTAAGTGCCTAAAAATGTACAAGAATACATGAAAATTCCAATGATGACCTAATAGTCCAACACACAACCAACATAACATGAATACCACCTCTTAATTAGTCCAAACCTGATAGAAGTGTTAAGTCATCCTATAAAATATTTTTTGCCTTTTATTTTGTGCTTGTTAGTTATTTTCCATGTGCTCATGCTTTGCCATTTCTTAAAAAAAAAAATTAGTTGTTAATTGATGAGATTCCCATTTTAGATTGGATCACCCCTTTGCTAATACATAGCCATCCTAACAATTATGAAGCACCTTGATGATTCTATTACTATCAAAATTAGCAAATTTCTTGTTAATTTTTCCATGAATTTTTGCATGCATCATTATTGCACTAATTTTGGCTTGAAAACTCTTGACTTATCTATCTTTAAATGTCCCAAACATAATCTCTTATTTATGAGAATTTTATCAAGAGTCTAATTATCTTCACAAGTTTTCCTACAACCCCAATCTCATATATCTCTATAATTTTCAAGTCACCAAATTCACTTTTGGATTACTCTTATTATTGTATTGTAAGAAACAATAGTTTGTCACATCTCTAATCAAAGTGATTTAAAAGTGTTCCCACCATTGATGATTCATACATAGAATTGGTAATTCATATTTAGAGAATACAATTCTAACATTTTGTATTAGACTTTGGGTTTGGCCTTCAATATCTAGTCTTGTTCAACTACCTTCACTTTCAAATTCCCTCCCATAATGAGAGAATGATTTATAGAATCCTCTATGGACTTTTTCATTGAATTTCTTAAATGATAGTAAGGTTGCAATAACATGTTCTAGCTTCAACTTAGTTAACATATAACTGATTGCCATAACCAAGTTATCCAATAAATCTAGCAAATAACATAGCAAAATACCACACTTGTCTTCATCATCCATTTTCACACTATTAAGGCTAACTAACTTACCTCATTATTAAATGTATTAAATTGTTCAATCATGAAGTTTCCATGAATGATTATGAGGGAATACAAATTGTATAGATAAAACTTGCTTTCAAGGACTTTATTTGGGATTAAGTCCTTTGCTTCTCCCACAACTTTTGGGTGGTGTCTTGTTCTAAAATAATCAACAACAATAAATAAAAAAAGCATAGATGATTTGTGCTTCTTTTCTTTCTATCAAGTTTATCCTAATAATCAATTGCCATAGTCATAGGTTTTTTTTTCTAGACACGACCCAATGTCTTGGTCAAGAAGGAGATTGTCCATCATGAGTTTCAAAAGCTAAAAGTTTTTTCCATTTAACTTCTGAATCTTCATCCTTGAAATTCTTTCCATCTATACTTGTAATCTAGATTTACCCATGTAGAGCTTATGGACTTAAACAAATATTAGATCATGGGGAAAAAATGCCACTCCTCTTACATATATTAAGAAATAAATATCTAATACCAATTGAAAGGAAATAGAATTGGCAATATTAAAAAAAAATCTATGCTAAATAGGTTTTTAAATCAATATAATAGAATTAAAAAAATATTAATACATGAAACACCAAATATTCCTTGGTAAACCCTTTTGGGAGAACCCTTCCAAGAATACAATGCTTAATATATTGTAAACAAGAAAGTCATTACAATAAAATGATAATTTCACTTGTGTTAAAATGTCATCTTCATTTGTGTGTTTGATCAAAGTACATGAAAAATATGTATCTCTCACCAAAAACCACATCCAATCATAATGCAAAGTTCTTAATTTTTTTAACACAAGGAAAACTAGGAAATAATCTAAGTGGTTCCAAAACCATGTACCCAAACCTTGGTCAAAGTACTCTAATTAAACTCATGTCCCCCACCCCATGAAATAAATCCCAATGCTCCATGAGATTCCTTTGACCCCTACAATCAAGGAATCCAACTTGCTTTAAACCAAGTGCTCTATTTGGAGTATTCAATTTCACTCAAAAAATGCTCTTACATGTGACTTAGCTAGTTAAAGATGTTGCACTAAAATGCTTCTTTGTAACTTCCTAAATAATGTTTCTTCCAATGTAACTCCTCTTATGCATCAAAGAAGACAATTCAAGTGGTGGGATCAATCTTACAAGAGAAATATCAAGATTACTCTCCAATCTAGCACCTTAGTGCATGAGGGATCATAAATTTTACAATAATATTAAGTATTATTTATGGAAGATGAACACAAATCTTTAACTATTTTATAGAAAATAACTATTCCCAATTGGTGAGATATGTCATGAAGGAAATTTCAAAGTGATAGGTTCATGTAGGGGAATTCAATCCACATGGCATACTTGGGCTTAGATGCATTTTCAAGATGAAATTCAAAGCCCCAAGCATATAGATAATTGATTTACCCACAAATCACCTAAGTACCATATTTAACCATCACTTGGGTGTGTTCAATGTGGTGGAACATACAAGAGATATACCCTCTCCCAAACCCTTGAATGGATTCAATGGTTCATCCTTTAATTTCCTAATTATCTTTAACTCATTTATAAAACTCTTATTTTGTGGATACTCCACTTAATAAGAAAAACACTATTGATCTAGCTTTATAATTAAAATTATATACATAATACCATAAAAGAGTGGGGATTCATTTAATTTACCTCCAGTGTCACACTAATCATTGAGTTTGTCAATGATATCCCCCATAGTCATAATGAGCATGAGTACAACTTCACTAGATCCATACACACAAGTATTCTTGAAAGTCACTATGCTAGGGGTTGCAAACATATAAGGTTTGAAGTGAATATATGGTTCACCTGGAAGAAGGGGGTTTTGAAGGGGGATTTAAGGAAAAGTTAGCATCATCCAAAAAAGGACATGGAGAAACTAGTCGTTCCACCTAAATATGTTCTTTATTCCAAACATCAATGACAATGGAAGGCATCAAGTAAGAATTGGCTAGTACATCCTTGAGATTATTGTCAAACTATTTTTCCCATGGCCTTGCTCATGTTGTCATGTTACATGTAGAAGAGGACATGATCTTGGGTTGTCAATAGAAGGGACATTAGGTGGAAAATATTTAAAGGGTATCATTGTGTGTGAGTGTGTGGTTGTAGGGGAAATCAAGGGAGTAGTCAAATCGAAAATATATGTTTTTCTTAATGGGTTATGTTCAAACCAATGTTGATTTCAAGAGACATTATGGACTCTTCTACAATCTAATACTTATAGCATGAACTCATGGGATCAAAACATCATCTAGTAATCTTTCTATCTGTAATAATGATTTCTTTCATGCTTCTCATGATAACTAAAACTCTTGTATAATTATTCTTTTCATTCTTCTCTTTTCTCTCTATCTGACTTTCATTGTCATAGTCTATCTCTATTTAGCTGTTAAACCAATTTTATTTGAATTATATATTTCTAAATAAATGCCTTGATATCTTTTTATCATCATATTATATGGATATCATATATATGACATCCACCCTATAGTTAATATTATCTAGTTGGGATAAAATAAAGTGAGTTATTCTAGTTTGAGAGAGATGGTCAAATGGTTGATGATTCTGAATTTGAAAGTTGGTATAGTTCAAAAACTATCGAGGGTTCATATAACTCTCTCTTCTTTTGTTTGTAAAACAATAAAATTAATTCATTAGTTTTGTACCATAAAATGAAAAATGCTTGGCTATATATAGTATAACCAAGAAACTAAGAATTTAGTCAAAGAATAATGACAAAAGATATTGTTATCCCACCTTCTAATCAAAATAAATTGGATAGATTATGATTTTATCTAGTTATATTTATAGTTTAATTAAGGGGGGTCATGGAAAGAATAGGTTCAAAATTATGATTGATTTCTTTCTCAAATCCTATTGTAGCTACATGAGCTTTTCCTGCATGTCATAAATGACCTACAAAAAGGAAATATCCTAGAACAAAATGAGATGTGGCTAACCCTAGCAAGAATGACGTCTAGGATTGTATGTCTATTTTTAACTTACTAAGGTCTAAACCATTAGGACCCCATAGAGGTTCCAACCAAGGAGCATGCACATATTCCAAAAACACATATTTCCCTTCAAAAAAACATTTTCTCTAGTAGGAAAACACTTAAGATATTTACTTAAACCAATATGTCATTGGCCACACCCCATACTAGCTCCAAGACGTTGGTCTCTAACTAGAAAAGTAAATGCTTGTTCTTAAGAGGCCTCTACGCCAATAGGTCCATGTAATTCACTAGTATAAGTTGTATTGTTAAAGCAAACAAAATAGCAAGCAATGGAATCAAAGATAGATAGGGCCACTAAATAATAAGATAAGTAAGATTCTAGATGTTCCATACAAACATGCGACAAACCCATACCAAATATTTTTTTAAGATGTGTCAACTGCTACCAAAGATACACATGGAACTTAACCACACATGTCCTCCATTTCTAGATCTTCTAAGTTGTCCATGATAACAATCCATGACCCTTCCCTCTAAAACCCATGTGAAAGGTTTTCTTAAGATGTATCAAATACTAGGTACAAAGATACAAATGAAACTTAACCACACATGTCCTCCATTTCGGTCTTCTAAATTATCCATGCTAACAATCCATGATCCCTTCCCTCCAAAACCCATGTGAAAGGATTTGTTAAGATGTGTTAAATAATACCAAAGATACAAATGGAACTTAACCACACATGTCCTCCAATTCGATCCTCTAAATTTTCCATGCTAACAATCCATCCCTTCCCTCCAAAACCAATGCAAAAGGTTTTGTTAAGATGCGTCAAATATTACCAAAGATACAAATAAAACTTACCACACATGTCCTCCAATTAGATATTTTAAATTGTCCATGCTAAGAATCCATCCCTTCCCTCCAAAACCCATGTGAAAGGTTTTGTTAAGATGAATCAAATATTACCAAAGATACAAATGGAACTTAATCACGCATGCCCTCCAATTAGATCTTCTAAATTGTCCATGTTAGCAATCCACCAATTCCCTCCAAAACCCATGTGAAAGATTTTGTTAAGATGTGTCAAATACTACCAAAGATGCAAATGAAACTTAACCACACATGTCCTCCAATTAGATCTTCTAAATTGTCCATGCTAACAATCCATCCCTTCCCTCCAAAAACCCATGCAAAAGATTTGTTAAGATGTGTCAAATTCTACCAAAGATACAAATAGAACTTAACCACACATCTCCTCGAATTAGATCCTCTAAATTGTCCATGCTAACAATCCATCCCTTCCCTCCAAAACCCATGCAAAAGGTTTTGTTAAGATGTGTCAAATACTACCAAAGATACAAATAAAACTTAACCATACATGTCCTCCAATTAGATATTCTAAATTGTCCATACTAAGAATCCATCCCTTCCCTCCAAAACCCATGTGAAAGGTGTTGTTAATTTTGAAAGAGGAAAAAATAGGTTTTACAGGGACTTGAAACCGCAAAGTTTACAAAGAAAAGATAAGATCGTTAAAGACACAAAAAGCAGAAAGGCTGTAAAAACAACAACAAGACAAGTCCACAGCCACCAAGAAGGCTAGCGAAGGCCACAAAACCAAAAAAACCAGACAAAATGCCAGCAACAACTAAATTTGGGCCTTTAATAAATCCGTAGTCTTAGCTTCCAAATCGTTCATATCTTGAACCCCCTCTTTAAAATCTGAACCATCTGGGTAGTAGGAGGCGCTTTCCTTTTAAGGTTGGCATGGGTCCTTTTCAAAATACCTTGGTCCTTGTTCTTGCTTTTATCCTTGTCCTCTTCCAGGTCAACGACCAACGAACCCTATTGTGTCTTTTCCAGTTTTTTAGACATTGCATTGATGATGATGGCATTATGCCTAGCCATTTTATGGTTTTGTTCCACAACAGTTTTCATGTTATTTTTATTTTGACCATTTCAGCTTCAAGAGTCTTGTACTTATCCTCAATGTCACCTTCTCCCGTTCCAGTATTGTTCTTTTTCTGTTTTCCTTCTTCATTGCTGAGAGTGACCAATTTTAGTTCCAGTTCCTCCAACTTGCTATAAAGATCCCTATTTCTTTGATTAAGATCATTAATTTCTTGATAGGCCCATTAAATCAAAACCCTGAAAATGTCATCAATGCCATTTCTTGCAGAGGTAAGAATATCGCCAGACTGAACCCAGTCTAAGATGAGGTTAACATCATTCGAGTTGGGGGAGCTAGGAAATATGGTACCATCAACTCTGAAAGAGGCAGGAGGGGAGGGCACAGAGTTTCTGCTAACTTTAGGGTTCTCGGCTTTTTCCTCCAAAGAGTTTGCAGAGTAGGAAACCAACTTGTTGGTAGGGGAGCCCTTGAGAGCGGGATTTTTTAAGGGGATATGGTAGTCGGGGTAGGTCTCAGGGTTAACTTTAGCAAGTTGGGGTTTTCTAAGCTGGGTTTTCTTACCAGACAGCTCAGAGGACGGGTGGGCTTCAACAATTCTCTCCTGGTAAGGTTGATTCTCCGAACCCCCACTATCCGTGTCATAGTCCTCAAACGTCGTGGAGGCAACAGGTTTGGATAAAGCTGACATGCTTTGATAGTGTTCATATATTAACCTAATAAGACCAGGATGAATAATAGGGTATCTCCTGGGATTTTTCTTATGGTCCCCAAGGCTATTGCTCAACGAATAGAACAAATAGTGAGGCAGAGAAATTCGTACCTTATGGCGAAAGTGGTTAAGAATGGCAAAATGATGACCATAAACTCTGGCGAATCTCTCGTCCAGGGTGATATACTCCATAATAACACGGAGCACCTTTCTCCACAACGCCTTGATGGTGTCAATTTCAAAATAGCTGTTGGAAATTTTAACCAATTTCAATTTCTCCTTATCCTTCTTAGGGAATTTGATTACCGCCTCATCAGAAAACTTTTGTCGTGATAAAACTTCACACCTTCAGTGGACATTCTAGTCACCTCCCCTATAATTTGCTCATACAGTTTCACCTTTCTCCCAAAGAGGATTATTTCACCATTGTTCCAGTTCTTCTCAAAATAGTCCGTGGCCATAGTATTAGGCCCATGAAGTTTTTCCAGAAATGGAACCAGCCCACCTCTTACAATTTGCTTCCAGACCTTATCATTCCTAGTGTGCACCTCATAGCTTTTTGGCCCAACTCTTTTTCTGTCCCCCCCATTTTCGTTTGCACCTTATTGCAGTCTCTACCAGCGCCGAGCACCTGTTGCAAATTTACATAGCCATTCCAATGTACCCACAAAGCGTGTTGCTTTTTCTTCCCAGCTAAGTAATATGACGCGACCCCATCAAATCTCTTGATTTCGATGTACTTAGCCCCTTTCCCTTTAATCATTAAATGTATTTGCCTCTTTCCCATGCGTAACATCATAATCTAGTAAGGCCCTAACTTTAGCTCTCAAGTCCCTACAATTCTGCCACATGTTCAATTCTTGTTTCCTTACCCCTTCATTCACAAAGTAATCCGCCACGCTGTTAGCTTCCCTGTAGACGTGTGAAACTTTTATTTCATGTGAAAGGTGTTGTTAAGATGCATCAAATATTACCAAAGATATAAATGGAACTTAATCACACATGTCCTCCAAGTAGATCTTCTAAATTGTCCATGCTAACAATCCATTCGTTGCCTCCAAGACCCATGCAAAAGATTTTGTTAAGATGTGTCAAGTACTATCAAAAAGATGTAAATGAAACTTAACCACACATGTCCTCCAATTAGATCTTCTAAATTGTCCATCCTAACAATCCATCCCTTCCCTCCATGCAAAAGATTTGTTAAGATGTGTCAAATACTACCAAAGATACAAATGAAACTTAACCACACATGTCCTCTAATTAGATTTTCTAAATTGTTCATGCTAATAATCCATCCCTTCCCTCCAAAAATCCATGAGAAAGGTTTTGTTAAGACGTGCCAAGTACTACCAAAGATACAAATGAAACTTAACCACACATGTGCTCCAATTAGATCTTCTAAATTGTCCATGCTAACAATTCATCCCTTACCTCCAAAACCCATGTGAAAGATTTTGTTAAGATGTGCCAGACACTGCCAAAGATACAAATGAAACTTAACCAAACATGTCCTCCAATTAGATCTTCTAAATTGTCCATGTTAACAATCCACCCCTTCCCTCCAAGAATCCATGCGAAAGATTTGTTAAGATGTGTCAAATACTACCAAAGATACAAATAGAACTTAACCAAACATGTCCTTCAATTATATTTTCTAAATTGTCAGATCCCTTCCCTCCAAAAACCCATGTGAAAGATTTGTTAAGATGTGTCAAATACTACCAAAGATACAAATAGAACTTAACCAGACATATCTACATGTCCTCCAATTAGATATTCGAAATTGCCCATGCTAACGATCCATCCCTAGTAAATAACTTAGATTAAACGTAAGGGTTCTAATTTTTCTCACATCTCCACTGTTCGAGTCAAAGTATCATATATGCCACCAACATACAAAGCTTTAAACACTAGGAGAAAAGCACCAATTCCTAGCAAGATCAGGTGACAACCTACAATTGTGTTCATTTTGTTCCTATCCTTCCATACACAACCCCCAAAAATAGGAAGTTCCGGGTCCTCTTATTGAAAGCTAATTTCGTTTCATTGGTGAAGAACGACGATCAAGCAAGCCATGGTGTACTGATAGTCAAGATTGGCCGCTAGTTTTGTATGAAAAAAATCTGGTTTCCATTCGAAGTTATCCCGAAGGAGACAGGAATGTGGAGTCTAGATCAGTCAACCTCAAGAAATAAGTTTATACCGCTTTGCAAGTAATAGCGAAATTTAATACTTCATACGGACAAATAATATCCAAATTTAATGTAACATTAAATTGTACTTTGCCAAATATGCAGTGAGCGCACAAACCGTGAAAAGGCTGCATTTCCATCACTGTCCACATTGAATGCACAAAACTGCCCTCGTAAAACTAACCATCTAACGAACGCTTCAATAAATGCTGAAACAACCAATTTCTTAGCGAACAAGTCGTGTAATTTAAAACTCCCCAACACCCATATTTTATTAGATATTATTGAAACTTTAGTGAGAGTGATGTAAGCGGTGGTTCACCTCCATAATTTATGGAACAGTTAAAACTCACGAGCTGACAACTACAGTGATTTTACTGCAGCTACCAAGAATTGATAATAATGGATGCAATTAGTAAGGAGGGCATTGATTGGGGGATTTGAGCGTTAGGATGACGGGTTTGGTTTAATTTAATTTGGGTCCATTAATGGGATATTTAAGGCTTTCCACTATCACTTTTAATGTCATAGCCTACTACATTGAATAGCAGTCCTGAGTGCAGATGTGTCTACGTGCATGAATAGAGACAGCCATATCAGAAACTTCTTTTTATGCTTAAATGCTTTCTCATGCTTTCCACTTGTTTTTTATTTAAATTTGGCCACTTGCCCACCAAAATCTATTGTGTTGCTTAAATCCCCTTCATCAAGGAATGAATATCAATTCTATGAGCTTTGTATGACGGATATAGAGAACTTGCAGGTAATTCTTCTCTCTTTCCAGTTCTTTTTATCATGGAGATGTCTGTCGGTTGTAAGGAAAGCCTGGTTTTTCTAAATTATGGGTTGTCTGGGTGATCAGTTTGTTAGAACAGATAGAGAAGATGTGTTCTGCAATCAACTGGTGTTTTTTTTTCTTAATTGTCTGTGATCCTTTCATGGGAGATGGATGGTATTTCTTGTTTCTTGCTTGTTGGCTTTGATATAGTTGGGTGATTTGATTTATGGTTGATAGGATAGTATTTCTTGTTCTTGCTTGTTCGCTTTGATATAGTTGGGTAATTTGATTCATGGTAAGATGGATAGTATTTCTTGTTCTTGCTTGTTGGCTTTGACATAGTTAGGTAATTTGAAATACAGATGGGAAAGGAAATATTTGGATTCTTGAAGCACCAATGGAGTCTGGTTGTAGAAAAGGAGTATTGGAAGATTTTTTTTTTCTGTGGGTTCTTGTGCTTTGATAGTTTTGAATGTGGGATTTGAATTTTTTATCAGGATTCTTCAAATTCTTAAAATAAATGGTGAAAGAATTTTTTATTGCATAAATTTTTGTTACAGCTTTGAAGTTCTTGACTGTAGTATTTGAATTTTGTTACTGGGTATATTAAAATGACTACCTAAATCCTGCAATTAGAACTAAAATAACAGGGAAGGAATTTTTTACATTAGTTCTTTTTAGAGCTGTGAAGCTTTTGATTCCGAGAGTTGTTTTTTCAGATTTTGGATCAAACTTTATAAGCTATCATGAAATGTTTTAACACAGTTTCTTAAATTTTGCTATCACAATTAATATAAGAAATAGGAAAGAATTATTTATTGAGGTTTCTTATTAGGTTTTGATTGTGATATTTGAATTTTGTTATCATGTGTAAAAGATGGCTTCCATCCTCTTTCTTATTTTGGTTTAACGTTGGTGTGAGGATTTTTACTTGGACAATTGAGGTTGTTCGGAGATTTAACTAGTATCAAGAAAAGGTTTTTAAGTTCTCTCTCTCAGCGTGATCTACACGCAGATGAATTGCATATGCCTGCACTATTAAATTTCTCATTATCTTGAAAAAAATGCTCTGGAATAGCTTTTTCCAACTGCTTTCCCAACTAATTCGATTAATATGCTATCAAAATATTGCAGGGATTGATATTACAATAGAGAAGCTATAGGCATCTCCAGGACAATTATGCCCAGGTGAACTTTATAAATATGATCTAAGGTTCACCTGGGCAGAATTGTCCTGGAGATGCCTATAGCTTCTCTATTGCAATATCAATCCCTGCAATATTTTGATATCATATTATTCGAATTAATCTTCATGGTATATTAAATTCTTTGTGATAGTTGATATGAGTTTTCCCAGTATTTTAAAGATTGCTTCTAGAATTAAAAATATATGTTTTTATACAGACGTTTCAGATATTCTATTTCGAATAATATTCAATCAAAATATTGCAGGGAGTGATTCTAATAGAGAAGCTATAGCCATCTCAAGGACATTTCTACCAAGGTGAAATTTAGATTATATTAGTCTTTATGATACATAAATTCTTCATGATAGTTACATGAGTTTAAATTTAGATTATATTAGTCTTTATGGTAGAGAAATTCTTTATGATAGTTATATGAGTTTTTTACAGTTCATGTAGCATTCAAAAGATTGCTTTTGACATCAATTACATATGTTTTGATATCAATATTTCTTGTTGGAATGTCATAAAGCAATCAACTGTATATATTTTGATATCAACATTTCTTATAAGAATGAACATTTCTTATAAGAATGTCGATATAAAAACATAGAGTTAATTGCAAAAGCTATCTTTTTCAATTCTTTATATTTTAAATCTTAATCTATTCTGTTCAGTTATCATACCTACTTAGAAGACATTAATGAATATTCAATTATCTTCTCCTTAATCAGGTCGGAAAAAGCTTGATGCATTTGGCTCAGGCCAATATCAATATGGCCATAGACAGCCTGGGGAGGAAAGAAAGGCTTGATATGAAGGCCGAGCTTACTTTGTCACCTCCATCACTTGGGAGACACCTTGTGTTATCTCAACCAAAGGCAGAAGAAAACATATTGAAGAAAAGAAAATGGGAACAATGCAAGCCTCAGGAGCATCAGTATCTCATCTCTCCAGGGAAATTTAGATGCAGTAACTCAAGCAGGGGTGTGGACCTCCAGATGGAATCACCACTTCCCTTGGATTGGGAACAATATCTAGATCTCAATGTATGACAACTTTTTGCCTTGTGAATTCAAATTCCTCTACCTTATAACATATAAGTGTTTTAAGATTTATCATAACTAGTATTTCTTGGTTTGATCATTGCAGTCAGGAGAGATATACTACATGAACAGAAGAACTCAAGAGAGAACATGCCATGATCCAAGGCAAAAGCTGGACTTGGAGCTTAAAATTTCTTCTGAGACAACATTTGATCATTTTCATGGAAAACAGCAGCAGCAGCAGCAAGGATTGAGAAAATCTTTGAACAATGAGATGTTTGCTGCAGCATGCACACAATGCCATATGTTTGTGATGCTATCCAAGAGTTCTCCATCCTGTCCTAACTGCAAGCATGTACACCCACTTAGCCAAACTTTCCCTGCTGCTAAAGAAAAAGCTGTAAATTTGTTCGTATAATATGATCACGTACATGTACAGAGGTGGGAAGGCATTCTCGTTCAGATCTTTGGAAATTTCATTTCCCTGAATGCACGCCACAACCAAGCTTTGAATTTTGGAGGATGTAATAAATGTGATAGTACGTTGTAACAACTTCCCTCACCAACTCTTTTGGAAAGAGCAAAGTTAAAATACATGGGGATGATAAGCTTAAGCACGGGCGAGCTTCTTCTCATGTTTATTTTGTAATAGCATGCATTATATTCAGATGTTGATAGCTTTCATAGTCCACTTGTGTAGTGCATTATATTCATTCACAATTGAATACCGATCAAAGTAGTTGACCCTTCTTGTTTAGTGCACTTCATAATTTAATACACACCATGTTGGGTGATCTTTTTCTTTGTACACCAGTTTGTCGGTCTCAATTCTTAAATTTCAATTATTAAATTGTTTATTTTTATTTTTAAAGTAAGTTTTAGGCATGAAAATTTGAGTTTTATGTTCACAATCAATTTTATTTTCAGGTGTAATGCGATTCAATTTATGTTTTGAATCTACAACAAAAGAAGTAATTTATGAACGTAGGTTGTAAATAAAAGGATGTCACTTTTTGATTAGTATCAACCATCATTTAGAATTTATTGCATAGCATCAAATATAACCATATCCATTGGAATCATTGATTGCTAGCATTTTGCCTCAAGATTGTTCTTCACTATCATAGCAGCACTTTGTGTTGGCCTTTCTGATTATAGTGGTCTATTGTTAACAAGTAGACAAGCCCTATTTTCGACTAGATTATTGTATCATATGTTTCTTTTTTTCAAGTTTCAATTTCTAGGTTACTATACAATATCACAATATCATAATATTTTAGTTGTATCATCATTTATGTTAATGATTTTTATTTTTTGATATTGCCTCTAGAACTATTAAATTCGATCTAGAGGCTCTTCATAAGAAGAGGTGGATCATTTAGCAAGCTTTGATAGGTGTTTGTTAATGCAACCGTTCTCTATCATTAATGGAGATAATTAGGTGAATCTTTGATAGAAGCTTACATTTCTTA
>VDFB02281492.1:556077829-556175896 GCA_007258455.2 Sequoia sempervirens
AAAGATTGAATTCTTCTATTAGCATTGAATCTGTTCAACATCATCTAGGTTCTACACTCGGTAGCTCTATGTCCAAACTTATTGCAAGCAAACCATTGTTTAGAAAAGAATCCAACCTTCTCATTCATTCTATTCTAATTCATTCTGTATACACCTAAAATCGGTGAAGACATTTAATTAATTAAATACTATTTATTTAATTAATATCTCAACTACTTATAAATAAATTCTCAATTTATTTATATAGTTCATATCTTCTAATTCTCCAAATCTAAAATCACATTCCTCTAATTTAATTAAATAAACAAATTTCTAAAGATTTTTTTATTTAATTAATTCTCACTAATCCCAAATTTGGAATTCAAGCACATGTCTACAACTTTTCATGCCACCTCACCAAGGTCACATGAAATTAAATAATTCTAATTTTTATCTTCAACAAATTTTCAAACACATGGCTTATTCCTCACACACTTCTTCAACAAACTTTCAAACACATGGTCTTTTTCTCACACACTTTATTCCTCCATCCATTTGGCATGTTGTTTTTGGTCAAGGGATTCCTTCATCCATTTGGCATGTTGCCTTTGGTCAAGGGAACATTCTTCTTTATTCTCTCCATCTCCATAGTTCATCCCTCTTGTTTGAATCTAGACAGTTGATCGCTACCACATCACAAGATGCTTGGAAAAGCCTACAAATACAACCCTTTGCTATAGTATTTTGCATCCCACATTATAGTAGAGTTATCATGTAGGAATAGCTTTGGAGCATTGGAGAATTTGGAGTTTATAGTTAGCATTGTAGAATCATGTTTTTCTTTATAGTTGCATCTAGAATCATGTTTAGCTTTATAGTTAGCATTGTAGAATCATGTTTTGCTTTATAGTTGCATTTTATATCATGCTTTGATTTATAGTTGCATTTTAGTTTATCATATCAATGGTTATTTGAGCATATGTAGAATCATTTTAGGTTCTTATCACAACATTAGCATCATATAAGTTTAACAACATCATCCATTTGTCAATATCTTCATTAGCATAGCATCATGGAATTTTCCACATAGTTGCATGTAGGAACTTAGTTTGAATAGCATCTCATCTCTCAAGTTTTCATTTTAGCAACCATAATGCACATACAAAATTTGAGATCCAAATGGTTTAATAAATCCTTGAGATTAGAGAGCAATGGAATATTTTTAAAGATTTGTTTTGTTGCAAATAGAGTAGTTCTTTGATTCAAATCTTTCATGTAATACGTCTCATTGGTGTTTGTGTTGATTTACTAACAATTCCCACATTTCACACACACACAAATTGGCACCCACTAAATTCTTTGAAGAGAGGCAGATCAACTTTGATTGGTCTTATGCTGACATGTCAGGAATAGATCTAGAACTCATCATGAATCATTTATCACTACCACCTGGTGTAAAACCAGTTAAGCAAAAGTTGATAAAAATGCACCCTCATATTGCTCTCTTGGTAAAAGCTGAATTAAAGAAGCTATTGGATGTGGGATTTATCAGACCTATTGACTATGCCGAGTGGATATCAAATATTGTGCCAGTCTCAAAACTAGACAAAAGCATCAGGATATGTACAGACTTTAGGGATCTTAACAAAGCTTGCCCAAAAGATGATTTTCCTCTACCTAGCATTGACATCATCATAGACTAGTTGAGTGTTGGACACGAAATGTTATCACTTATGTATGGATTTTTAGGGTATAATTAGATAAAGATAGCACCTAAAGATCAAGACAAAACAACCTTCACATGTCCTTGGGGCACTTTCTGCTGGAATGTAATGCCTTTTGGGTTGAAAAATGTTGGAGCCACATATCAAAGAGCAATGACTACCATCTTCCATGACATGATGCACACTTTTATGGAATACTATGTAGATGATTTACTGGAAAATTCATTCACTAGGGAAGGACATCTAGAAATTTTAGACAAGATCTTCACTAGATTGGAGAAGTTCAACGTGAGACTAAATCCCAAGAAATGTGTGTTCGGCATAACATTGACTAAGCTTTTGGAGTATATTGCATTGGCTAAAGGTATTGAGGTGGATCCAATAAAATTTAAAGCCATCATGGAGATGCATCCTCCTAAGAACATCAGTCAACTCAGATCTTTGCAAGGAATATTTCAATCCATCACGAGGTTCATTGCACAACTGGCTAAAAAAACTCACCCTTTCAACCACTTACTACACAAGAATGCCTCTTTCAAGTGGGATGAGAAATGTGAAGTTTCCTTCAATCAACTCAAGCAATATCTGATGAGACCACCAATACTAGTACCACCAACCGAAGGAAAGCCTTTGATACTCTATATTGCAACAACTGATATATCTTTGGGAGCTTTATTGGCACAGGAAGATTCTGTAGGAAAGGAAAGGGAAATTTATTATATCAGCAGGACCTTGAATGGTTATGAGATCAATTAAACCTTCATTGAGAAAGCCCGTTTGGCAGTAGTATTTGCTACCCAACAACTCAGACATTACATGCTGACTCACACCATTAAACTCATCTCTAAAATTGATCCATTAAAGTATCTACTAAGCAAAGCTTCCCTAACAAGAAGACTAGCTAAGTGGGTCATGATATTGAGTGAGTTTGACATCCAATACATAGAAAAAAAAGCCATCAAGGGTCAAGCCATAGAAAATCAACTAGTTGAAGCACCATTGCAAGAAAATCATCTAATGAATATTAAATTTCTGGATGTTGATGTCCTTACAATATCTACACAACAATGGATGTTGTACTTTGATGGCTCTTATACACAACATGGATCAGGTGCATGAATCTTGTTTGTCTCGCCACAAGGACATACCATTCCCAAATCCTACAGACTGATGTTTCCTTGCACCAACAACATAGCCAAATACGAAGCATTGATCATTGGAATAAAAATAGCAGTTGAGTGGAAGATCACAGAGTTACATGTCTATGGTGATTCTCAGCTAGTCATTAACTAGGTGAACAATGATTACCAAACAAAATATGAAAAATTAATGCCATATAAAAGAATGGTTGATGACTTTAAAAAGTACTTTGTGGAGATACAATTTGAGCAAATTCCTAGAGGCAACAACAAAGTTGCTAATGCCATGGCTACCATTGCTTCTCTCTTACATATTCTTGAGAAAAGAGCCCATTATGAGTTCATGGTGGAACAACTATTCAATCCCTCCTATGACAATCATGAATCCCAAGTCATCTACCATCTAGTCGGGGCTGATGCTTCCATCTACGGGAAAATCTATACTTATCTGAAAGACAATACCCTCCCACCCAATTTATCCTGAAACCAAACATGAAATTTCATCCGACAAGCAGCTTGACACACCCTAATAGCTGATTTGATTTATCAACGAGGTCTTGATGGTACTCTCCTTCAGTGTCTGGAATGTAATGAATCTGAAACTAATTTATGTGAGGTCCATGACGGTATTTGTGGCACACATTCAAGTGGCCTAACTTTAGCTAAGAAACTCCCGCGTTTGGGGTATTATTGGCCAAATATGGAAGAGTCATTCCAATATGTCAAAAGGTGCAAAAAATGTCAAATCTATGGAAACTTGATACAGGCCCCGACACAAGAGTTGCAACCTTTCACATCAACATGGCCTTTTTGTTAGTGGGGATTGGACCTCGTAGGCAAGATTCATCCATCTTCATCCAAAAGACACAAGTTTATCATCATAGCCACAAAATACTTCACAAAGTGGATTGAAGCGATTCCCCTAACCACCATCACTAGAAAGAAAATCTCATCATTCATCCTGAATTATATCATCTATCGGTATGACATCCCTTAATCCATTATCACAAACAACGATAGACCATTCAAAAATTAGGATGTCCAAGAACTCTATGAGATGTTCCATATACAACATAGATTTTCTACACCATACTATCCCCAAGGAAACGGTCAAGCAGAGGCCTCAAACAAGACTATCCTAAAAATCTTGAAGAAAACTGTTAACAAGGCTGGACGTGATTGGCATGTTCAACTGAACCCTACTTTATGGGCTTACAGAACCAGTATCCGCACCTCGACAGGAGCAACACCATACACCCTAGTCTATAGATCAAAGGCCATTCTACCTATTGAGGTTGAGCTACCATCACTCAGAGTGTCACTAAAGGGGATTATTTTAGATGAGGATTACAGAGTGTCTAGGTTACAGGAATTGGAAATTTTGGATGAGCATCATCAACATGCAATGGATCACCTGGAAGCCTATTAGCAGAGGATATCTAGAAATTACAATCACAGAGTAAAGCCTAAAACATTTTAGGTGGGTGATTTAGTCCTGAAAGAGAACCCCTGTAACCAACAAGATCAAGAGAAGAAGGGGAAATTTGAACCAAACTGGCTAGGTCCCTTTGTTATTGTGTCAATCTTTGGATTATGAGCATATCAGTTGTCCACACTGGAAGGGGATTTGTTTGATGAACCCCTCAACAACTTGCATCTCAAAAGGTTCTACACCTAAATCATCTAGTGTATCAGAAAAAGTCCTGAAAAAATACAAAATCATTAGAAAATTTCCTAAAAAAATGGTTGCCTTGATGAAAACTTGGCAAACAAGCGTCTTGGTAACAAAAAAAAAAAGATGAGAAAAATACAACAAAAAAAGTGAAAAATAAAAAAAATCATAAAATATGAAAAAGTGCAATAAAAACAAGTAGTGAAAACCCAACAATAGACACTATTTATGATAGGTTATATTTTCCATCTATTTGAGCATGTCAACCATTCACTTTCACCATTCACTTTTGCCATCTATCTACCTATCAGTGGAAAGCTTCATGTACATATCCTGGTATCGTGGTCGTGTCTCACCCTAGACTGAGGGAAAAATACTAAACTCACTGGGGCAATAAACTTTGAGCTTGAATCAATAGACAAATAGCAGTAGTACAACACAACCCAAAATAATGATCATAGTGTAATTCAACATTGAACATCAATCAAACAAACATTAACACATCAACCATCTATATCAAACAACCAAATCAATCAAACCAAAAAAACACTTCAAATGGATGATTGTTCTTCTATATCAAGGATTTATCACTGTGGCATGAATGTTCAACCATTGAACTTTTATTTTTGTTATCATATCTCTGGAGCAACTCAATGATGTATTGAACTAGAGAAGCCAGGAAGGAGTATTATTTTTCTTTGTCTATTGTCTATGAGTTGATCATTATTACTATGCAAATTATTGCGGGACGTGCTCTACAAAGTATCACTAATGACATTCTGAATTTGCATAGGAAAATGGTTAACTCTTGTCTTTTTATGCAAGAAATACTCAGGTCATCTCGGTTTAATTATACCTAGATGCTTGTGTTAACTTGCAATATCAAAAATATGGAAGTAGTACTCAGGTCATCATGGTCTAAATATACCATCGATGTTTGTACTCACTTTCAACATTTTAAAGGCTCAATGATGATAAAAAACATGAAAAATTGACTGTTACGAATGGCAACATCTACATATTAGATCTACATGGTTAAGTTAGATTGCATCCATGTTAATTTGCATCTGTATCTATAGGGTTTCCAAAGCTGCAACAATTCCACAATGATGTTATCTCTCTTATCAATGGATTGAGTACACTTGACATTACCAAAAACACATCATTCTCATTTAGAAAACACATCAGTTGCATCATCATTTGCATACATTAGAAAACATTATCACATCATTCATCCATCCATGCATGCATCACATCATAATATTTGCATTGGAAAACACAAAAAGATGTGCATTGCATCTCATTCACATAATCAAAATCATTCCATATAGTTGCATTAAGAAAGTGGTCCACTAAGCTTAAATGAGTGAGTCTCTTTAGATTTCCAAGAGAGTTGGGAAATATGTCAGGTTTTGTGAAACTTAACTTAACAAATAATCAACTGACAGAAACCTTCCCACAACTCTTGGAAGTTGGATAGATTCACTCATTTAAGCTTAAGACCCTAGAGGTTTTGAAGTCTTGCAAACTTAGTTAAGCATAATCATTTGCATCGCATAATCACAATTCATCTTACATATTATAAAAAATCATCCATATATCATTCCATCATCATTACATCCATACATAATTAGTATAAACATCTCACATCATTTACATAATCAAAATCCATCTCACATAGCATAGGCATCATCCATAAATCATATAGAATCATCAATCATGCATTATCATATCATCATTGCATGCATCACATAATCATCACATAAGCATCATCATATAAACATCATAAGCACATAGAACTAGGTACCATCACATTATCATACATTCATCCATTCATCACATCATCTATTTGCATGAACAAAGTAAAAATAAATAAACTACATCACATTGCATGGGCATAATAAAATCCATCATATTGGCATCATTCATAAAAGCATCATAGAATCACAACACATTAGTTACATCATCATTGGCATCCATAACATATCATATCATTATCATATAGAACATCACATAGCATAAATAATAGAAATCAAATGCATCCATCACAATCATCATGATCCATCATCATCAAATAGAAATTAAATGCATCCATCATAATCATCATATAAACATCATATAGACACATAGATCATAATCATTGCAACATATCATAAACCTCAAAATCATAATTTCAAAGTGTACAAGGATATCCAAAGGTATAAAGAGATACATCAATATCAAAAATGGCAGTGTATCATAATGTCTAAAATCAAAGAGGTACATCATCAATGTCTCATATACATCATTGTATATATTGCCAAAATACATCAACAAATCAATAATTAGAGCTATGTCATGCTCCCCCCTAGACGGTGCTATCATCACATGACCAGTACCTCCCCCACCAGATGGATCAGTACCTCCTCCAACTGATGGACCTGCACCAGGATCTCTCTTATCTCTAGGAAGCGGTTGCGTAACAACCATGCTAACAATACAATACTAGGACCTGCCTGATCGAGACTGTGCAAAACTCTCCCGCCACTCGAGAGGAACTGCATCATGATACCTAACTCTGTAGAACTCAACCTCCTATGCAGTACAACACACCTCTTTGAAATAGTTTGATGACCCAATAGCCACTGCAGCCTGTTGTAGTCTCTCAGTAAGGCCCTCAGCCTGGTCAATCCGTCATCTATGGGAATCCCTCTCCATAGGCAGAGTGTCAATCTGCCCCTGCATCTGTCCCTATAGTTGCCCCTAGGCCTAGAACTGGGTAAGCTGGGCTTGCACCTGCTACTTAGTTGCATCCCGCTTTGCTGTCAACACAATGATCTACCCCTGGGTTTGCGCTAGTAGAGCTTGAATCTGCTCAAGCTGACCCTGTAAAGTCTCAACCTATACCTAAAGTGTAGCAATCTGTGTCTATTGTTGGGGTGAGGGTAACCGAACCTCCACATGTCACCTCTTGTGAGGAACTCTCAACTCACCAACATCCGGCCCTGGTCCTCCGCCACCCTCATCATCTCCCCCATCACTCTCATCATCTCCCTCCTCACTACTCTCCTCCTCCTCACTGCTCCCCTCCTCCTCCTCCCCCCTTTGCCGCCTGCAACCATGACCCACTTACCTCCCCTCCTCCTCTACTAATGGTGTTAGCTCATCTAGGATGGTAATTCATGGAAATTGATACAAAAACATATACTAAGCATACTCTTTTAATATCAAAGCATCAATGATACCTAGATGAACATCCCAAGGGATGGTCTGTAATCCCTAGAAGTGTTGTAATACTACATCATAGGACAAAACCGGTCCCCACTTCATAGCATCTTGTCATTGCCGTGCATATTGGGCCACTCCTTGGGGTATCCTCTGCACTCTACCATACTATCTGAGTACCCGTAGTAGAAAAAATATTTCAATAATAAATCAGGTCATGCCAATCAGATATATTGACTTACACAAAAATGACATCTCTGTGTCATCCTTAGGCCACTACTCACAATCTAGATAGGGCCTCCATACTACATACTCAAGATCATCCAGGGTCCTCCTCCAATACTCGAGTTTTCCCAGCATAGGCTGAGCAAGTTGACCGACATAAATGTGTACATATGGCCTCATGGCTGGCCATTGTCTATCTCCCACTAGTCGTGCAATTGTTATGTGCTCCCAGGCCCATACCTGAAGCAATGTAACCCCTACTAATAAACTTTCCCATCAAAAATAAATAACTTGATGAAAATCATGGTACAACATACAACAACCCCATGCATATTGAGTTCCATGAGAAACATGCTCTCTAGGATCCACCCCCATCCAACTGACATTCCCTTTGACCTGCGATTAGGACAAAGGAACCCTCCAATAAATCTAGCTAACACAGAAGGAAACATGGCATACGCATCAACCATGTCCCTCCAAGTAATCTCATAGCTGCATATAGTATCATCCTCAAACACCTTGCGTAGTGCATCAGTCCCACCCTGCTCCCGAGAATCATATAGTCCAAGCTCTCCAACCACAGGTATCCATAGAATCTGGTATACATCCTCAAGAGTCACTGTTATCTCACTAGTGGGAAAATGGAAGGTGTTATGCTCACTATGCCACCTCTCCACTAAAGCTATCAGTAAACCCCTGTTAACCCTAATTTGGGGCATATTTATAAGAGATGACAAACCACATCATGCAATAATGGTTGTCTTAGGTTGCATCAGGTGTCGAATCAACTCCCATGTCCTTAGAAAACACTCTCTAATTTGTAGACTCATTAATGGCTCCTATCATCACAAAATCGCAAATCAGTCAATCAAGTAATTGACATCAATCAAACTATCAATCAATCAAAATCAATCAACCTATCAATCTAATCAACTCTGGTGAGACTTTGATCAAATCTCGTGAGCCCCAATCTATCATTCAACCTCACCTATCATGAGGTTCATCAATCAATTCAACCTTTCTTATCATGAGGTTCATCAATCAATTCAACCTTGCCTATCATGAGGCTCATCAATCAATTCAACCTCGCCTATCATGAGGTTCATCAATCAATTTATGCACCTCGCCTATCATGAGGTCATTGAATCAACCAAACTATCAACATCATCAATCATCATCAATATAAAGGCTGACGCGATCAAACATCATCAACATCACGAAGTCCAATCAAGAAAATCATTAATCTGGTCTAAAAATTCACCAATGCACTATAATAATCTTTCTATGTGTTGGAAACCCAATGCGCCAGAAAAATTCATCAATGCACTAGAACAGAGGTTCTATGTGTTGAACTATCAAATGTGCCATTTCATTTGATCTATGCACCAGAACAGGGTCCTAATGCACCAATTCACCCTATGTGCTAGTTCATCACATCATTGCGCTAATCTAATTGCCCTAAGCACTAATCTATTCAATGTGCCACAATAGTTATCAAATGCACTACTTTGGAAAACCTATGCGCTAATTCATTAACCCTATGCGCTAAAATTTTCATCCTATGCGCTAAAGTCGTTGATGTGCTAGAACAGTCGTTCTAAGCGCTATTGCGGTCTTTCAATGTGCTAAACTAGATGAATCTGATTTAAAACATGGAAAAAGTAGGAAAAATAAATTGCACAAATTATGAGGCAGTTTTCAAGGGTACATACCAAAGGCCCATACGTTGTCAGGCGATTGTGTCGTCGCACGCGCTCGAAAGGATGAGTGTGGTAGGGGATCACCATTTTGATCCAAATTGCACAAATCACTCTCACTCTCAAGTTTTCAAATCACAAATGCACAAATGAACTTTCTAAACCAACTTTTTAACCTTTTAAGGTTAATTAAGTGGCATTTTTATGGGGATGTTTTATTTTATTTTTCAAAGGGGCTTTAATTCATCAAATCATCACCAAGTGACTTTAACATAATTTTTCAGGAGATAAATCCTTTCTAAAGTCCAAAATTTTGATATCATTATCAAATCATCGAAAAATCATCAAAATTTTCAAAAATTAAAAAAAAAATTTATCAAAAATTCACCGATTTATCTCCCGAGGGGGCATATATCTGTCATCACCTAAAAATCAGTGTCTGGGGCATAAAAAAATATAAAAATTCTCGGCATCAATATCAATTTTTTTTTTGAAGCAACGTGTAAACACATTACTTCAAAGAGGGGAAAAATGTATACACCTAAAATCGGTCAAGACATTTAATTAATTAAATACTAGTTATTTAATTAATATTTCAACTACTTATAAATAGATTCTCAATTTATTTATATAGTTCATATCTTCTAATTCTCCAAATCTAAAATCACATTCCTCTAATTTAATTAAATAAAAAAAATTCTAAAGTTTGTTTTATTTAATTAATTCTCACTAAACCCAAATTTGGAATTCAAGCACATGTCTACAACTTTTCATGTCACCTTACCAAGGTCACATGAAATTAAATAATTCTAATTTTTAATTAGAATTATCTTCAACAAATTTTCAAACACGACTTATTCCTCACACACTTCTTTAACAAACTTTCAAACACATGGTATTTTTCTCACACACTTTATTCCTCCATCCATTTGGCATGTTGTCTTTGTTCAAGGAATTCCTTCATCCATTAAATGGCATGTTGTCTTTGGTCAAGGGAATATTCTTCTTGATTCTCTCCATCTCCACCATTCATCCCTCTTGTTTGAATCTGGACTGTCAATTGCTGCCACATCACAAGATACTTGGAAAAGCCTATAAATACAACCCTTTTTTATAGTATTTTTCATCCCACATTTAAGTAGAGTTATCATGCAGGAATAGCTTTGGAGCATTGGAGAAATTGGATTTTATAGTTAGCATTGTAGAATTATGTTTTTCTTTATAGTTGCATATAGAATCATGTTTAGCTTTATAGTTAGCATTGTAGAATCATGTTTTGCTTTATAGTTGCATTTTATATCATGCTTTGCTTTATAGTTGCATTTTAGTTTATCATATCAATGGTTATTTGAGCATATGCAGAATCATTTTAGCTTCTTATCACAACATTAGCATCATATAAGTTTAACAACATCATCCATTTGTCAATATCTTCATTAGCATAACATCATGGAATTTACCACATAGTTGCATGTAGGAACTTAGTTAATTGAATTTTGAATAGAATCTCATCTCTAAAGTTGTCATTTTAAGAACCATAGTGCACATACAAAATCTGAGAGCCAAATGGTTTAATAAATCCTTGATATTAGAGAACAATGGAACGTTTTTAAAGATTTGTTTTGATGCAAATAGAGTAATTCTTTGATTCAAATCTTTCATGTAATACGTCTCATTGGTGTTTGTGTTGATTTACTAACAATTCCCACATTTCACACACACACACACATTCTACTTTTATATTATGTTGCCTTATGACTGAACTTATTGCATGAGAAACAAAAACCATTGAAAGATGGGTACCTTTGAGCATTAGGTTGTCGAATAGGAGTTCTTCTGGTATTGCTCCTTTGTTTCTTGATCTGTTTATTATTTCCTTGAGTCTTCCCTTGATTGTCCACTTTGTTGGGAATCTGATTTTCCTTTGAACTTTGTCCCTCTTCAAGTCCTAGACCACTTTTATTCTTAGAAGGTTTCTGAAATGCAATCAACTCATCAAGCTTTGTAGAACTTGTTTTGAATTTTTCTTCATGAGCTTTTGATTTTTCTAGATCAAATCTTAGGGTTACCACTTCTTGTTCAAGCTTTGTACATTCATCAATTTTATTTTGAATTTTAGCTTTTTGGCATTCTTCAATTCTTTTCTATTCTTCCACTTGTATCTTTAGTCTAGTAATGTCTTCATTAGATTTTTCAACTAATCACTGACTTCTCTATGCCTTTCTTTGAAATTTTTGATTTGATCTCTTAATTTTCTGATACATTCATTTACTTCTTTCAAGTTTCCTTTCAGAGTTTCTTTCTCATCTTCACTCTTGTCCAATTCTCCAAGGGAAACACTAATTTCCTCAGATGCAGAGATTTCTTCCGAAGGAACATGATAGCTTTTTTTAGCCATGTATTCAAATTTTGGGACCTTCCTCAAGTTGTAAGACTTCTTTAGAGGAATCATTCTCTAATACCAATTGTTGAATACACTAAATACTGAGACAGGGGTGTGAATCAGTATTCTGCTAACACAATTAATTGCTAACCATCCAATTATTAACACATATCTAGCTACAACCATAAACAAAAGAATGAAAGGAATCATAACATCTCATAACACATTGAAACCAATATTTTTTCGTGGAAAACCCAAAATGGGAAAAACCACGGCGAGGATTAACTCACAATATATTATAACCAATTACAAGATATTATAGGGCTCACTACTAGAACTCACTGTCCTTGAAAGGCTCACAACTTGAATACAAAATGGCTTAAGTTACCAAGATAAAAAAATGTATGGCTCACCACCAAGAGATGAACTGAAGTACACCTTTAAAGTGTTGAGATCAGTTCTGGTTAAGCTTTGGAAAACCAAAATCCTACTCTAGTTGCAGGTATACAACAATTATCAATAACTTCACACTATAACACTTGTCGCATGGATCACATCACTGTTCACACACCCACACATGCACACATATGCTTTTTTCATCATGTCATCATCTCTTTACTTCTTTCATACTTTCATACATTTATACGGCTATATATTTGCTCATCAATTAGGTTGGCCTAATTGGATGTGAACATACAAAATTCAAAGTGATTTTTTGACCCAATGCAAAAATATTTTTGGTGCACAAAAAAAACATATCAAACACAAATTAGGTTTTCCCAGACCTAATAAGGAACACTTTAAACATTCATAAGACCAACAACTCTTAACCTTGTTGGCCAAAAGAATGCCAAACTTATATCATTTAGATATCTTAGCCGGATCAACCAAAGTTGCTAAAAGCTCATTCATAGCTATAAATGATACTCCTAAGCAACATATCAAAAAAATCATAGAATTATCTTCTACTGAGAGAATTTTTGGATCAAAATATCAGATTAGTGTAGATACACAGTTTACTTAGCCGATTACCAAACAATGTTGGCATCAATGAAAACAAACCCAGAGGACAACTTCTTCATTCTTCCAACACTAAGAAGCCCTCTATGAAATACTTGAAACAAATGATATTTTATTTTTCCTTGTAACAAGGAAAGTGCTAAGAATTACATAGGGAAGGTCATGATGGAAATGAGAGACATAGAAGACAAGGACAATGGATAGGATTTCATGAAGAGTTATAATGACATGATAGTCATAGCAAGAGCCAAATTCCAAATGCTAAGCCATCAAGTAGACTTGAAAAGGGGAGGAAATAGAGTAATAAGAGGTCATAATCAAGACAATGGCAATATGAGACAAGAAGTTCCTTGACATGTTTAATTAGATGATAGTCTTCATAGTGCACACAACATAGTAAAAAAAAGTGTAGGCTTGTGAGGCATAAAGATATATCTCCTCATGGATTTATGATAGTCTCTAAATTATATATGATTGGATGGTGGGTTTTGAGTAGTAGAGGTAACATGTTGAGTAGAGAGGTCAAACACCAAAAGAGAAAGATAGTGGTGATTCCATGAAACATAACATGCCATTTATCTCATGAATGCATCAAAGAAATGCTTGGTGGAAGACGACAAATATGTCAATATGCATGAGGTTGTTGAGGTTGACCATATTGGGACTATTGTAGCTCCATGAGTTTCTTTGGTTGTGATCGGGTAATGTGAATGAAAATGTAGGTGACCAGAAGACTAAGATGACACTAACCCCTAAGATGCACCTAAGTGAGGGCGTCCTAGATGATTAACTAAAGGATTGATAGGATGATAGATCGATTGGTTGGTTGGGTGATCAATAGGATGACTATGGATTTTTGATTGGATTGATTGATTGGATTGAGCGATAGGATTAACTCTAAATTAAATTCAGGAGCTGAACTAGATGATGTAGGATGCTAATGATTGGATTAGATGATAAAAAAAGGATGATTACGATGCAAATTCACCTCTAGATGGAAGTAGATTGATGAGGCCATGAGGGATTACTAACTTGGGATGGATGATGGTCCCAAGTGAGTATGGATGATGATGATTAGGGTCATTTACCTAACCCAATTGGATAAAAATTCCCTAAAATGATGTCTAGGGGATTTAGATTGATGGATCGATGATGGGTATGCTATCTAAGGATTTCCTAAGATGAACCTATGTGACTAGATCGATGATTTGATGACTTTTGAAAAATGAAAATGCATGAAAATGATGATTATAGGAAGGTGGATGATGATAAAAAAAAATTGATCATAGGAATGGACTCAGAACACGGTAGGCTTTCAGTGGTCAAGAGGATTCACTCTCTGGTTTTTGTATAGAAATCGGATTCACCTCTATGTGTAATGAATTATCCTTTTCACATCACAAGTTTTCCTATCTAAAATTTTGCAGGTTCGCGCCTATGTATAGCAAGTTCACCCATTTCTTCAGTTGTACAGATCAAATACATAGATCGCCTAAAAAGGTCATAGATTTGCCTAAGGTGGGGTATGTATGGATGGGCGAAAGCGTGATCACCTCTCAGGAAAATCAAGTTCTCCTATCTAGGTTTAAGGATCGCCTCTATCTTCAGATGTACAGTCAAAACATGAAAACACCTATTGGGGGAGCAAGATCACCTATTTCTTCAAGAGTACGAATAGGGATGGTATGGACTCAAGAGTGGATTTGACTATCTACAACACGGGATCGCATGTTTCCTCAAGTGTACGGATGAAGGGGTATAGACTCAAATGTAGGATTTCCCCTATGGAGAGCGAGTTCGCCTATTCTAAGGGATGTATGGATGGAGGACTAGAATGACTCAGACTCATATTCACTTATTTGGAAGACGAGTTCACATAATCATAGAACGTGCGTATACAGATTCACCTAACTACTAGACTTGACCAACGGATTTTCCTTTGGAAGAAGCGGGTTTTCCTATCTAAGCTGACTAGAGTAGACTAGAAAAAGATGCGGGTTTTCCCCTCTATGGGTAGGATCGCCTATCCATAGTGAAAATTTGTCTCTGTAGGAAGCAAATTCTCCTCTGGGGAAGGGGATGGACTATGGAAAAGGACAAAAATAGCAAACAATAGACAGTGGGCAAAGACCGACTCAGACTAAAGACACTCACTAGCATATCACAAGAAGACACGCCAGACAACACAAGCCTAGAATTAGTGATAAGGTTTTACAAGATCAATGTAGGCCCACCACCTTGGGGGTTACCCAAGGTTAATACTTTCTGATACTAGGGTGCATCACCCTTTCTTGTGAAGGCGGATAGCTAGAGATATAGTGGCATAAGGTCATCAACAGATGCCACAACTCACCTTCTCTCTCTCTCTCGAGAACTATTGTAGTTCACCACAAGGATTTCTATTTTTACCTAAGAGAGTACATGGTGAGTAACTTCAGGGTGTCATCTGTAATCCCTACACTACACCAAGCTGTGACTAAAATATAGGTTTTAAACTAGGCTATACTGGTTATCTCATGAATCCTTGATACACCAATAGGGTGCGTGAGGCACAACCATGAACACCAGCCCATCAAAAGCATGGGTCTAGAGCCCTAGCAAGGTACTGGAAAATCGGACCAACCCTACATGTCTTAACAAGGAATCACCCTAGTATCGACGCTTCACTAAACATGATGTGACTGGATTGGGGTATAGCTTTAGCTCTCCCCCATTTATATACCCCGTTGGTGACATGTGGTTCAGATCATCCTTTGGGGTGATGAAATCCCCAAGCAGGTCTCCTAAAGGGAAGGAAGTGTTAGGTGTTTCTGATCCCCAGGTTCGCACGTAGTGCAAGGGGAGAGCATACGCACAAAACTAATACCTCTTAGGTGGAATTAACTGGACTTGAGTTCGCTATGATTTTTGGTCCCCAGGCTCACTGTGGGAGAGCATACATCAATAGCAAACTCCAAACATGGAAAACAAGATTAATTCACCCTTTGATAAAATGAAATATTCCTATATTAGTATGAATAAAAGACACACACAAGCTAATCTAGGGGTCTTTGACCAATCGTCCTGTAACCAACATGTCAATAGTTTCACCTCTGGTCTTCGTCAAATGTGTGACAAGCTATGCAAATCGTTAGTGAAATCTCACAATCACAGACAAACGAGTCTGCTAATTAGTAGCCAAATCCAGAATTGAACAAAAGTGTAAATTAAAAAATTTAGCATTCTAGATTACCTCAGGTTCGCCCCTGTGTAGGGCAGATTCACCTATGTAAAGATGTCAGGATCGCCCTTCTAGTGGAGGGACGAACACACAATCGCTCTTCGAGTGGAGAGACATATGTGAACTTTCCTCTATAAGTCAAGCAGGATTGCCTATTCTATTAGAAAATTTTCCTCTTCGTATGACTTAAAGCAAGTTCGCCTTTGAAAGTCTAGTTCTTGGTTGCCTACTGTGAACTATCCTTTTCAGTGAAGTGGCATATATGATTTCACCTAAGACAAAGCAAGTTTTCCCCTGCATCAAGCGAATTCACCTCTGTAGTGTGAAAATCTGAAACCTATAAGAATAAAACAAGCAAAAAACTTGAAAGGACCTATGACATGGGTCCTACCGGGTGTGCCAGAAATGTGTGCAAGTGTTTTTCTTAATCTAAAATGCAAAAAAAAAAAAAAATTCACAAAAGAAAGAACGCAAACAAAACAATCAAGATTAGCCTTGTTTAACCCAAACAAAATAAGCAATAAAACACCAAGTTTACCTTGCTTGAGTTGTCTCCTTTGGTTGGCCCTTTGATGTTGATTTTGTGTGCTCCTTCTTTGACAAATGTCTTGAAATGATGCTCAAAATGTTTGTGGTGCAATGAATAATGTAATGGTAGATATGGGTAGTGGATTTGATGCAAGATGAGTGCTTGAATGGCTGCAACAATGGGGTTGAAAGATTGAGTGAAAGAGTGCTAAAGTTGGCGAAGTGTGTGATGTTTGAATGAAGCCAAAATCCACCATATTTAGGGAAAAGGCCTCTAAAGAAATGGATGGCCAAGATTGCATCTAGGTTAGAAGATTAAGGGTTGGGATATCTTGAGACATCAAAAGCATGAGGAGGTGACATGTGGAAGGGGATGTGGACAAGGGAGGATGACATGTCAAGGAGGTGGCAATGAGGTGGATGCCACATGAGGTACTTGCATGTACCTTGGGAATGGGAAAGATCTCCACATAAAGGAGTTTCTATCCATATGTACAATGAGAGGACAAGTGAGGAATTAAAAATTCCTCACAAATCCTCATGGGGGTTGAGAAAGGAATTAAAAATTCCTTATGGGGGATGTGAGGAATTAAAAATTCCTCACAATTCATGGGAGTAATAAATTTGAATTTAAAATTCCTAGAGACGAGGGGATGACTTCTCCAAAAGGAGAAAGTCGTTAATGAAGGTTGACTTAGGGGTATGCCATAAATGGCCTAGGGGATTAGGTTAGCTTTAATTACTTATTTAGGTTGTGCAAATGAGGGATTAGATAGGTTAATGGTGGATTAAGGTCAAGTGGAAAAATATGGAGGATGTGACACTAATCACTATTAGTGATGTGCACATCCTAATCACAGATTAATTAGACTAATCTGGATTAGGAGAGGATTATGGAGGATGTTGACAAGGAGAGATAAAGGATGAATTTAAAAATTGATTTTAATTCATTTGGGAAAAGTGACTAAATTAAATAAATTAGACTATTTATTTAATTTAGAGAGGAATAAGAGTACGGTATTTAATTAATTAATCAAACACCTTAGGGGACATTAGGAATAGGATAAATATTAACCAAATAATGAATTATTTAATTAATATGGTTTAGGGATGCAAGATAGAAGAATAGAAGAGTAAATTTGACCTTATGCGGGTGGTCAAATTCAGGTGTCTACAATATGCAAGGCTAAACCTTCTATTAAAATAAAGTTTTATTAATATCCTTAGAACCACTTATAAAATAAGTGTGACCACTAATGAATATTATTCTCTAAGAATCTAGTATCAAATACAAATAAGGGGATGTGACTAAGATGCTATAATATTTCTATCCCTTGGATGCAACCTCATTTATAACTTAATTTAAAGTAGTATAGGATTTTCCTTTGCTAATTTTGATCAATAAGATTTTCTCACCCATGCTTCTAATTCCATCTAAAACTTCTGGAAGTTCCAAAAAACACCTTTGGGTGCTTTCTTTATTAGACAAAGGAATAACCATCATTCTTAATTGTAATCAAGCCCCATTGTTCACTTACAAAGATTGAAAACATTTTACACATATATGTAAGTATTGATGTAATTAAGATTAAGATTGATACAAGTATTGAACTAAAATACTTTAAATGTTTGATACCTTTTTATATGAATTGATGATCCAAAATTATATAAGATGTATTTGTACATGAAGACATGAGAAATATGATATACGAGCATTATTGGTTATATTGATGGTATAATGTATGTTGTGTTATGATTATTATGAATGTCATGTGTATGTTGAAAAATGTCACATCTATGTTTAATCACCATCAAGTGTGTTGAATGTGTGCAATTAATGATGATTATGATGAAAAGATGCATAGACTAACAAATATTATGCATAAGCACCTACTTATGTATGTTCATGAATTTCACGTGTATATATTTTCACATCAAACTCACTCAAACATTCCTACATTGGTTCATGTTGGAACCTACTTAATAGTCAAGCAATGGTGAAGATTTTGTACTTTTCTTTTAGATTGCAGCTCTCTCTCATCAGCCCTTATGAAAGCAACAATATTTTATTCCTTTTCATGATCTTTTGAGTTCTTTTTCATATAGTTTAGTTTAAGATTTAAAGCAGTTGCTCCCTCATCATCCCTTAAGATTGCAACATCTGTTTCTTGGATAGATTTTTCAATGTCTTGAATACTTTTATGTAGCTTTACAACATTTTTTTTATTAGTTTTGGGGGTGTCTTTTTTATTACAAAATGCAGATGTTTCTTTTAACAAGTTCCTTGAGTATAGTGGAGGAACTAGGAGTTTTCCTTCTATTTTAGTTCATGAGGTTCCTACATAACTAGTAGTCTTCGTGAAAACCATTACCATCATCATAGGGATTATATTTTTGGTGTCTTCATTGAAGGTTTAGATTGATCACATAAGGGGGCCATGCACATTCTCCTTTGGGACTCATTTTTACAATTCCTCATTATTTCCAAGTTATTTACATAATATTGGGATAGTTACTTAGCTATAATATCCCTTTGTATCCTTGCAAACCTTAAATTGACCTTATTTCTTACTAGAAAATCTCCTAGAATCATTGGTCTCATATTTCTAGGCCTATTTTCAATGAATCTTGACTTCCCATGGTTTTAAAAATATCTCATTCTTATCATCTTATTTTGAAACAAGCTTTCTTGTCACTTTGTTTCATTTCTTAGCTTTTTTCCCACTTTATTTAACAACTCAATTTTAAAACACGCTTATCTTGTACTTGATCTCATTGATTCCATCAACTCATACCATAGTTTTTGCATCACATAACTTGTATACTAGACATATTATAAATTTCATAGTTTTATATAGTTTCCTTGCAAACTATCTTTTTCACTTTTCTATTTGTGAAGCTTATTTTCTTGACTTATTAAACGCATGAAAATTAGTGAACTTGTATTAGTGAAAACCTTACAAGGAAGGTCATTTAGGAAATATTTGTATTCCTAGTTGCATTCATCTTATCAAGAGAAAACAAAATAATATTACATTCTTATACATATAATTTCTTTTCATAGTTAGTACCATAATTTTTGGCATCAAAATAAGTATAAAATCCAAAAATAATAAAAGATCTCAAATCTATCAAAATATAAAATAATCTTATTGTGCATCCCTTGCACTTTGATGTGCCTTGGGTTTAGACCAAACATAATTCATGATTTGTAAGAAGAGGGTATTATCATTCCTACCAATCCCATCCTCTTTTTTGAGCAACTTGGTGTGCTTATATAATATTTATTCCCTCGTCAACCTTAAGAGTTCGTTCCCAACCTAGGAAAAGGTATAGGCAGCCCAACGTATGTCATTTGTTTTGATGCACTAATTTCAAAAGGAAATTCCAAATTTCAAAATATCTATCATAGCCAAAAGGGAAATTTAACTTTATTGAAAGGATAAATACCAAAATGAAACTATATGGACTAAGGATGTTAACGGATTAAGCAATAAAAGGCTAAAGGATGTTGTAACTATAAAGACTAATGATAAAGGGATCAAATTTGGTGAAGTTTCCCAAGGAAGCCAAATTTAGTAGTACTATAACATGAGTGAAAATGATATGTAATTCATAAACTATTAAAGTTAAAGATTGCAAAAAAATCAATAGATATAACATGTTATTTGTTGATGTCGTGTTCTACACACTTTCTCAACACAGGCAATGCGTAAGTGCACTACCTCTCTTGAAAGGAGACTTCCAACAATAAGTTGTTGAAAATCACCCCAAGGTCTCTTAGGTGTCAGGTCATGACTTGCATGGAATTCCTCAGTTGATTATGGATGTGATTTTGCTAGTAATCACTGGGCAGACTTACATAGTTGGGTAGGATGAAGTGGATCTTGAAGCTTGAAGTTTCTAAGATGGAAGTTGAGGTGCACTTCGTTGCAGGTTCGAAGAGCTATCTGAAACTTCAACGTCTTTCTTAGGTTTTGGATTTACAATGTGTAATGAACCTTAACTTAGGTTATTTATAAAAAAAGGAAAAAAGTGCAGGGAAGAGGAGAGTTTCCTGGATCTGCAATTAAGTATGAATAGTGATCATGGAAATTCTGCTATGGACAACTTCCTTCAAACAAGATTCCACTTAACCAAGAAACCTATAGTATTATGAAATATGTGTTATCTTTTGAACAACAATCTAAAACCAACTAGAACAAATCTATCTAAACAATCTAAAACCAACTAGAACAACAATGTAAATCTAACTAAAACATCTAACTATAGGAGATTGAATCATGAAACATGTAGAGAAACTCATAAAATGCACCAAAGTTGATGTATTTCCATTAAATTTTTTGTAGTATGTCATTACAACAACTCAACTCTCTCTTGAAAATGAGAGGAGACCCCATTATTTATAGTGTCCAAAAGGTAGAATTAATGGCCAAGATTAATTTGCATTGTGTGGCCATGATTCATTACAAATTAGGGTTCTACCTACCCCATAATATTTTATAATTTAAAATACAACTTTGTCTTTATCCCTATTTTGTCCTCTAGTGACAACACTATAGCATTTTGTCTTTTTGCTAATTTCCTTTTTGTTGTAGCTATTCCTTTAGGAACTCTTCATCAATAATAGGTTTTCCTTCCTACTTCTTGAAAGTTGCAATACTCTATAAATTTTAGAATCAGCAGTTGGAGTTTATCCACGTCTACGATTTCAGATCGCAACACCTGATAACTCCACTCTTTGGATTGTTTGGTGAGCTTTTCCCAATCTTTATCATATTTTTCAATGTGGTCTCAGAACATCTTTGACTGGGTGAAGGCTCGGGCAGCGAAGCTGATGAAATCAGTGGTGATTTTGTCCGACATCCCGTCCTCGATCTTCTTCTGGAAGTAGGGTTTTATCTTCTCTGGATCTATTTGTATGGTAGGCATATCATATCTTGTTAGCAGCTTCAAGTATTGAGTACAATCTTCCCTAATATCCTTAGCCCACTCGATATCCGCATTCACCTTATAGAGCACCAGCTCCTATAATGCCTCGTCGCACAAACCCCAAAGGAACAAGTAAAAATGCAACAATTTGTTTTTTAAGAACATAAGAATTATACTTAAGTATTCCAACATAACAATGTTCTAAGTTGCACAGCTAAATCCCTTGGGGTACACGAGGTGACATTACCAAACAAGCCCATAACAAAGATAATAGATAAACATTAAATATTCAATTACGTAGATCCATTCATTCACATATCACCATTTAAAACATCCATTAACAATAACCACATTAATAAGAGTAATCCATATGAACCATACATGCAAATCACAAATAAATTAATCATGAAGATATTAAGTATATATATTTCCACAGATACAACATAACATCAACAGTATTAACAAATGGTAGTTCACAAATGATTACATGGTATGAATATACATTACATCAGTCTGATAGTACATCACAATAATCATATATACAAAATTACATCAAAGTCTTCCCAACGCACGTGGGAATGATACATCAATAAATGAAATACATATGTAATACAAATATACATCTAGCAACATATGAATCTTGGATCAACTGCATCTGCAAAACTATGCATAGAATAGTACACCTGCATCCAAGCGGACCCAACAGGGTGCGTAGCACGTTCCACCCAACCACCCCCATGTTGGGAGTAAACAAGGAAGGATCCCCGACCAAGCACATCTAACAGTAACAAAAGACTAACTCCAAACAAGATAACATAATATCAAAAGACCACTCACAAAAATAAACAACGATAAATCACCAAAAGACATAACAATAGACCACTTCTAGAGGACTTCAATAAAACAACACAAATGGAATGCTAGAGGAGAGTGTCATCGCATGGCTTCACATGGATTATCTAGACAACCTATCACAAGGTGTCGCCTCCATCTATACATGGATTATCCAGACAACCTAGCTCAAGCTGCCGCCTCCATCTATGGTTATCCTGATTTCCTATCGCAAGGTGTCGCTCCATAGGGTTACTCATGCGGAACCGTTATCCTCGTGTGACGACAAGGCAATGATCTTGCCAACCACGGCCTTCTCGGCCCACCTTTAGTCTACGATAGCACTAATAGGGGATGAGACATCCATAATTATCTTATTAATGTTTAACCACTCTCCCATAATTAATTACTTAGGTTATCACTTATTACTTTAACTCTACGCGGGTTACCCTGACAGCCCCTTTGTGTGTCGGCCCCCACTTAGAGCCACTCTCTCTAGACACCCAAAAAATAAAATCTAACACCAAGGGATTGTACCACAAGAACACTGAACCAACAAATGGAACATCCGCGAGGCAAAACCATCTCGCCCAAAATCATATGAAACACATCCATAAAATGGTACAATCCATGTGTAAACCCAAATCACAACCATAGTCAAAACATAGGCCAAATGTCAAATTACAAGATCAAATATAACATCAGTATCCCCACCTCTGGAAGTTCCTAATCAACAACTTAAGCTCCTATAAAAGGAAAAACTAACTCTAGGGTTTTCCCATATGATATAAACCCAAATAAGAGAAAACCACAATAGATCCAACAACTAATCTCAAGAGAAAACAATTACATGAAACAACGCCATATAAAACATTTCCAATACACAATAATTTCATCAAATAAATAAATCAATAACTCAAGAATATTTGATTTAAATAAAAACACAATTTATTTCTAATTTTCTCAACTACACTTAGCATTGCAATTTTCTTAAAATTACCCAATTAAATTCATAATCACAGCATATCAAATCTTATATATATATAAATAAATATACGTATATACGCTTTTTATGCGTATATACATATATACATATATATGTATATATAAAATAAAACATATATTAAATTCATGTTTTTAAATCATATTATAAAAATTTCCCATATATTACGATATAAATTTACACACATATATATATATATATTAATATATATACATATATGTATATATATACATTATAATATATACATATATATATATATATATCTAATATATATAAATCAAATTTAATAACGAATAAATGAAATAGCATAAAAAAAGTGAATTTTAAAAAAACTTTTAATCAAACCCTACCACGCAGGAAGTACTGCGTACCTCCCATAGGGGAGGTCGCAGCCCCACGCAGCTGCTGTGCACAGCCTTGGCTGTTGTACGCAGCCTGTGGTGTTGTGTACAGTACCGCGGGGTCGGGGGTGGTACGGCCACCACTGACCACCTCCCCCCCCCATATAATATTTTTTTATTTAAAAAAAAAAAAATTCCAGCATTCAAACATAGGCACGGAAAAAGAAAAACGCACATTAATAAATTTAAATTTTATATTTTGTTCTTTTCAAAAGAATCTCAAAGAAATAAATATAAATATAATTTTATTTTATTTTTTTATTCTTTTTCCAAGAACTCTTTACAACATTCTTTTTGTATGAATTGAAAGTATATATATATATTATAAATGACAGAATCTAAATGTGTATATATATATATATATATACTAGTTCACAAGATTTAAAGTAATTAATATGAACAATCCGTTGATTTTTCACCAAACACAAAATAAATAGGGATACAATTTCTAATACCCTAACAAATTGATTCTCCTTTCAAATCACAAATTTCACAACTAAATTTTTATTGAATAATTTCATAAGGTTTCACTATAGTTTTCTACAAAAAATTTCAAAGGTTTATTACAAATAGATTTCAATCACAGAACCTTCTTTCAAAAAAAAATAGAGAAATTGATTTTCAAACATGGCAGACAAGATTTTGTTTATAGGACAATAAATCAAAAGAAATAATAATTTTAAAAGAACCTGGAGTCCTTCATTCGAAGAAGAATCCAACACGATAGCCTTCTTCCTTTTTGAAAGTAGAAACCCCTATGCAGCTTCTTCTCAATTTCCTTCCTTCAACTAATTTTTGACTCAATCCTTTCTTCTTTTCTTACAAAAAAACCCTTGTGTGTAAAAACTTCCTCACAATAAAATAAATAAAATAATAATAAAGCTCTTCTTCTTTTTCCTCAAAAATCCTCCGCATTCATTGGTTTTTTTCTTGCTTTTAAAAGCACACACTTATCTCACATTTTATTTATTAAAAATTCATTATTGTCACATGATATTATCCTCACAAGATATTCTCTTCTCATTTTCTAATTTAAATATCTTGAAAAAGATAATATATAATTATCACCCACATTATTTATTTAATTTAATTACTTACACCATTTAATTAATTAAATAAATTTTGAATTTACAATATTTAAATTCCAAATTACAATTATTCACAATTAATCATATCCACAAAATATCATTAATTTATCCCACATAAAATAAAGATAAATTAAATGACAACTAACCATAATAAAATAAATAAACAACCACAATATTGAGACAAGGAAAAATCCAAAACCAAGACACAACAAGACTCACAACGAAATGATGGACTTGGGATGGGGACACTTCCTTATCAACTCCCTTTTTCAACATTGTACCCGTTGGGTTAATTTAATGCTCGCCCTGTCCTGCCGAAACATGTGGAATCAAGACTTTATTCCTGCAAATCCTGCATACAAACAAACATCAAGTAACATGTAAATCTCCATTGCAGACACACCGTGAAAGGAAATTCAGGGGTAGCAAGGCGCTCGCAAGCGAGTGATGCTACTTCGTCCTTTCACCAAGACTCACTAACAATCCACATCAGAAAACATAGCATCATAGAATCACAACATCGTCACATATAATATTAAAGAAAACTTTAACATAATCAAATAATCTAACCACCACATAATGTATCATAAATCATCATAATAATGTCAAGTGCAGCAAACCAACCAAGCTATGAATCCACACACAACCAAGTCGATGAACTAATCACCACCACAAATAAAGTATCAAACCATCACATAAGAGTATCAAAGAGCATTAGCAACATGGGGGTATTACATCCTCCCCCCCTAGAACATGGCTTACTCCTGGAAGCCAGTAAATAAATATGAGTAAGCCTCTCTAATATGGGACGCATCCTCCCATGTCGCTAAAGTCTCGTCATTCGGGTCCCACTGAACCCGCACATGTTCAATATCTTTGCCCCTGAGGGCAAGTCTCTGATGCTGTAGCACAACCATGGCCTCTACCGGTAGCCTCTACAACTGCACCCTAGTAACCAGCCTAGCGGTCGTCAACCACATAAAACGCTCGATGTGACCTGCCCGCATCACCCACCGTCGGCTCATAAGTGGCTGGTCTCTGACTATAACCTGTAGTGTTCCCCTGTGGATATTGTATGGAAATATGTCCCTATTGCCCACATGAGAAATAGCCTGTGCCTCACCCAAATCCTCTGACCCCAGACGGTGCACTCAACTGCTGAAAACTACCTCGAGAAGGTGTCGACTGTGTGCTTTGTGCCGACTACACAAAACAATCTAGTCTATTCGGATGCCAACTTTGGTTCTTCCTGTTCTAAGATCTATCTCCCTGCTGAGACTGAGAGTTCTCAAGTCTTGACTAGGAGTGTTGTTGCTGCTCACCCTTAGTGGGTGCTTGATGGCCTTTAGAGGACCCTGTAGCCAGGACCGAACCTCCATGAGAAACAACACCCAATGTCGGTGTACTACCGATCTGAACTCCTGTGTGTCCTCCCAATGCCATTGCCAAATTTTCTTCTACTAGCCGAGCCTTCTCAACCGCTACCTCCATTTTCTTCAGCTCGAAGACTCTAACTCCACCACTGATTCAATCATTTAAGCCCCGAACAAAATGTTGAACCAACATTCCCTCATCATGGTTGATTCCTACATATTGCTTCAATTCATAGAATTGTTGCTCATACTGTTCAACAGACATCGACACCTGCCTAAGGCCATGAAACTCATCTGCCCTGTGTTGCCTCCAATGATTTGAAAGGAAGCGAGCCCTGAACCTATCTAGAAATAACTCCCATGTGACCACGCTGATATCAAGATGTAACTTTTTCCCTTCCATCAGCCACCAAGTGGATGCGAAGCCTCTTAGATACATGATTGTGCACCGAGCCTTGGTATTGCTACCATAGGGGTGCATCACAAAGCATTGATCCAAATCAATTAACCATGTTTTCGCTTCTAGACCTCCTCCAGAGCCATCGAATGTAGGCGGGTGTGCTCTCACCAAATCTCTCATATGCCCAGCTATCACTGCATCTTGATCTGTCATTACTTCCCTTCGCCGTGGTGACCTTTCCCTTTCTCTCTTGACTCGTTGCTCCTCCTCTAGCCTGGGTCCCAACAGATCAAGAATCTCCCCCAGAAGGTGCTGCAACTGTCCATCTATACCAGGTTGTTTCGGGTTCTTCCCACCACCAAACGAATTGTTTTGAGGACTTTGTCGTTCCTCATGCTCAGAACTGTGGGAACTCGGTGGTGATGGACTTTGGTGATTGGCTCTACAGCCACCACCTTGGCCTCTTCCTCGACCACGACCTCTACCTTGAGGCATGATCCTGCACAACAATTAGAGTTATGTAAGAGAAAGAGTTAATGCAAAGGTTGCCTAACAAACACAAACTACCCAGAGAACCCAGTGTTAGCAACCTTGGTTTTGATAGCTCCAACCTTTCTTTCTGATTCACAAAATCATGCTTCTAAACATCCACCAGCCGGTGGTCGTCCCTTTTGAAGGCGAGCTCCTTTTCCCAAGTCACACTTGGTAGTTTAAGAATAGCCTCAATCTTTTGGTAGGTGGACTCATATCTTGCTGGGAAGTTATTGCAAAGCTTCCTCGTACCCTCAAGAGACTGTTGGAGATCCAAGAATTTGTTAGTTTTCTAGACAGCACGATTGATGCCCATGTTTCCAACGTATAGGACCTACCAGAACCAACGTTTTGTAGTCTTATCCAGGTTCTTTCTCTTTTTCAGCTTGTCTATTTTCTCTTTTGACAATAGTTGCGGTGGAGCCCCGAACATGGGAGGTACTTCTTTGGTGAAGGACCAAAGTTGGATCTACGCCATCAGGTTAGCCACCTGTGCCTTGAGCTCTTCTTTTGAAATCTTATCCTATTGTATTAGGTGCACTACTATGGCAATAGATTCTTGGAGGTGGTCTACCTTTTTCTCTCTGGTAGTCATTCCCAAATCAATGGTAGAGACATTGTAGCTTATCGCTTCTGCTCCCACTATTGGCATTGCTACTTGGATGGTCCTAGATCCAGAGACATCCATCATCACCTTGGATCTGATTTTTGGCTTCTTCTCCCTCTTGGTGCTAATTTGTGCCCTAGCTAAGATAGCTTCCAACCTTGCTCTTGGGTCAGCCAGGGCATGAACTTTCTTCTCAAGCTTCTTTTCTAGCCATTCGGGCATAGCAGATTTTTCTTTAGGTGATTCATGATCACCTTCCTCTTCATTCATTTGGACTTCTATTTCTTTATCTTTGGGAGCTTATTTCTCCATTTCAGTTCCTTCTCCCTCTTCCTCATCAGATTCTTGGATGAACACATGGTGTTTGATGGGAGACTTAGTAGACAATCGTTCCTTGGGACCTTCTTCTTTCTTAGTCTCCTCTTCTTCCTTTTCTTCAACTTCATTCTGTTCATCCTTATGCACATGCTCTTCGGGCTATTCAATTTTGAGGCTCTTGTCTATTTGAACCTCGTCTTCAGGTTTATCCTCTTCTACATTCTCTTCTTCCTTATGAGGTGATGGCGCATCTTCATGTTGTTTCCTTTCTTGTTCTTCTTGTCCTTCAGAGAAAGGTATTTCTTTGTCGTGTTTAGGGCTTTCCTCTTGCTGTTCACCTATAGGAAGCTCCACATTTTCTTTTGCCTTGTCATCTTCTTTCCCTCCTTTGGGGAATGACCTTTCTACTTTTTCTCTGACATCCCTCAGTTTCCTAACCAACTCTTCTTCAAAGTTCGAATCGAATTTTTGCACAATAATTTTGCTACCGATATCTTCTTCTTCATCTCCACTTTCAAAAGATCCTGTTTCTTCTCCTTCATGAACCACCTCATCAATTCCTAGGTGCTTATACCCTAGATTTTCATGATATTCATCTGCCTCCTCTTCCAATGCTTTTGAGGCTTCTCTTTCTCACCGTGCCAACTCCTCGAATATTTTCATTGTAGCTTCCATTGTTGGTGGCTCTGTCAGAGGATTTGAGGGAGGGGCACGGGAAAGGACCTATGCTAAGGTAGCTTGGATGGTGGGATCCATCAGTACTTGGGAAATCTCACAGGGTACAATTTGCATGTGCTGCAAGAATGCCTCTGGCAATGTGAGTGTTGGTATTGGTATTGTTGCTGCTACCAGTGGAAGTGATGTGATGGGGGACATAGACGTGGAGGAAAGTGGAGAAGTGGTAGTAGAGGAGGAACTAATCAATATTATGGGCCCAGTTGGTGAAGAGGAATCAAGGTGGACCAAAATATCTACTATAGGTGGGGATGTAGCAACCATAGCTTGGGAAATAGGCGAAGGGATAGCAACATCAGAAGCGGTCGGTGGAGACTTCGGCTGATCCATCTCCATTTCTTCTCCCTCATGAAGGGGATCTTCTTGAATTGTGGGCAGTCCTATGAGGCTTCCTGACCTTTTATGTTTCTTCGAGGGCTCACCCTCTGAAGCTTTCCTTGAGTAAAATTTTGGATTCGGTTGTTGTTCTTCAGTCTCTTTTCTTTTCCTCAATCTTGTGAGTGGGGGAGATTTAGATGCTTCTCCCATTGAGGTGGTAGTAGCAACATAATTTGTGGCACTAGGCTCACTTTTGAGCCCCTCATATGTTAGGACAACCCCTTGTTGCTTTAATTGGGCTACCTGTCCATCGACCCATTCCTTGGCATGATCCTCAATGGGCTTGTTTATAATATCAAGATCATCGACCTCCTGTTCATCCTAATCTATTGCTGACAGTGGTAAGTTGGCGATTTCATTGTACTTGGGGTGCATGACTGTGCTCTTGTCTTCCTCCACTTGATTAGGGATAGGAAAAAAATTCACCCTTTTCACGAAGTATGCAGTCATTCGCATGTAATGCCTCATGCGTACTTCCTTATCATCTTTGCAATTTTCCTAGAAATCTTCAACATGATGCAGGTGGGAATACTCTGGTCCCAGTGCTTTCCTTATGTGCCCATATGGGTCCATCCATGGGTGAGTAGTGTGAAGATTGAAACGGTATTCTGCTAGTTCCTTCTTTGAGTTCCCTAAACACTAAGAGGTTTGTAGCTTGTACATCCCTTGACCAAAAGAAATAGGATAGGAGATTCCTACCAAATGCTTGCTACTGAGAAGAGTATGTACATGTTGCAGCTGTCGAGAGAGTTCTAGCAATATAATCTGGTCATTAGGGTACCGGGGCAGCTTATTTGGCCTTTCTGTGTAGCCTTGGGCACAAATGTAGTTGAATTAAGGGTACTAAATAAACAAAAAGGCATGTTGTTTCATAAATACCCGAGCACTATGAGAAAATCTCCTTTCAAAATATCCTCCAAGCAGCTTGATAATGTGACCTATGAAAGCATTATTCACTCTGCAATAGTCCCTCTTGAAATTTCTATACTGCAACTGAGGATATCTATCATAAACTTTTAATGCACGACCAGATTCTTCATTAGGTGCTTTGAACAACCCACTATACTGCCTTCGTTCAACCAATGAGTGAACTAGGTAGGATGTCATATAGAATTTGGAGGTCTTTTTAACATTCATAAACTACTTGTGGAAGCAGTCAGTTATTATTCCCCCCCAGTAAAATGTGGTCTGCGTGGAACCCTCTTCCTTTCCCTAAAGGATTTGCTCTACAAAGTAGACCATCCATTCTTGAAAATATGCAGTGGTAGGAAGGCCCATTATTTTGTTCAATAGAGTTACTAGGTCATGATAGTCTTCATGGAAATCGTTGTGGTAAAGTTCTTGGGGAACTTTCGTAGCATTGCCCCGCTTTTCTTTGAGCTAGTACTAATTAATCAAATTTTTGCTCCTTATGGGATATGCATCCCACATTGCTTTGCATTCCTCGATTGTCAGCAATTCCATCTCTCCAAAGGTAGGGATGTGAAAAGTCTTTGTTATCGCCTCTCCTGACATATTAGCCAAAATGTTCCCATCTCTGTCTACTATTGTTCAGGTCTCCGGTTGGTATGCTTTCTGGAAAGCCATGACCAATTCAAGAGTGACAAGGGATGGAGGAAATCCTACAGCCTTAGCAATTTCGCTGCTTCTGATAAGCCTTGCATTATCTGTGGTTGGGTTGATCCTGACCCTTTGCTTAAATTCATCAATGTCGACATGCCCGATATTGGTATCATTAATCTCTTTCCAATCTGTGATGATCTTTGAGTGCAAAGGCTCTCCCTGGAATTGAAATTTCATTTGGTCCTTGTCCTCTTTCCGATGGGGAACTCTTCCTGATTTCTTCCCTTTGTCTTTCTCTGCAGTTTCCCCTGAGGGTCCTACACCTGATTCCATATATCCTACAGACAAAGGCGTGATAAGTGCAATTAAGCATAAAGAGATCAACATTAGCCAAAACCCCTGCTAATGAAGTCGGGTGGTTGGATAATAAATCACTCATGAAACCAACATTTACTTCGAGATACCATTAGTAGTTTATTGGAGGGAATTTGGTCAACCCGGGCCCAAGGGGTCAGACTTCCCTGGTAGGGTTGTTGTTGTGAAGTGTGAACAAGGCAGGGAAATCCATGTGGTTTCTCCCAACTTCAAGGTTGGATGATTTGAAAATTTTATGCAAGGGAGGGTTCAATTTAAGCACGTGGGTCAAGGCTTGTTTCCCGATCAGAGGTCATTTGAACCATCTTTGGGGCACCTGGAGCTGAGAGGCGGGAAAGTTGTCTAAGGTTTTCCGTTTGGAACGACTTTGGTGAAACAGAGTTCTGGTGGAGGCGTCTCAGGGTCTGGGACCTGGGACCCGGGGGTTCGAAAGATGGACGTCATAACTCCTAAGTCATTAAATGAATGGATGAAATGGTTTGGGAAGCCATTCAAGGATAGTTGTTTGGAACAATGGGAATTAAGTGGAAATCCAGGGATAGAATTCTGGTGGATCAGACCCAAAAAAAGTGAAGGCACCTAAGTTTTCATTGTTTTGTTGTTTGAGCAGCCTTGGGATGCTTGGGGCCTAGAGGGTGAAAGGCTGGCGAAGGGTGGCCATTTGTAATGACGAGGCAGGAGCAGAGGTCTGCGGACAAAATTATGTGAACGAGGACCCGAAAGATGCCAGGGATGTGGTATTTCATTTGTTTAACTCTGATGACGAAGGAAGAGGCGAGCTCCGAGGGCACGAGCGCTCTGTGGGAAGAACGGCGTTGAGGTGATAAAGCCCCGGATTCATATTTCATGATGATTTGGAGGATTCTTAAGATTTTGCAACATGGGTTCTTAGGTTTGATCTTCCTCTATCACATGAAGTTATTTTGACCCTACTCTATTCATCGTCTTAGACGTGAAATCACAAAAAAATGCACAAGAGGGCGGAAGGAAAACCTACTTCAAGAACTCGGTGAAGGAGGTTGCCAAGTCCACGAAGAATCGGTCGATGAAGACAATAGGCATGGGGGTAGCGAATGGCGAAATCACTGGATCTCTCTGGCTAACCTGACACGTGAAAATGATAGGTTGAGCCTAATATTTATACTCCCTAGTTCATTTAATACACCCTCATAAATGCCCATACAGTGTATGAGAAGGTTGGTGAGTTCGAATTCCGAGTGGTGGTGGGAGGTCTGGAACCCAGAGATCGGAAGGACACAAACCAACGGAGTTCCACATAAGGCGGCCCACATCATCGGGTCTGCGGGGAGCCCTGGCATGAGTTATTGGCCAGACGAAAGCAAAGAGTCGGGACCTGCATGGCGGGTGGCGGGCTTGGGTCAATAGTTAGGAGTGGCGATGGCAAGACAACAACTCACAAGCGGTCGCCCGCATAGGAATGTCTACATGCTACCTCCCTTTACTAAACAGTTTTCAATTCATGGGGGGGGGGCAAGCATCAAGGCCCGCTCACATCATTCTTTACTCCCTCAGGGTAACTCTCCATACTTAGTCAGATTTTTCACTTACTGGAAGCGGAGCCAGGAGAGAATTAGGAACATGAAGCTTCTTAACATAGGTGGGGTCAGGTTCAGAACAAGAATGAGATCAGACCCAGGAATGGAACGAAATCCGAACCTAGAACCAACTAATGGTCCCAAGTTTGTCCCCCACTTCGGTTTTTCCGGTTTATCACTAACATCAAGTGAGTTTTCAAGAAGATCCAAACACATTAGAACATAGAAGATCCCCCAAACACAAATAGCATGACCAAAACAAATAGGAGGAGACAAAGAAAACAAAGAGAGAACGGAAGAAAAATAGGGGGAAAAGATCGGAACCAAAACCAGACTCAAAACCTTTTGCATAGTTTCGAGTTCAGTTTCCACCCCGGTCCCAAACCCGCAAAAAGGAAAAAAAACCAACAAACAAAAGGTGACAAAAGAAAGCAAAGGAAGATAGAATCAGGGCCAAAACCAGACCCGGACAAGACACCAAACGAGGACACAACACAAAGGAGAAAAGCGAGAACAGAGGCAGAACCAAACAAGGATGGAGGAGGAACCAAATGAGAGTGGAGGTGGAACCAAACGAGAGCAGAGGCGGAACCAAACGGGAGTGGAGGCATAACCAAACGAGACCCAGAACCTTTTGCAAAGTTTCGGGTTCAGTTACCACCCCAGTTCTGCTTCTGATGAAAGGAAAGGAAACAAAGGAAAAAGGAAAACCAAAGAAGACCTAAGGGAGGAAACCAATTGAAAGGCCGAACACAAGAAAAACAACAAAGAAAACAAGAAGACAAGAAGCGGAGCCCGAACTGGAATACAAATTGAATGAAGAACTTTGTGAAGGTTCTAGGTCCAGTTTCATCCCACGTCCCGAACCCGCAAAGCAAAGGAAACAAGGTCTTAGGAGGAAAATAACAACTCCTAAGACCCAAAAAAAACACCAAGGACAAACAACAGACAAGGGGGGACCACTTCTTGAGATGACATCCTTAAGACTTCTTAACCATCTAGGACACCAAAACAGGGGGCATGCAAAACAAGGCAATGAAAAAATGACCTGAAAAGGTGAAAAAAGGAGAGGGTCCTCGTTCTGAACAGGGCATATGTGCTAGGGGCACAACATTATCCATCATAGCTCAACCATTATAAAGTGATTATATACATTCAAATTTTAAGTTTCAAAATAGGAAACCATGCACACAACGAATAAAATATGTCAAATATCAATTTTTATATATATAAGTGTAAAGTAATTGTGTATGTACATATACAAATTTGGCATATATGCCAACTCAAAATAATATTTGCAAAATGTGGCATATGTTATCTCATGGTCTATATATACAATATATATCTCAAATGGCTATGCCATGTCAAGAAAATCCTAATCTTGTGGCAGATCACAAAAACATAGCCTCTTCACGCCACCTAATGGATGAGAAGATGCCTAGACAAAAATAATTCGTACCACAAATTAGATTAATTAGCTCTCAATAGTAAATAACTTAGACTACTAAATAGAAACTTATCTACTATTTTTTTATAACTTTCAAAGTAACATCTAATCACTATACTAAACTATAAATTAAAGTCAAATTCAATTCTTCATTACTTCAAGCAATTTTTCTCTGGCTAACATACGTTCAACAAATGATGGTCCCTTAGGACACTCAAGATTCCTACCATATTGTCTTAGTTCTGGATTCACAAACATGGATGGGGGCATACTCTGTAAGAAGAAAAATAAAAATGCAAAATTAATATACAATTGCCGACAAACAAACATAAACTAGAACATATATCTACATATATCTAGAAACTTATATACCTAAATTGGTGATGCAACTAAGATTGATTGAGAAATTTTTATGGTAAAAGTTGTTGTATCAGTCACATTTGGATTAGACTGCAAAATTATAATAAGATCAAGATATAAATTATTATGTATTTAATTAATCACAATTTAAATGATATGCGTACAACAAAAAGGTTTGACATGTACAAAAAATTATACCAATGTGTGTAGACCAAATTCAATGGTTGAAAGAGTTCCATGATGCACATCTCTAATCTCTTCCTCGGTCGTCAATTGTTCAATCCCACTTAAATATACATTAGTAACATTTACTATGTATTATAATAATTTTAAATGAAATGCACTATGAAATAAATTTTAAAGTTTTACCTTTACAAAAGATTGCTCTTGTTGCTCTTCATCTCCAATGGTGGATGGCACTGCATCTGTTCCTCCATTGCATCTATAGTATGCACTGGTGCCTCATCTCCTCCAAGTGACACATCATACAACTCATACTTAGAGGTGTGTAGGGGAGGCTCATTTGTATCTCCTGTAGGACCTAGACATATATGGTTGCATGTACTACATTTATGAGGCACACAAATATGTCTAGATGACATTTTTTTACCAACATCAACTGAAGCACGAGGAGTCTCACTATCAGGTAGCTAGGAAAAATCTAACGACTATGTAATTAAATGGCCAACAAAAGAGTGTATGGCCAAGAGACTATGATGGGTCGCATCGGAAACAAGGTATGGATGGGGTGTTGGAGGTGGGGGAGGAAGACAAGGAGGGGGAAAAATGAAACCTTGCATGATACGCATTGCCCCAAGTCTATCTTGGGGCATTCCCATACCCACTCCCTGAAAATGCCTGAAATAAAAATATTTGACATGTCTTCCTAAAACAAATTCCACATATAATTTGTGGAGAAAAAAAGAGGCACATCGAGATTATTATTGGGTGGTTTATCAAACAACATCCACCAACGATCCCAAAAATTTGCAGTTATGTCCTGATGGGTGCACCATTTTATGGAAAACCAATATGTTGTCCTATTTTTGGGTTCACAAAATGTTGGGCTAAATAGGCTTTAGATATTTCTATTTTTTTAATTTCATCATACCCCAAACCATTTGCATATTCCAACCTCTTCGCATCTCTCCACTATTGAAATGAAGAATGTTTCCTAGCAATGTCCCTAACATAACTAATTATGGCCTCTATATTAGGTGTGACTGAGCGCAAATGTTGGTGGTTATGGTATCTCTTAGCAATGTTTCTTAATTCAATAATATTTATTTCAATTAGATCCTGAATTGAGGGGGGGTTTGGTGGATGAGGGTTTTCTAAATCAACTTGTTCCATTTAAACCTTGTTAAAAATTATAATTTTAAAATTAACATAATTTCCAACTAATTCCAAAATTCTCTACAAAAAAACCTAATATAATTGTTAAAAAAACATATAAAACAATTAAAATAATTCAAAAAAATGCATTTTAACATACCTAAAGCTTATTTGTTGATAAAATTCGAGAGGTTGTAATGAAAATTTGGTTTGGAGGGAAAAAAATGGATATCTATTTTTGAGAGCTTTGTTAAGCTCTTTGAAATGGATATCCATTTCAAAGAGCACTTTTTTTTAATCTCATATATCATATGAATTAATATTAATATAATATATATAATAATATATTGTGTATAATATATAATATTAATTTATATAATATATAATATGTATCATATATTAAAATTAATATTAATATATATAATATAATATATATTGTACATAATATATAATATATATGATATATCTATATATATATTTATATAAGAGAGGGGGACCAACCACGTCAAGGCTTTAGGTCACAGAGAGTTGAGAGCTGAGGGCTGCCCTAACTTACCTCACTCTAAAGGGGTGTTTCAAATAGAGGTTGAGAATGATGAGGACTATAAAGTACTTCAATCACTCTTCAAACCCGAAATCCAAGTTTAGGCTAGGCGAGCTGGTTTTTAGAGTCAATAATGTACCTCAAATAACTCTCTATCTAAGGACAATAGCTCAGTTCTAGGATGATAGTGTGGCGCGCTAGCGTCTCTTAGGCGCACTGGAATTCGTACGGCTAGAGAACAGAAAGTACAATAAAAACTACTAAAAAATGAACTAACGACCTAGCTAACTATTCTTGAATGAGAAAAATAGAACAATAAAGTATGAAAAATACAAACATAGATGATAAAGTAAATAGATGAAGGCTAAAGTAATGAAAATGATCTCACCAAAGTGCCAGTTCTCCAGCTAGCTCCAAATGCATGTCCACCTACGCACAAGAAAGAGGGGGAAATTGTTGGGGTTGTACAAGGGTTTTCCTCAGCCAAACTCTCGTTTTGGTGTTTCCACCTCCATGGAAAACCAAATAGCAACAAGAGAGAAATATGTGATAAAGAAGTAAAGAAAGTAGAGGTTACAATAAACACTACAAAATAGTAAAGTTCTACTCAACCAAATCATAAAGGATAGAAGCGAAATGTTACCACCTCCACCCAAAAGCTCACTAGCCAATGGAGGAGAAAACAAACTTGGAAAGGTCACCATAACCTCGATTGTGATGAAGGGAGGTATCGCAAGACTCCAAGCCCACATTGTTATGGCTTGCTTCACACTTTGCAGAGTTGATGGAGCATTGTTGTTGCAATGGAGTGTTGAAGTGAAGAGAATGTTGGAATTGTTAAGAGAATGCCAATCTATTGCTTAGAGAATGAAATGAAATGAAGATGGATGAATTTGAAGGAGAAGGAAGAATCTGAAATTTTTGGGGTCGGTTGGTTGAAGAGGGACGTTACAAATCGACCCCAATTGAAAGTGTAACACTTCTTCCAACTTCAGATGCATGAATCCATCAGGGACGTAAGCGCGCCGCACGGACGTTTCCACACCATGTGCGCATCTCTGACAAATATTCTCTCACTGACACAAGAGACATATGCCAAGTGGAAGGAAGGCAGTTGGGTGATGTAGAATTTTTTTCTTCGAATTTTATTTTCTAAGGTGAAGGTATGTGAAAGGGGAATTTGTCTAAGGGATGCAAATTCGCTCCTATACATTTTTCCCCCACTTTAGTGAGCATGAGTAATAATGAGTGCTTCAATAAAGTAGATCGAAGAGTTAGTCCTAAGGTTAGAGATGTAATATACCTGAACCATCGAGGAAGCAGACTGTGATCTAGTGAGATCGAAGGCACAAGCTGGAATAAGAGACTCCACAGCCCCGCAGAATTATGAAGCTGCACAAGGTACACCGAAGGCCCTCGGACCATGATGGAAAAATATCGTAGGATGAAAGCATCTCGCAGGCCCACAGACCTGCAAGGAGGAAAACTTCAAAAGCTCACATGAAGGAATCCCCATGAAGTATGCACCTTACAAGCCCACAAACCCAGAAGAAAGTATCACCCAAGATCTCTCAAATGAAGGAAACCCAGATGAAAGCACCTTATAGGCCTGTAGAATTGCAAGGAGGCATCCCCCAAGATCCCTTTCGTGGAGGAAACCCAAAGGAGGAGACTCTACAGAGTCAAATTGGAAAGCGACTTCATAGGCGCACCTGCAAAGCAACATGTTTACTCATGGTTAAAGTATGTCTCAAAACAAAGCGACCACATAGGTAATAAAGCGGACAGTCACGCAGACCATCAACAAATTGGAAGGCTTTCAAAGGGGTCCCTTGGGAACCTGGTGTAAGAAGAGGGTCCACCAAAGGGACGTGCTATTTGAAAGTACAAAAAGAGACATTTTTTCTCAAATCGATTCATCATCAAGGGATCATTTCGAAAGATGTTCACTTCATCAAGGAATTCGAAAGGAAGAAAATGCTCCCTTGTGAGGGGAAGGTCAAATCTGCTTCCATCTCAGAGGAAAGTTCTCAAGTTGTTTCTTTGTGAACCCATGATAAAGGAAACACATTCCATTAGGGGTTCTAGTTGTGAATGTGGTTTTGAAATAGAAATGTTTGAGAGGATTTTCGAGAAAAGATTCGTTGGAAATGAATGCATTTTATAAAAATTGTAGCATTGAATAGAAATGGTGTTGTCACACATGAAAGGGAAAACTCAAGTAGAAAAGAGAATAATATAAGAAAAGAGTAAAGGAGAAATAAACATAAACAAAGGGCACAAGGGTGATCTGATATTTCAGGGTCAGAACTGCTCATATATATATATATATATTTAATTATAATAATAATATATAAATGAATTGTCAGCCCTATTATGTCAGACCATGTGAAGAATGCATAAGAACACAGATTAAAAATTAAAAATTGGGTCAACATGGAAGGGAAGCCTAAATGCTCCCAACACTTTGCATTGTCACCAATTTGTCGAAAATCAAACACAGACATGGAAGAATGATGATACAAATAGAGGAAGGTTTATGACACAAAAATCACTCATGTATCCAAGCACCAACAAGGGAGACAAGGGTCATCTAGGAATACATAGCATGAGTACAGCGGAACACATATCAACACACACACTTCTAATCTAAAGATAAAGAAGAGGCCTACCCCTAACACTCATCAACCAAGAGGTCATCCGCTTCCCATTCTAGATCATCATAAGGGGAAGGAGGATGAGCCTGCAGTGGTGGAATATTAAGGGGAGGAGCTTCCGACCCTTCTACAACAAGGGCTAAGGAAGAAGGCCCCGCAAGGTCTCCTCCACTCAGCTCTTGTGGAGCTATGGTCAGCGATTTCATAAAGATCGCTGACAAGGTTGGAACTTCATCTAGAGAGTTAAACATGCACTTTACATGAATTCCATGTCATACCTCAACGGATGGAGAGGGCTATGCCCAAGATCCACCGCTAGGCTAACTGAGTGACTTGAGAGTGGTGACGAACTCAAGGGAAGTCGGGACTGGTTTCATCACTAAGATAGAACAAGCCAATGCAGGACCACCCTTCAGAGAGGGTGGGCTCCTCGTACACCCTCCATCACTGGAAAGGCCATCCTCCATATTTTTCTTCGTTGGGGGATGAGAACTCCCCATAGACGAGGCAAAAGGCATGGAGGAAGAGGAGGAGAAAACTTCCATAGACACCCCTGAAGTATTTGACATATCCATAGGTTTTGGGAAAGGCGAAACGTCCAAAAGGGACATCAACAAGGGCAGCTCAATCGAAGGAGCGATGAACACCTACACCTTTTTTGGGTCAAGTGCACTCACAATAGGAGTTGGAAGCAATACAAAGCTTGGTTGAATGGAAGTAGAGGGTAGGAGAGAGGAGGACATAGCAGGAGGCCCTAAAGTAGGGGTGGTCATCTCCACCTCCTTCCTCTGCAAGGTGGCCTGCTCAACCACAAGAGCCTTTCACTGGCGCTTGTTCTCACATGCAAGGTGGTTTCTACGACTCTTCGAGCTAGAGACCAGAGGTTGCGAAGGAGTGGAAGACTCATTCTCAGCCATGGGATTTTCCATCACAACTGTTTCCAATGGAGGGACAGGCTCTCTAACGGGAGCAAGAGGAGCAGCTTGAAAAACAATGGGGGGAGTCATCTCTAGTGCCTCGGTAGCGGGCCTCTTCTTGTTTACTACTTTTGGAGCAAGAGAAGTAGGAGGTCACAGAGGTCGAGACATAGAGGATTCCCCATGGGGACCTTTTCTCTTTCCATACAAGTAATACCAAGGTTCAAGTGGTTTGGTAGGGAGATCCAATATCCTAATCTTGGGTCTATGCCAAATAGGCACCATCGAACTTAGCAGGTAAAAGCTAGGCCTACTCATCCAAAAATATTCTCTAGAAAGAGGAGTAGGAGAGTCATCCCAAGGATGGGGCAACTTCTCTTTTCCCTTTTGAGAAGAGGAGGAAACTAGTTGTTGCACTATCGGAAGGGTCAGTTTTGGTTGTCCCTTGCCCCTAGTCTTATACTTCACAGAATTCTTATAAAGTAGGTCCATTCTTGGAGGAAGCAAACCAATTGAGGTGGGCCAAAAGTGATCCAATGAATATCCCCCATAGGATACCAAAGGCTGGTACCTAGTGTCATGCACTACGTGCACAACACCTTCATGGGAGAACTTTAAACATTTGTGAATGATAGAGGTGATTCCATTCATGGAAGCTAGCCAAGGTATGCGTAGCTTTAGCTTGAACAAATATGAATCTGGAATGACATCAAAGACTATGTCTACAACCATAGGTCCAACTAGGACAAATAGAGTTATCAAGCCATACAGCTTGAGAGATAGACCATCGTGCGTATAGATGGTAGATTTTGTTTCTTCACACTCCCCCCTATGCAATGAATTAAGCCATGGCATTTCTTCTGTAATGACATTCACTCCACTTGCGGGATCGACTAAGACCCCTGTCACAATGTTCCCATTGAGGTGAGGGGGAATGCAAAGGGGAGAGGGCTTATTTTTTAAGGGCATATCTTGCAGAGTGAATGTCACATCTAGCGAGCCGGTCGTAGGTTGCACAGAAGGGGTAACTCTAACCATGTTAACATATGCTTTGGGCTGACTAGTAGAATCAGAGGGATCGATAATCATGTTGGCAGAATGTGATGGAAACAGGTCCGTGTATATCTGCAACTCACTATTCGCTTTCACCACCGATTTGTTTGAATTTTGTTTATTCCCATCGAGATGAATAGTACCATCCTTGATGCAATCCTGTATCTCATGACGCGGGCGCATATAGCATTTGATATCATGTTCATTGACTTGATGGTACTAATAGAAGGCATTTGCATCGTACCAACTAGGGTAAGGTTCCTTGAGGGGTTTACGGTTCTCCAAGGTTATGAGCTTATCTTTTAGCAACTTCTGTAGGATGGAAGAATAAGATTTTGCTAACTTTGTGAACTTCATGTTGCATCTGAGGCTGTTATCATTCGTAGTGGCTACCACATTCGCAATAGCCTTACCTTTCCTAGTGATTGATATAATGGACTTCCCTTCTGAATGAGAGTGTGAGGAGGATCCCCCAAACTGAACTACTGTCTGCTGATACTCTCGTAGTGCTGCACATAGATGTGCGAAAGAAGGGTACTTCATAAGGGAAAACTTTTCCTGCCAAGGTCTTTGCAAGTTCCCTACGAATACCTTCTATACGTTAGAATCAAGCAATAGATACACAATTTATGAGAAGATCGCTTGATACCGTGCTATGAAATTAATAATCTTTTCATTATCCCCTTGCTTGCATCGAACAAGATCCTTAAAGGTCATCTTCAATTTGATATTGGCTTGGAACTGTCAGAGAAACTAATTCACAAGTTGGTTGAATGAGAAAATAGAGTTATTTGGTAAGGAACGATACCATTTGAGTACTGTATCCTTAAGAGAACGAGGGAATAATTTTTTCATCAATGCATCATGATGGAAGAAATCTGTACATAGGGCATTGAAGGAGAACACATGCGTTTGTGGGTCCCCTTTGCCACCATATTTCTTGAATTTGGGAATCTCCATTCCTTTTGGGAAGGGATTACTTAAGATTGCTACCGACAATGGACTATGTTGGAAGAAGGGTTGAAAGATAGGCTAGGTAGAGGCTTGGGAGAGACTCACCAGCTGGCTTTACATATTTCCCATATTCTAAAGAAGAGTGTTTAGAATAGGATTGTTAGACGACATAGGACTAGTTGGACCTTCTCTAGAACTTCCAATGTGGTTGTCGTCAAAACCACTGCTAGAGCCACCACTGCCAATAGGGCCTCCACCGAAGCCACCTTCGCTTCTGAAGCTACCACCATCGCCTCCACCTGAACCACCTCTACTAGCACCACCCCCACCACCAAAACCACTGCCACTACCAAAGCCTCCACCACTCATCACACCGAATTCTCCATTCTAGACGTGACAGGAGGGGTGAAACTAAAACCCAAGGGTATTATGTTCGCTTTGATAGTTTTGGATCACTCGGAGGCAGAGGGGATGTTGATTGACAGGATTGTGTCATCTATGTATATAGATGTGGGGGACATCGACACTCCTAGATGTATCTCATGTTCTTTGAGAGAGGCCCCTTGTGTTAGCATTATTTGGTAGGGCACACACTTCAATCAGACTAGAGAGGCTAGCTAGAAGTTCTATGCTTCAATTTTTTCCCACCATATACTTTATCTCACTAATAACCTTAGCGGCTCTAGCCAGCTTCGGGGGTCTTTCTCCAGGTGATTCTCAAAGTCACCCAACCCTTTGCTAAGGGTAGAGACGTACTCTGAAGGGATGTGGAAAGCTTCATTCTCATCTATTGATGATGGTGTAGGGGATGTAGGAGGTGTGGGGACATGATCTGTCTCATCAAAGAATCCAACCTCGCCCCTCGACAACTACTCCTAGGCAGAAAGACCAATAGTAGATCCGGAAAAAGGCTTGTAGAGAAACTGGGAGTGACCTTCATCTTTTCCATTGGAAGGTGTTGTGCACCTCCTAACAACGTACCAATAAAATCATGGACTGGGTTGTGATGCTCATAAACCTTCACAACACTTAGGAGTACAATGATCACAAGGTACTAGAAAAGAGTTTTCACACCATCGAATGGGTAGACGTTAGTTCACGTGAGGTTCACCAAAAAATGTAAGAGAGGGGGACCAACAACATCAAGGCTCCAGGTCACGGAGAGCCGAGAGCGGAGGGCTGCCCTAACTTACCTCACTCTAAAGTGGTGTTTCAAATAGAGATAAAAAATGATGAGGACTATAAAGTACTTCAATCACTCTTTAGACCCGAAATCTAAGTTTAGGCTAGGCGAGCTAGTTTTTGGAGTCAATATTGTACCTCAGACAACTCTCTATCTAAGAATGACAACGCAATTCTAGGACAATAGTGCAGTGCGCTAGCATCTCTCAAGTGCACTAGTGTCTATACGACCAGAGGACATAAAGTACAATAAAAACTACCAAAAAATGAACTAACGACCTAGCTAACTATTCTTGAATGAGAAAAATAGAACAATAAAGTATGAAAAATACAAACATAGGTGATAAATTAAATAGATGAAGGTTAAAGTAATGAAAAGGATCTCACCAAAGTGTTAGTTCACCAGCTAGCTCCAAATACACGTCCACCTACACACAAGAAAGAGAGGAAAATTGTTGGGGTTGTATAGGGGTCTGCCTCAATCAGACTTCCATTTTGGTGTTTCCACCTCCACGGATAACCAAATAGCAACAAGAGAGAAATATGCAATAAAGAAGTAAAGAAAGTAGAGATTGCAATAAACATTACAAAACAATAAAGTGTCACTCAACCAAATCACAAAGGAGAGGAGTGAAATGTTACCACCTCCACCCAAAAGCTCACTAGCTAATGGAGGAGAAAGTGGACTTGGCAAGGTCACCATAGCCTCGATTGTGATGAAGGGAGGTCTCATAAGACTCCAAGCCCACGCTACTATGGCTTTCTTCACACTTGCTTTGTGGAGTTGGAGTATTGTTGCTGCAATGGAGTGTTGAAGTGAAGAGAATGTTGAAAGTGCTAAGAGAATGCCAATCTATTGCTTAGAGAAGGAAATGAGATAAAGATGGATGAATTTGAAGGAGAAGTGGGAAGAATCTACCATTTTCAGGGTCGGTTGTTCGAAGAGGGATGTTACAAATTGACCCCAACTGAAAGTGTAACGCTTTTTCTAGCTTCAAATGTAGGAATTCGTTAGGGACATAAGAGCGTTGTGCAGATGTTTGCGCACCACGCGCACGTCTTTGACAAATATTCTCTCACTGACACAAGAGACAGATACCAAGTGGAAGGAAGGTAGTTGGGTGATGTGGAATCTTTCCTACGGATTTGATTTTCGAAGGTGAAGGTATGTGAAAGGGGAATTTGTGTAAGGGGTGTAAATTCACTCCTATACAATTTAATATATATTAATATTATATCATATATGAGATTTAATAATATAATATATTATTATATATATAAATATAATATATTATATATAATATATAATATTAATTTATTAAATATATTATATAATATATTAATATTAGTAATATAATATATAATATTATATTATATTTATAATCTATATAATATATTATATGCATAATATATATAATAAGATCTTAATATTAATAATATATGTGTAGTGGATTTTTCAAAAAGGAAGTGTTTACCGGTGCACATTGCTTGTATTTTGTTTGTTTGGGTGGGGTCAAAGGTGGTGCAAGAAGTTTGGAGGTCTAGTTTCGATTACCAGATATTGAGTGTTTTGTTTGGAAGGGGTCGAAGGTGGTGCTTGAAGATTGAAGGCACAGTTTCTATCAACAACAATTGAGGTGTGGATCTTCCCATGGAGTACAACACAAAGAATTTTAGAATCCCCATGAAGGTTAAGAGGCACAAGTTACCATTTTCGGAGGAAGTCACTAATGAAGAGCTATATCAAGTATTTTGTATGGTTTTCCCAACTCTTGTGGATTGCATAAAAATAGTAATTGGGGATGAAATAGTTTGTCTAACTTTCAATTCCCCCATATTATTGTTTTCTTTGAATCTTCTCTCCATCTTTCTTTCAAACGCTATGGATCTTCTTCAGTCATAGACATCCCTCAAAATAGTGTATATTGAGATTGTCCTACCAGAATTTCTTGGGGAGAATGATCTTCTCAAATGTGTTCAATAGTATAATTTTGACAAAGGCAAAGGATATATAGCAGGGATTTTTCCAAGGTGCTACCTAAAAAAAAAATGGGGATTTGCAGTAGTTTTTGAGGTAGTAAAGAAGGGTCTTCATGATGATGATCCCTATTTATTGTATAGGACAATAAACATGCATTCTAAAGAATTGGGTCTCCAAATGGAAACTATGATAAAAAAGCAAATTCTCTACTTTGGCTTTCATACTTTCTCACCAATCAAGACACGGTCGTAGACAAGTTACAGTGCCAAGAATTATCCTACCATAGAGAGATGTTGTGCTGGAGGAAGGGCAAGGTGACAACCTGTTGGACTTGAATGCAAGTCACCAGAAAGTGCAAGAAAATTAAAATGCCATGGAAGAATGATGCCAAATATTAGTCCAATTTTTTTACTATAGTATAACAATTTCTAGTCATTTTTGTTGACATATATTGCTATATTTTTGATAATGTAGTGTATATCTGATAAGGGGATATATCTGATATTCTAGTATATCAGTTGTCTCAAGGTTGTCAGATTTGTATACAATTTTTTGGTATCATAATGTTTCTATATAGCATAATACCAGTACTATAAATCTGGTAATTTTGTAACTTCTACTTCTATATATTAATACCAAATACTTAGGCCTTGGCATTTTAACGAGAAAAAAAATATTAATAATATATGAGATATTAATATTATATATATATGATATATTAATAATATATATAATATATAATATATGGTGCTCAATCTCAAAAAAAATTGTATGTTTCTAATAATGGATATTCATTTTTCTTGGTTAATATTGTATATATGTTATTAACACATATCCACTTTTTTAAAAGTGGATATCCGTTAATAATGGATATTCATTTTGCTTTGGTGTTTACCTTAGCAAATGTACTTTTTACCAATCCATCCAAAAAGTCAAACATGAATTCCGTGATTTTCAGTTCCTCGTGTCACATTTTTTTGTTGCATGGCTATTGTTTTCCCCCTCATGATCCTGCATAGACCCGATTATTTTGGTTGTGAGCATGTGATTTGGGTGGAGAAATACGGTGATGTAATTTGTGATTTATGGATATTATTGGGTATTGGGGATATTTAGATTTTATTTATATTTTTCTTCAAGATATTAGTGGTTCCTTTGAGTCCCCCTTATTATGGATCTTGAGAAGATTCATATGTGTGTGTTATCCATTTGTGTAGTTGCAAATTTGTGTGTTTATGTGTTCATTGTTGTGAAACTTGGTTTCTTGAGCCCCCTAGCTTGAAGTGGACCTGCATTGTAAGTCCTATGGTTAGGAGGTGAGAAAACCTTCATGGAATTGGATGATAAACTTTATGTTTGCATATTTGTGGAGATAAAAAAATGATGATATATTTTTATGAAGGCTTATTTTGGGTTTTTTGAAGCCCTCTTTGGAAACTATTAGACTATAATAACCTTATTTTTTAGAGGATGTCAATTTTTGATACATATGTGTATATGAGGTGATTTATTTCTTCTTATTTATGTGAGAGTTGTGAAAATGGATATTCACTTATGTCTTTTGGGAAGAAAATAAATTTATTAATATAAAACATTGTGAAAGAAAAATGCATTGTATTTAGAATATTCTATTTTATTCAATCATAATAAATACACTAAAAAACAAATATGTATTCTCCTAATAAACAAGAGTTTATTTTTTTAAAGATGTAATCATTGTTATAAATAAATAAAATTAATTACTTTAACAATAAAATTAAAAAAATTATGAAATCTATTTTTAAATACAAATCTAAAAAAAAGTAGTATAGAAATTGAGATTTAAACATTTCTATCCATTTTCAAAAAATAGAATGTAATTTCATTTTTTAGATTACAAAGAAGAAAAAAATCCTTCTAAAAAAATCATCATGATAGGGTCAAATTCAAATTGTCATATTTCTCTTAATACTAGTCCAAATATTTAATGCAATGAATTTTTAGAAAGCTCTCAAAATTCAATCTTTCCATTGAATTCAATCTCTCTGATTGGAACCTTGTATGAGATGCATGGCCTTTTGCAATAAATCTATTCCTTCTTTTTCGATGGAGATGTATTTTTGAGTAAATTTGATATAGTTTTTTATTAGAGGTAAAATATGGGTTTTGAAGGGGCCCGAAACCCTTTACATTAGAAAGCAGCTGAAACTTAAGAAAACAACATTACGCAAAAAACAACCCAACAATAGTGAACCAACAACAAAAAGTCAGTCAAAAAGGAGGACCCCAATAAGCAACACTACATGTTATTCAAAATATCTGTTGCCTCCACGTTGCTTGTTGCAACCTTCTAAGCATCATCCAAAACATCAAAAATTTATTTACCAGAGGCCCCAACCTGAGTTTTAGTCTTTTTCCTTATCCTAGCACCAGGACCATCCATATTTACCTCAGTAATCAAAACAATATCTTTCTCCCCACCCTTCCCAACAACACCCTCCTCCCTCATCAGCTTACCAATAGCACAGATCTCTTCAGCATGAGCACTATCTTTATGCTTCTTGGCACTAACCACAGGAGAGATCACACTAGTAGAATCCAATTTACCAAAAAATTTAGAATCCTCCCCACCTCTCATGTAACACCCCTCCGTTTTGGCTCTTTGATCGGCAGTGTTTTCTTTGTAATGGTTGTGTTTGATTATGCTTTGACTTTGGAACTAGGTTGCTTTTGATTGCAATTGTTATACAATGTGGATGTTATATTTCGATGTGATGTTATCCTAATGTTACCCTTATGGCATGTTTTGGATTAACTTAGAAGATATTTGATTTAACGATGTTTTATGCTGATGATCATGTTATTGATGTTAGATGCGTCAGTTAGTGATATTGTATTGGTGAAGGGGACATGATTGTATCACTCGCTTGCGAGTGCCCTACGATTCTGAGATTTCCTCTTCACGGTTTGATTGATCATATTATGTATATATGCACGTTTGACATGCTCTTTGTTACAGGTTGGCAGGTACATGACATCGACTCCACCTGGTTTCCAGGTTTGAGCGTGTCCATTGACCAACGGTAATTAATTGGGAGATAGTAGCTAGGTTTTCTGTGTCAAGTCGTTACCCTAGTCACCGTGTGTCGTCGGGTTGTAGTCGGGTTTGGTTGTTTCATGTTGCCCTGATCACCTTGGTCTTTAATTAAATTCAAGTTAAATGGCTTAGGTTGCTTAACTGTTGATTAAATTTATTTGATTGTAATGCTAGGAATGTTATTTACTTTATTAATTAATTTAATTTAATTAATAAAATAATCTAATCTTGGATTAGATTTATTTTATTGATTAATTAAATTAATTGTGTGGAATTGATTAAGTTATTCCTTGAATTAAAAGTGTTAAAAGATTTAAATTAGTTTGTGTGAAAGGAAGGTTTTAAAATATGTTGAATTCTATTTAGAAATTGGAATTTTGTTTTGAGTTATTTAAAATTCAAAATATCTTCAAAATGCAATAACTTTGGGTGGAAAAGATATTTTTAGGGGAGTTGACTATATTTGGAATACATAATTTTTGGAAAAAAAAATGTGAGGGAAAAGAAAACCCTCTTTTTGAAGGAAAATTGATTTGTTCATTGTGGGAGCAATTGGGCATGAAATTGCATGGGATCAACTGCATTTGGATAGGAATGGGGAAAGGAAGTGATGGCTGCGATCTTACGTGCTCTTGTTGCTTATGTGCAAACATCCTCTCATTTGAATTTCTTGCTTGGGAATGGAGGTATTTTATCATTTCTTCATATTTACTTGATCTTAAATGGTTTGAATGATTCTAATTGTATTGGTAGTATGTTGGAATCCTTTCATGTATTTTATTTGAATCAAGCTGATAGTGTAGAATTTATTTTGAGAAATTTTGAGAATTTTTCCAAATACAAGGTTACCATGCCCAATTTTTAATTAGAGGCTTTAATTGGTGTTTTTATGTTAAAAGTGTGTTGTTGGGCACTTTTGAATCAAAAGGGTATTCTTACATTATTTTATTTTTGAATTTTAAATTTTAAGCTTTTTCATACTTCATCAATGGTGGAACCTGGATATTTGTGAAAATTGGTTTAAAATTAATTGGTGTTTTTATGTTAAAAGTGTGTTGTTGGGCACTTTTGAATCAAAAGGGTATTCTTACATTATTTTATTTTTGAATTTTAAATTTTAAGCTTTTTCATACTTCATCAATGGTGGAACCTGGATAATTGTGAAAATTGGACTTTGTTTAAAAGTGGATTTTTGAGAATAATATTTCATATTATAATAGGGAACGATAGAAAATGCATATGAATTCTTTGAATGAGATCATTTTAGATCTATTCGCTTGTTCAAATTTCTGATTTGTTATTTTAGTGTAAAAATGTGATTTGATTTACTTTTGAGAATTTGCAAAGAATGGTAATCATTTAAATTGATTACATGCAAGGTGTCCTCACGTGACTTGGATTTAAGAAATCCTAATATTAGCTTATTTAGCTGCTTAGAATGTTTTCTAGTGGTGTTTTCATTCATTCTCGGTGTATGGGCAATATCGTATGATTGTATATTTGTGAGTGTACTTTGGTTGTACTAAGTTTGGTTTCCAGAGGTTAGGGAACCCTTGATCGAGTTGTTTATTCTTTTGGAGTTATTTGTTTATGTAAGCCTTCCAGTTGTGTTATCTTGAAGTGATGTTATGTCTCTTGTGTTTTGTTATTGTCTCTCTTGGGTAGTGCATGAGATATGCTTCAAAAGAAACCAGGTTACTATGAACGGGTTGTGTGACCTTATGGTTTAAGGTTGAGTCTTGTTATCAGTTCTTTATGTGGGTTGTCATTATGTTAGTCAACCTTGTGTTAGCCTTGGGTAGTGCACGCTTTGGTTTCAGTTTTGGACATCCGTAGTGATGTGTTACCTGTTGAGGTGTATTGATTATTTGTGATAAGTGTTAGTGCATTGTCTACCCTTGGCATGTGGTTGAGTTATGTGTTGTCGATAGGGGAGTGGCTTTCAAACGAGCGCCGGGCCCAAAGTGGTTCCAGGATAACTCGTGTGAGAGTCAGTTAATTAAGTGAAAATTAAATAACTTACTAGGGAGAGAGTAGCTTTGAACATTAATAAGATAATTTAGCCTCGCTCATTGGCTCAAGGGCTTGTACGAGACTTGAGATGAGTCGGGAAGGCCTGGAATGGCAAGATCGTTATCTTGTCTTCTCGAAAGATAACCGATTCCGCTCTGGTGTGCATATGGCGCCGGGTTCGTGAGAGGTTACCAGGATATCCCTAGAGGGGGGCCGGGACCTAGGAAGAACACCATTGGATAACCAATGCAGCCTTTGCGATGACACTCCTCCTATAACAACAGTCAGTATGGTGTTGTACTGTTGGTTTATTTTGTACAGTGATTGTACTCGATTTTGTACTTTGGAAGCATTGTAACCATGATGTTAAGTGATGTGGAATATGTTCTTGTTTGCAGTTCAGTTTTTGTGTTAGCCTGTGTCTAGTGGTAGATGGTCTTGTCTAGGAAATCCTTGTTACTATCTCCTAGCACGGAGGGAGTGGGGCCTTTGGGTTCCACGTGGTCGGGTGGCGTGCATTTTTTTCCGTTGGCTCTTCTTCTTGTTCGTGTGGTCATGATTTCCAATGGGAGAGCTCGTGGGAATCAGTTTCTTCTCATGTCTTGTTCTCTCAGGTTCTTATTGTATTTTTTTACCCCCTCATTTGTTATTGAGGTGGAGTTTGTAAATTGTAATCATGATTATTGAATTTACCTCATTCGGGGAATAAGTGTTGTAATCTTATTGTTTAAATGTTGTTAATTGGAATCTTGAGGTATTTATCATCCTTGTTGTAATTTATCTTGTATGGGATGTATGTAATCTTAATTCTGTAAGTGATTATTATTTTGGTTCTTTGATGTTAGTTGTTGTTTGGGTTTTTAAGTAATCTTTGTCTCGTGGCCTTAGAGGTTGTTGGCAATATGTATTCATCTTACATGTTATTTGTACTTAAACAAAAAAAAAATTGGTACGTTTAAGTAATGAATTGCAACTTCCTCTAGGGTTGCATGGCGGGGCATTACATCTCATCACAATATCCCAAGTTTTCTCCATTTTATCCTCAAGGGTGAGGATTCTACCTTCAAGATCCTGTTTCATTTTAAAAGTTTCCTCCGTCACACTATTTGCCATAGAGTTTAAGGAATCAAACAATTCATCTATTTGGTTTTGGACAGAAGTCTCCTCAGCCTTACTCACCACACCCCTTACTTTGACATTAGTTTTATTGAGTTCATGAAAAAACCACTTAAACAGTTTTAAAAAAATAATGGAACTCTCACGAGCAGTTCCCAACACATCAAACATCTCTTCTCTATCAATATTAAAAACCCCCTTCCCCAAAGCATCTTCCTCCTCGAAGGAACTACCATTTTCCTTATCAACAGATATTTCCTTACGTTTTCCAGCAACAACCGAAGTCTTGATTTTTTGGATGGAGCTCGCAATCTCCTCTGCCATAACTCTTCTCTTCTTTAGCGTTTCCAATTCCACATCCTGGGTTTCCACAACAACATCAACAACCCCAAACTTACCTTTCTGCTGCACATCTAGCTTAACACTTGAGGAATCATCAACAAAGAGGTCACCCGCAATAGTGAGAGGAGAACCCCTCCCCAATATTTGACTTGTCGTCCTCATAACCCTTTTCTTCCTACTTCATAGAGTTAATTAAGATTCCAATAGTATTTACATGCAAATTCTTCTCTTAAAATAATTGAATATGAGGGTTGATTTAGATTTATAAATTTTTATTTTATTTAATGTGGATGGTCTAGACTTAAAGATGTAGTATAAAAATAGATGGTTAAGATGCATAAGATTTTAGAGTAAATTAACTTATAGGTTAAACTAATAGATGAATGGTTAAGATTAATTGAGATGATTTTATTAAGTGTTGGTTGTTAGGGTTATTTTTAAATATATCTCTATGGGAAGGATTGAGATTTAATGATGTAGTATGAAAATGAATGATATAGATGTAAGATTAGTTTTTTTTTAATTTATTAGTTAATCATGTGACTAGTTGATTTATTTATTTTATTAATTATGAAAATGAAAAATAATATTATATTTATTTTAAACTAAATGTATTGAATAGCATAATTAACAAAATAATTTAAAAAATTAGTTAAAATAAAAATAAATAATTTTATTCCTCAAATAAGAAAAGATAGTTTAATTAATTAAATTATATATAATTGATTATTGATGTAGTGAAATTTAAGTGTCTAACAAGTACCTTATTTCATTACTATTATATTTTTATTATGATATGTTGAATGATTAATTATAATTTAGAATTACATTCAATTAAGTTATATATTTAATTTAATTGATCACTTTGGGTATTATGTAATCCTTATTAATTAATTATAAATTTTAAAATTAAAATAACCCTTAATTTATGACTCAAATTGAAAGGTAAATAAACAAATTTACATAATGGTAATTAATAAGTAAATTTCACAATTTAATTATGACTAATTTATGTCTTTTATAAACAAGAGTTGCAGAGCAGTGAAGTTCCTACCAAAAAGTGCAAGAATAGTCTTGTTTTTATTTGTTGTGTCTACTTTGTTTTAGCATAGTGTATTTGTAATAATATATTCATTAGTTGCATCATATAATATCATTGGATTATATTATTAGGGTTATGGTTATTGTTAGGTCTAGGATTAGGGTTAGGGTTAGGGTTAGAAAGAGTTAGGATTAGGGTTATGGTTAGGGTTAGGGTTAAAGATAGCAATAGGGCTAAGGTTAGGGTTATGATTAGGAGTAGGGTTACGATAACTCATTTAAATATAAATATAACATTGATTATAAATAAGCATAAATTAATGGAATTTGCAAATGTGTGAGAAGATAAATACTTGGATAAAAGGTTATGTTTAGATAATTTGAAACACTATGAAATTTTCAATAATTAGTATTGGTATATTAAATATTAAAGACAAGAATAATTGATATTTTTCATATAAATTTTAACTTGTAAAATGTTTAATAAATTATGTATAGTTGTACTTGTATATGTTTATGAATAAGAAATATAATTTTAATTTTTTTAGAAAGTAAAACACAATAGTAAATAAAAAGAGAGGATATATAAAACATATTCAACATTTTATTTATGAAAAATAAATTATGTATGCTTATAGTTATAAAATAATAACTTGTAAAACATTTAATAAATTATGTATTTTTGCACTTCAATATTTGTATGATTAAAATAAAAGATATTTTTTTCTTTTTGACATTAAAACATCAAAGAAAACAACACAAGAGAATATCTTTACAACATCTAAGACATTATATTCATTAAAAAAATATATATATATAGTGAAGGAATAGTTGGCTAGATACTCAAAAGAATAGTATGATACTAAATATGGTTCAAGTAGATTTGAAAAACTTTGATAATATGACGGGAATTTCCTTGTATTTTTGCCATAGTATAATTTCCTTAAAAATTTGTAAAATGCAATTGTTTTGTCATAAGAGGCATGAGTTTTTTTTTACATTTTCCTCCATTGTATGACCTCTTCTTATAATTATTTGAAACGGATCTTGCAAATTTTTCAATATCATTTTCATTAAATCCATTTGAATTTAAAAAACATTTGATAATAATCAACTGATAGAAACTTCTAAATTAGTATTTGAATAAAAATTATTTCAATTTTTTGCAAAAGATTTTATGAAAAAGACATTTTAATTAATATCAGTTTAGAGGATAAAAAAAATATAATTGAACATGTCAAATGCATATAAAAATGATCAAATATATATGTTACAAAATCATATAAAACTATAAAAATCAAACAATATTTAATAAGTGTCATCATTGTCCATACAAAAAATAACTTGATTTTTTTTTACATAATATAACAAATAAACAAATATTTAAATTTTAAAAACCTATACAAATATTAAAAAGATTCCCTAACAATCTATAAACAAAATTATATTTATTTTGATACTAATAACATTAGTGTGTTCTCACGATGGAGACAAACGTTGGTGTGACATTGGGCGAGAGTGCGTGTGGTGTCCAACGAGAAGAAGTTTTTTTTAATGGAGACGTTGCACAAGGTTTGGGCGTGGCTTCTCTGGTGTCGATGTCTATTGGGGGTGGTCAGGTGGCCTGCGGGGGCCCTTCTCCTCTGGTGGCAGGGGCTCCCCTTGTTTCTATGTGGGTGATTGGAGATTATATTGATGTTGTTAGTTTTCGTCTTCTGCTCCTACTTCTGGTGGTCTCCCTTCTTCGGGCTACCATCGAAAGTCCTTTTCTGAGGTAGTTTCAAAGGATTGTGCTCGATCTATGCCTGCTCCAGCTAGGGTTAGACCTTTTCCCTGTGCCTGTGCTTCCCTTGTTGTGGTTTGTGGACCCAAAGTTGCTAAAAATGAGGATTAATATTTGAAACAAGGTGTGGTCTACAGGTTTAATGGCTTGTGGCCCTCCCTTCCCGATCTCCATGATTGGGTTTTTGTCTCTTGGAAGCCTATTTCTCCGGGTAGATTGAGCTCTATCCCAGTGCTAGGGGGTTCTTCTTAGCTACCTTTGCCTCCTCTGCAGAATAGGACTATGTGTTGGATAGGGGGTGGATGTGGGGTATTCATTCACTTTCCATCAGGCCTTGGTCTTGCTCTTTCAATCCTCTTACTGAGCTGCTAAATACCAGACCAGTTTGGGTCCGACTATCGAATCTCCCTCTCCAGTTTTGGGAGGATTCTTGTTATGAAGCTATTGGCAACACCATTTGACACTTTCTGATGGTGGACTCTATGACTCAAAATCTAGGGCTATAGTGCTCCTCCATGATTTACTCTTTCTTGATGTTTGATTAATTTTGGGTTGGGTTTGAATTAAATTGGTTTATGATGTTGTTTGTTTTGGTGATGAAATTAAATAAAGCATTTTGATAAATTGATAGATATGTTGTTTTTGGTTAATAAAATGATTAAATTAAATCATTAAGTTAAGATGTAACTTGAAAATTAACTATAAATATCATCAATTTATTTCAACTCTAATTATTTGATTATCACCTAAACAAATTACCTAATTGTTAGAAATGAGCTATTTATAAGTTTGATAAAGATTAATTAGATAAAGTCATCAAATAAGTTAACAAGATTAAGAAAATTAATTTAATAGTTTGTGAATAAAATGGACCCCTCATCATCAAATTGAAAGGTAAATAAATATATTTACATAATGGTAATTAATAACTAAATTTCACAATTTAATTATGGCTAATTTATGTCTTTTATAAATAAATTACTTAGGTGAGTTTTAGTAATTATATTGAAGGAGCAAGTTATAATCAATCATAATCAAAGTGTGAATTCTTAAAGAATTCAAATATTTTGAATTGTTTTGATTAATAGGGAAAAACAGGTTTTGAAGGGATTCGAAACCCTATACATCAGTTACAAAATGCTGCTCCAAAGAGTAATCAAAAGTCTACCAGCAGCAACCCAACAACCAAAAAACCAACCACCATGGGTGCCAGAGTAAAAAAAGACAATAAAAAACCATCGAAACCCACCAGAAAAACAACAACAAAACAACAGACAAAAGACAAACCAAACAAAAATAGAAACAAACAAAAAACTAGTTAAGGCCACTCAGATTTTTGGCCACCTCAATCTGCTAGTTCTTATGTTTTTCAACCATAACCAATAGTTCCTTCTTCTCAGCATCGAACGCTTTCTTCCATTCATTCAATCCTCTACCAAAAAGAACCTTGTCATCATCCTTCACAATTTCTTTACCCTTACCCTTAGTCATTTTCTCTTTTTGCATAATCTCTGAGAAGAAAACTTGGTCTTCTTTGAGCTGCCTAATTTTCTTAAAAAGAATTCCCAAGGCCTCAACACTATTCTTAACCGAGGTATGGCTAACTTGCAACATTTTTTTGATATCCCCATTAATACCAACAACCTTGGCCTCCAGGGCCTGCATTCTATCCTCACAAAAAGCCTTGAAATCATTAAACAAACCTTCCAATTCCACCAATCTATCAATGAGGATGTCAAACACAGAGGCCTTCTGAGCATTCTCCATATTCTCCTTTAAGCCTCTTATCTTAATATTAATTTTATAAAATTCTTGCAGAGTCCATTTGGCCAATTTGAAGGTGCCCATAGCCCCCGCCCTTGCCATATCCAACAAGCCAAACATAGAAGTATCATCCTCATCTAGGTAAGAAAAATCCTCTGACAGAGGATCAATCTTCAAGGGCAGATTAACATTTCTCTTTTCCTCCTCCTCCACATTCAGACCCTCAACCTCCTTCACAAGGGTTACCTTCGGCATGTCATCAACTGGAGAATCCTCCACTCTCACCGTTTTATTCACAGGAACCTTACCTTCCTCAATCTCCTTAGGGTCCGTAGCCATAACAATAGAAGCCTTCTTCTTCAAATTGGCAAATCTCTTCGAAAATCTTCTCAGTTTCTCAATCGACCCAATATTGACCTAAGCCCCAACCTCAAGAGCCCCACCAACAACACCTTTACCAACAACCAATTATGCATCCTTGGGGGAGGACCCATCCGACCCAACCTTCGTGTCATCACTCCCAGAAGAGGCATTCCTCTTAGGCACCCTATTACTCTTAGAACCCACCACCTTCCTTTTCTTGGAAGTCGAAGCCACATCTGTAGGGCCAGCAACATCCTCGTCCTCATCCCATTCCTCTTCCTCCTTCGTGGAGGATTACAAATCTGATGACCCTAATAAAGCATCAAAAACCTCTTCCTTTCCTTTGATGGCCTGAACTGGGATTATAGATTGGACATGCTCCATAATAAGCAAAATAAGCCCTTCATGGAGGATAGGGGCCCTCCTATTCTTTAGATGAGCATACACCGAGGATTCCAAAGAAGACAAAAGGAAAAAAGGAAAAGAAATAAATAAGCCATGCCTGAAGTGATTCAAGAGAGTGAAGTGGTGACCAAGAAGATCCTTAAATCTCCCTTCCAACGTCACATAATGCATCATCACCTCCGCAACCCTAGCCCAAATTTTCTTGAGAGAGGTTCTATCATAGCCCCAATTCTCCAACTTGACCAAATTCTTCTGCTCATCATCCTTACAAAATTGGATCATCGCTTCCTCATTACTCTTTTTATCTTTAAAATTATTTGACACTATGTTATGATTTATTTATATAACACTATGTGCATACATGTGTCATCATGATGTGGGACATAATATGGTGTCAAACACATGTGGAAGAATGTGGACCATCAATACATATGGAATATTTGAAGTACAATGAATATAAAGAGTACACAAGTGGCATGCATTCCATGCAACACAACCTATGCAACAATGGAAGCACTAGGGGAATTTTCTCTCTCCCTTTTTTGTTTTTAACAAGTGACGAGGTTAGATAATATATAGTATATTTAAAAAAAAAATCTTAACATCCCTCACCACAATATTAGAAGCATTAATAAGAAGAAATTTTAATTGATTATCACCTAGTAATAATGATTATATAAAGAAAAACTAGAGATAATTTTCTTCGATTCTAACCTGTCATTAGTTTAGGCGAAAGGATAGAAATAGCACGTTCATTTGAACATGAACATAAGAAAGAAGGGTTAGTGGCATGTCTACCTATTTTACACATGGACATAAAAAAAGTGCAACTAGTTTTTTTCTTTTAAATAACAATTCTATTATGTCTTCCTCACATTGCATATGGTAGCACATCATATACTTTCAACATCATAATGCATGCACACAACAATGTGCATGTCACATTATGTGAAAAAAACACACAAAGTTAGTGATGATGAGGGGTCCATTTTATTCACAAACTATTAAATTAATTTTATTAATCTTTTTAACTTATTTGATGACATTATCTAATTAATCTTTATCAAACTTATAAATAGCTCATTTCTAACAATTAGTTAATTTATTTAGGTGATGATCAAATAATTAGAGTTGAAATAAAACTTGAATTATTTAGAAATCTACTTAGATAAATACATAATTAGTCTATTTTGTCAAGGAAAAATTAAAAGAAAATACACCACCATTATTAAAGAATCATAACTATAATGTTAGTAATTTAAGCTAGCTATACAAAAAATGTATTTATAAGTCAAATAATTTAAAACCAATGTTTTAACAATTCAAAAGATTTGAATTCTTCAAGAATTCACACTTTGATTATTATTGATTATAACTTGCTCCTTCAATATAATTACTAAAACTAACCTAAGTAATTTATTTATAAAAGACATAAATTAGCCATAATTAAATTGTGAAATTTACTTATTAATTACCATTATGTAAATATATTTATTTACCTTTCAATTTGAGCCATAAAATAAGGGCTATTTTAATTTTAAATTAATCACATAAATGATAATATTAATTCAAATCAACTATTTTCATTCACTAGCTTCTAAGTATTTTATCTCAATTATTTAATGTTTATATCATAATTAATTTTAAAATTAATAATTAATTAATAAGGATTACACAATACCCCAAGTAATCAATTAAATTAAATACACCACTTAATTGAATGTAATTCTAAATTATAATTAATCAATATAAATCATTCAACATGTCATAATAAGAATTTAATAGTAATTAAATAAGGTACTTGTTAGACACTTAAATTTCATCACATCAATAAGCAATTATATATAATTTAATTAATTAGATTATTTTTTCTTATTTGAGGAATAAATTTATTTTATTTTATTTTAACTAAGTAAATTTTATTATTTAGTAAATTATTCTATTTAATACATTTATTTCAAAATAAATATAATATAATTTTTTTATTTTCATAATTAATAAAATAAATAAGTCAACTAGTCACATGACTAACTAATTAATAAAAAATAGACTAATCTTACATCTCTACCATTCATTTTCATACTACATCATTATATCTCAACCCTTTGCATAGAGATATATTTAAAAAGAACCCTAACAACCAACATTTAATAAATCCATCTCAATCAATCTTAACCATTCATCTATTAGTTTACCCTATAAGTTATTTTACTCTAAAATGTTATGCATCTTAACCATTTATTTTTGTACATCTTTAAGTCTAGACCATCCACATCAAATAAAAAAATTTATAAATATAAATCAACCCTCATATTCAATTATTTTAAGAGCGAAGAATTTGTAGGTACATAGTGTTGGAGGGTAAAAGTAAAAAGCTATGTCACACTTTATAAAGGAATCCACCAACAACAAAACAATTTTGAACTTCAACCACATAAAAGTGATCTTTGTGTTTTGAATTTTAAAATGATGTAAACTAATAAAATGTTGAAATCTTAATAAATTTTATGTTGGCTTTCAGTTGTTTATTGTGATTGTTTGTCCTTGATGACAAAACTAGTTTTTGGTGACACATTTATATGATTTTGGTGGCACATGAAGTTTATAGTTGGTTCTCATGGTGATTCACATGGTTTATGGCATGCACTTACAAATTTCACTTGTGATTCACATGGTTCATGGCAATCACTTTCAAGTTTCAATTTTTACATGTTGATACTGATGTTTGCCATATGTTAATTATAGCAGGACATGCATTTGTTTTAGGGCATGCCTTTGCTTCAGCAAGACATGAATTTGTTTCAGGGTATGCATTTGCTTCAGCAAGACATGCATTTTTTTCAAGGCATGCATTTGCTTCAGCAAGACATGCATTTTTTTCAAGGCATGCATTTTGTAATACCCCTCCGTGTCGGTTGTTCTGAACTTGTGTGTGAGTATTTGTGTGTGCTTCATTGGTTACTGTGTTATTTGATTGTGTGGAAAATATAATATGTTAGTAATCATGTTTAAATAATTAATTAAATCATAAGTGATTTGCAAAGTTATTTAAAATATGATTAGAAATTAAAATCAGAATCAATTAAGCTAATCAAATGATTTAGAACAAATGATCAAATCAAACTAATTCGTTAACAGTAAAAGTGATATTATTAGATAAATTGATTTAAATTATTGAAGATAATAATAATAATTATGAACAAATAATCTTGAAAAGATAATTATTTTGGATACTTATTTAGAATCTTGCAAATGGTTGATTTTAATTATTTTAATGTGGAAGTAATTATTTAATAAAGTTTTGTGGAGATGATGATTATATAATGAATATATATTCAAATAAAAGTTCAATTTTGTGCATGATAAAAGAAAAGGAAATATGGAAAAGGAAACAAAAGGAATTAAGGTTAAATATTATTTGATTTTATTTCTTGAAATGTGACCTCTGGTATTCATGGGAAGAGGAATTGAAAGGATTCCTGGGCATGGAATTTATTAAGAGTTTTTCTTTGTTTGAGGGGGATTGGCTTCGAATGCTGGAGAAATTTTATTTCCAATCATTTTTCTGTCCTTAGTTCTTTTTCTGTTTTTGGAGAAAATTGGTGAAGAGGAAGGAAGGTTTGGATCTGTTGCTGGAAGATTTGCAGCAAAGAAATAGTGTAGCAAGAGGGGCAAGGCTTCTACAATTTGCTGCAAGCGTAGGACGCCAGGTTCTATTCTTGTTAATTGTTTATTTTCTGTTAAATAGGAATTGCTGTCTGCGTGTGAAATTTATATTTAGGGTTGAAAATTAAATAATTGTAGAAAGAAAAATCTATTGGGGTTATGGTTTAATCAAAGAATGTTTAACCAGAAATTGGGAATTTTTATTTGATTAATGAAATTTCTGGGGTTTCTAGGTTGTGGTTGTTTATTAAAAGGGGTTTTTATTGCAATCTGGGAAATGAATAGCATTCTGTTATTTCATTTTGTTTTAAAAAAAATATATATATATTCTTTTGAGAACAATTTCCTTTCACGAATTGCTGGTTCATATATATATATACCTTATAAAACATTTTTGTTTTTTTTATTTCACACATGCACAGTGAATTGAATGTGTACAGTAATTCTATGTTCCCTGTTATTGTAATGTTCAAACTTCTGTGTATATATATACATATATTTATATATATATATATTAGATATATATATATACATATATATATATATATACATATATATATATATATAAATATATATATATATATATACATATATATATATATATATATATACATATATATATATATATAAATATATATATATATATACATATATATTTTTAAACAAATGAAATTTTGAGTGGAAATTCGAATTTATTCAAACCTGTATTATTTCTTTCCATTGCACTGTGCGCGGAATTCATTGTTGATTTTTATGTTTATGTATATTATGGCTGTGTGGGGGACGGCCTCGGCCGTACCCACCACACTGCCGTCAGTACCGTGACAGTCTGCGGACTGTCCACGGCAGTCTGAAGGACTGCCGTGCGCAGTCCGTAGACTGTCCACGGCCGGCGAGGTTTACTATGCATATGTGTTGGGAATTAAAATTTCCATTTAAATTTGTAAGTATTTGAATTTAATTTTTAATACGCGGATTCTATATATTAATTTCTGTGCGGGTTTTTATTTTATAAATATATATATATATATATGTATATATATAATATATATATTTATATATATATATATATATTTATATTTGTGGATATATTTATATATATTGATTAATTTATTTATTCTGTTGCAGTATTATTTATTTAAAAACAATATAAATATTCCGTTTCTTTTCTGATTAATTATATTTTCTGTTAATTTAAAAAATATAGATTTTGTTTCTTTTCTGATTAAAATAAAACAGAATCTGTTTAAAATGGAAATAATAATAATATAGAAAGAAATCTGTTTTTTGTTATTGATTTATTAAATTACCAACTATAAGAAGATAAGTTAGTAGAAAAATCAATTTATGAATATATGGCAGCATTGATTTATTTAATTCTTGTTTTGAGTGAATATTTTGAAATAGAAAAGAATTCCTATTAATTTGTTAAATTGAGAAATTTGATAGGATAATATAGTAGAAGGGCAATTTGTGAATATATATTTATATCAGCATTGATTGTTTAATTCTTATTTTTAAATGTGTATATGGTGGAAATAGAATTTAATATAGAATTGAATAAGTCATCTTTTATTCTTATTTTGTGAAGTTATAGTCTGGTAGACTTGTTGATTCCTAGAAAAGATCTATTCTCTTTCTACTTTTCCTCCTCGAAAAAGAATTAAAATATATAAAGATGTAGTGGTTTTAAAGGGTATTTTTGTGTGTAAATTTATTTAGATAGATTTAAGATTTTAAGGTGGTAAGTTCTAATATGTAGTTTAAATATCTAGAGTATTGTTATTATTGTTTTTTTTTAAATATAAACAATTGTTCTTAAGTGGTTTTCACAATTAATCTAAATATTGGAAGTGAGTGTTAAATTAGTATGATGAAAGGAAAATGGAAATAATGTTTTGGACATAAGTAGTTATGAAATAATAATAAGTTAGCTATCCAGCTATTAAGTAGTTTTCAATTATGTTGTTAAATAAAAAGGGAAATTTAAATGTATGGGTATGGTTAGAGATTGATTAGGATATTCTCGAATTGGATAGTTTATTGATGAAATGGGATTTTAATCTATTGAAAATTGACTTCCTTTATATTCATGTAAGGATTGATTTGTAAGATTCTCTTTATGGATAAGACTTTTAGAATACTTGTGATGGTTATCATGAATTGTTTTAGTATAGGTAAGTTGTAAAGTTATTTAGTTCTGGTCGTTAATTGATTGGTTAATAAATATTGTTCTCTATTGAATTGTTGGTTGACGTTTTTGTGGAGTTGTGAGTGGTTGAGTATTTAAGGTGTTCTTAAATTTGGTGCCTTGGATGTCTGGTTGCATGCTTTTACCTCTGTTGTTGAAGGATTGTTCCATGTTGGTGTGAGTGCCTTTGTAGATTAATTTTTATTCAAGGAATCCTTTGTCTTGTAATTTGTGTTGCAATGTAACTGGGAACTTGTGTTTTGGTTTATGAGTTGTGGATAGTTGATCTTCTTGAATTTTGATTTATTTTGTATCTGGATGGAGTTGTTGATCTTATTTTAATGTATTCACTCATTATATTTAATTTGAAAATAGTTCTTGTGGCCTTGCAATTATTGTTGTCATTGCTATGATTGTTGATTTTATGAAGGTGATTTGCGTACCACTATAAGGGGGTTCTTGTGAGGAGAAAATTGAGGTCTCCCGTGGAATACCTAGTTGGTGGCTTTTGGTTTTATTAAGTGATTTTGTTTAAAGGTTGATTTACTTTTGTGTTCCCTATTTGAGGTGACACCATAGTTGCTTGTGGATGGGTCTTGATGAATCTCCTTTTTTTGGCTTTTCTGATTTACTCGCATATTTGAGGAAATTTTACCCTTGTGTTGGAATTATTGGAGAAATACTCATGTTGCTTCACTTTACCCTTGTTTGTGGGTTTTTCATTCTTTTGGCTTCCAGAGGCTTGAGATGATTGATAATTGATGTTCTCTCTCTTTATGTGCCCTTGTTGTGGCAAGTGTTTTGGTTTCATGATTTTAAAAGGGTTGTACGAGAATTGTTGAGACTTTGATTATCTATTTATAGCGAGATGGGTAATGCCTCGCATGCTTCTCAGTTGTGATCTAATATTCTTGTTACGTTGTACAACCCTTGGTTCCTTGGTTTCTTGGTTTTTATGTTGTTGGGTCTCTAGGGAGAGTGGCTCCTTGTGGGGGCCGGCGCCCCGCGTAAGGGGAAGAGCTCAGGAGAACCCATGAGTGAGTTGGTAATCAAGTGAAAACCTAATAATTAACTTAGGAGGGTTGGGTAGTAATATCATAATAAGATTAAAAAAAAATGGATGCCTCGTCTTCATTAGTGCTTCCGCAGACTAATGGAAGGCTGAGAAGGTCGTGGTTGGCAAGGTCGTAACCTCGTCCTCATGAGAGGTTATCGGCTCCGCATGAGCTACCCTATGGTGCCGGCGCCTCAAGTAGGAGGAAGGGCCAGGAGATCCATAGATGGGGGCCGGTGCCTCAGTTTGGAGGAAGGGCCAGGAGAGAACCCATGTAGGCTATGCGATGACACTCTCCCCTAGTTGCCCATGTGTTTTACTTTATTGTGTTCCTCTGGAAGTAGGTTATGGGAGTTGGTTTAGATTGTTGTTTGAATTGATTTAAATTGATTTATGATTATTGTTTTAATACATCTTTAGTATGTTTTGCGGTCTTGTATGATCTCATTTATATTTGAGTTACAATCTTGTATCTTATGATACTGGGATATGATGTTATTGTATTATTTGGAATTATAGTATGTTTTTTTTTTTTAATTCAGTTGATTTGGAAGTGTTTCATGATCATCCTTTGGTTACTTGTTTACTGGTCATTGCTTGAGTTATGTGATGAGATTTATGATTCTAAGTTATTTTAATGACTCTTGGATGTTGTTGATTTTTTCATTGTAATCCTTGAGTTTTATGATACTTTTGTATGTCGTTGAGTCCTGTGGTTCCGTGTTTGGATGTCCTTGGTTGAGGACTCTTTCTTGTTAGCTCCTCAGCACGGGGAGTGGGTCTTCGGACTCACATGGTCAGGTGGAACATGCTAAGCACACTATTGGATCCCCAATCGAGGATCGAGAGGTGCGGATTGGTGCGGTTGCAGTGACTCCAGAGTTGTACTTATTTTGGAGCCAGTTTTCATCTATTCATTGTTTCATGTTTCTTGTTGTATGGTTTCCATGCATATTGGAAACACTTTTGTATCATTGTACTTCTTGAATATTGTATTGTAATGTAACATTAAACCTTATGTGGCTATTGGCAGTTGTTATTCAATGTGTTGAGTTAATTATGCATATGTTGTATTTATATAGATGGTTTATTATCAATGATTATCATGTATGTGTTACATTTGTTAATGTTTATCTTGTTATGGATTATATCTTTGGTTTTTATTCTTTATTGTCGTTGTGTGGATCTCAGTCTCATAATGACTCCTCGTGTACCCCAAGGGATGTATATGTTAATGAATCTACTTAAATAAAATTCATGTCATGTCTTAATGTGTATTACATGTATGTTATGTTTACCTTTAAAAACAAATTGTGCTGTGATTTTGTTTAATAGTCCTTTGGGGTTCGCACGACGGGGCGTTACACATTTGCTTCAGCAAGACATGCATTTGTTTCAGGGCATGCATTTGCTTCAGGTATATATGACTTATTATCATTACAAGTCTCAAGTATATTCAAGTTGATCACTTTCAGGTATATTTAACTTGATTTTTTGCAAGTTGTCTTCACATGATATATGAATGGCATAACTTATGTTTGCACAAAACATACAAGTTTTAAGAAAATGCATATTACAAGTTCAAGTCACTTGTATATATTCTCTTCATTGATTATTTTGCTAAAGGGGTCTTCAACACATTAATTCATGGTGTCATAAAGCATATCACTTCGGGCAGCTTGCATGGTATTTTGTATTTGAGCACAATGCATGTGTGTTTGATCTCTTGATATCAGTATTGATTAAATATCAATGGAATAGACTTTTAAAATTTCGACAATGATAATATGAAGGTGGAATGACTTTAAGGTATTGGGTTTATTGGTATCAAGTTTTATTGAATCAAATTATGGTCATGATTTCCTTGTCACACCGATAGCTATTATTTGTTGACTTGTCACTGATACCCATCATCGGGTTTGTGATAGCTTATTTCGCATCCACAAATATCTTTGTTTCATATGGCATCGACAGTTTGGAAGTAATAATTAAATTGATTATGTTGTCAGTATTTATGATAACTTTGGCAGTAGATATTATTGTTGTCAGCATTTGTAATGACTTTGGCAGCGGACTTAAAATGATTATTATTGATTGTTAAGTCATTGAAATGAAAAGAAGTTTGTTTAGGGAAAAAGAAATTATGTTGATTATTTTTACAAAGAATAGGGTTTTGAACCCTAGCCGCCATGGATGATTTGCTCAATTGTAATGCAGTTGAAGCTCTCACAATCGACACTAAGAGAATATGATAAGTGCAATGGCAAAGAGCATGGATAAATTTACTAGAATTTTGGTTTGATTGAATGGCAGTAAGAATGGTTTTCTGGTTTGAAAACTATCAGTGGTTAAGAGCTTGAATGTGGAATCCAGTCAGAGGATATTTGATGGTATCTTTCTAGCTAGGTCGTTATTGTAGTTTCCCTCCAGTTGCGACACTTGGTTTTAGTTTTTTTTGTTTAGTTGATAGTTGCTTTAGTTGCTTTTGATACTAAGCTATTTATTTTCAGTTATGAATCCGACATTATGTGGATTTTATATTCTGTTGATGATACACTTGACATCGTGATCATCTGATTATGTTCGTGTGATGACAATATGATAGTCATGTGTGTGTGTTATGGTTTATGTTGTTTTTGAGTTACTATTAAGGTTATAATGATGAAATGGTTGTTTATGATATAATGATGCTTGTCAGTTTTGGTGAAGAAGACAGTGTAGCACTACTCACTCATGAGTACCCTGCTACGGTGCGACTCTTCTTCATGGTGTGTTTGTTGATATACGATGATATGTTTAATAGTGTTGTTTTATGCAGTTGCAAGTATCGGGTATCGGCTCCACCTACTTGTCGGGTCTGACTGTGCCCTAACCCAATGGAAAATATGTTGATTCAGAGATAGTATCAGGTCCTCATTTTTAGCCATCATTCTTCATTGAACGAGTATCCATTTGTCACCATTGTTGTTTTGTCGTCTGGTCCTATCGTGTCGAACTTGTTTGTGTTGTTTTGTTTGGGAATTAATTATTTTAGTTAAATAGTTATTTAATTAACATATTTGATTTAACGTAAATTTTGTTTAAATATTAAATTAAATTTTTTATGTTATGATTTGATTTATTAAATTAAATTAAACAGTTATTTATTTAAAAGTGAATGTTAATTTTGTGAAAAGGTATTTAATTAAATGCAATTGCTGAATTAATTGTGCAAATAGGATTTATGTGAAAAATAGATATTTTAAAAGAGGTTGTTTTCAACATGTTATAAAATTTGGATTTGGAGTTGAAATCTTGATCTTGAGTAAAATGGTTAAGTTAGAACTGAATGATCAATGTTGAATGCATGCTAATTGTTAGTTAAGTCTTATAACTTTGAGTTAATGGAAAATTCATTAAAAGCTTTTGGTGTACAATAATTTTCACAGGAATTGATTTTGGATGGTTCACGACAGCTTTTCGAAAAGCTTCTTCTCTGTATATCTAGTTAAAAGTTTTCTAGGCAATGTTTTCGTTTTGGAAGGAATTGTGTTTTCTAAAGGATTTAAATAATTGCGAGCTTCTAGATTTAGGCTTTAATCTTCATTGGATTCGAGATTATAAATCAGGTTTTTATTCTTTGTTAAGCAAATTTTCATTTGGTAGTTTTTCTTGAAAGATTTGTCTAAAAAAATTATGCATAGGAAGACAATACTCTTGTTGTGGATTAGATCCGTATAGTTTAAACCTGCACATGCAATGGGGATACAATTAGAAAAAGACTTTTCAAATTTTAAAGAAAAAAACCTTAGCAGACAATGATAAAGAAAATACAAGGAAACAAAATTATACTCAACAATTAAATAGACGATTTATATTTGTTTTCATGATTTATTCAAACCTTCAAATTGTAAGAAAAATTGTTCCTAAATTATATTTCATGGCCTTCATTGGAATAACCCTCATTGAATCCCTTTTGAAATTGTCTCCCTGATTCCATACGCAACTTGTCACAGCAGTAGCACTTGAACTCGACAGGGCATATAGACTTAAATAACCTTTCTGATTCTATCGGTGCCTCTCACACCTACAACGCTTGAAAATAGAATGCTATAGAGATTCAAATTACCTTCCTAATTCCATTTGCAATTTGTCGCATCTGCAGTACTTTTAAAAAAAATGTTGTAGAGGTTTATATGAATCCCCTGAATCCTTATGCAACTTTTCACTGCGGCAGCACTAGAGCATAATAGGATATTTAAAGATTTAATCAACCTCCTTAATTCTATTGTTGTTGCAACATTTGACACTAAAGTATTGTCTTGGTTTAAATAACCTCCTTGATTCCATTAGTAATTTTTCCTAGCTGCTACATTCAAACATAGAAGGGGGCGGACAATTTAATAAGCTCCCTAATTACATTAGCAACCTGTCACAGTGACAGTAATTGAACATGGTAGGGTGTATTTATTTAAATAAGCTCTCTGATTCCATTGTCAATCCAACACAACATACAGGTGTCATTGATTTCTATGTGGCCTTGTTTTGAGTTTAAATTTCATTCCCTTAAATCTATAGCATGTTACAGCCTCTTATGGTGCACCAATCTTTGTTTTCCATGTTCAATTCAAATTTGCTATATAATCCAAGGCCCAAACTGTATATGTTATCATTTTTGGCTTTCCTGATAGTTGCAAACTTGTAGATTGGGTTTTGTCCAGCTTAAGTTAACACTTTGAAAATTATTATAACTGAAACATTTCTGGTGGGCGTTTGAAATACAAAACTTAAATCTTACATTTGAAAGTTTATGGTAATTAAAATTGGAAAATTTCATGGTTAAGCTAAATGCATGGTGCACAATTCTTTTCTCCAATGCTTTATGCTAGTTGTTATGCATGGCGAATGATTTCATGGAAGAAGTTAGATTCTTGAATTTATGTTTTGTAATTTGATTCTTTCTAGAATTGAATAATACAAATAATTCTAATATCACTATAGATATATTTATTTATATAATATTTTTTTTAGCTTTTAAATGGTTGATTTATAAATGCAAAGGATTTATATCATTCTTACTGAATAATAATCATAGATGTATTTTGTTTAAATTATTAAGACATTTAATAATGTCAATAGATTGTCTTTTATGAACTTTTAATTCATGAAGATTGAATGATTGTATTTGATGAGTTATGTACATGTTATAATTTGAGAATGTACATATAGTGTTATTGAGTTTTTTTTATTCCTCTAGAGGCTAGGGAAGTGAAAATTGTATTGTTAAGTTTATTATGCTTTAACTATGTTGTTCGATTACAATGATTTCACTTGGGGTATAGCCTTGCACAATTTGTTGTTGTCTATGTGGCATTTTGGAGATTATGATCTATGTCTAGATAGATATGTAAAAGTCTGTGGTTATGTTCTTTGTGCTTGGTGGCTATCCCTTGTCTTTTGATGTCGAGTCATGTTATAGGAAGACTGGCTTTCGCTAGGGGCTGGAACCCTAAGAGGTTACTAGGGTAACCTATCGAAAGTAGGTAATCCAGTGAAAACCTTAAACTCAAAGTACTAGGGGTTGGGCAGTGTTTAACATTAAATCAGATAATTAGTATGCCTTACCTATCACCTTAGTGCTTGCATAGATTAAGGTTAGGTTGAGATGGCCTAGAATGGCTTAGTCATTCACTTTTTCTTCTCGAAAAGTGATACGGTCTCACATGAGTTGATTTAGGGGTTGGGAATCGGTAGAGATTGTCAGGGTAACTCAGGATGAGAGCTGGTAATCTAGGAAGATTCACCAAGGTAACTTAGAGCAATTGTGTGATGACACTCTTATCCTAATACATGCTTTGTGATCTCTTGTGTAGATTCACCTTTGGTTTATTGTTGCCTTTGGGAGTTTATTAGTGTTCATGTGAATTAGATATTATTATGCCATTATGTTTTTATCAGCCATGTAATGTAATGTCTATTCTTTGTTGTTTGTTTACTTGTTTTGTGGACCTAATATTATCTCCTAGCATAGAGGGAGTGGACCTTCGGGTTGCACATGGTTGGGAGGAAACTGTGCTATTTCCTCCATTGGGTCCTCTTACACATGTTGCTATACTTGGATAACATTATTCATGGGACAGGTTCCTAGTTCTACATTGTTCGTGATGTTGGACACTGAGTGTACTCATGAACAAGGCTGAAAAATGTGACATGTTCTTCATCTTCATTGTATATTCTCTTGATGTCCATGAGAGAACTTTTGTAATGATATTATGTTGATACAAGATTTATTAAAATCTCACTTGATGTAATCTAGATATATATATTTCTTGACTGTATAAAGATTTTTGAAAATTGGATCATTCATGAATATGATATGTACTTATGTTTTATGAATTAAATATTATGACGTGATGTTCTTATCTATAAATGTTTAAGTAATTTCGTCTTGGAATCCTAGAATTTTTGTGTAATCGAATGAATTTTAAAAAAAAATTATTCAGTTAATTTGTTACTTTATGCTTTGTTTTAATGGATTCCCTAGAGGGGCGTTACATATTGGTATGAGAGCACAAGGTTCTAACACTAGGTACTCTAGATATTTGTGAGCCCATTGGGTTATCCTAGATGTTATACTTTGTAGATTTGTTTTCCTATTTGTTTTGTTTGTCTTGTAACTAAGACTTATCTTTGATTTGTGTAGGACCATACCTAGACGTCGTGGTAGAGGTCATGGTGCTAACCATTAAGACACTCCCTCTCAGAGCTCTCATGAGAGTGAACATGTAGAATAGTTGGGTCCTTAGTTGGATCAGGTGAGCGAGGAACAAATTCTAATACAACCAGAGATAGAGGGAGCACAGTTACGTCCCTTACTAGAAGAGGTCCTTGCCTGACTTGGTCCTAGATAGGAGACTAAATAGGAAGTGGTTAGAGAACAAGACATATCACCTAAGAGAGTTGTTGATACTGTGGAGCAGGTTGCCATTGTTGTAGGGCATATGAGAGATTTGTTGAGGGCACACTCTCCTACATTCGATGGTACTAGTGGTGGTCTTGAAGCTGAAACTTGGCTAATAGACTTAAGAAGGTGTTTTTTTATGCATCCTTATGGTAGCAACACTAGATCGAGATGTGCCATTATGCATCTTAGAGGTTTTGCCTCAAAATCGTGGTGATTGGAGGAGTAGAAGCTCCATCTGGAGATTGGTTCAGCCTCATGGGACATGTTTTTGGAGAGATTCAGAGCATGTTTCCTATCAGAGCATTGGAGACAACGACGTGTATATGAGTTCTATGATCTACATTAGATGGCTATGTTCGTTGAGCAGTATGAGCGCAGATTCTACGACCTCAAACAGTATGTCAGGATTGTGGATGATGAGGTGATGTTGGTAAAACATTTCATCAGGGGCTTAAATGCCCATATCAGCAGAGGAGTCAGAGTCTTTGAGCCGAAGACTATGGAGGTGGCCATGGAGAAGGCACGTATAATGGAGGAAAATCTGACTATGGGTTTGGGTGGACACATAGGAGTTCAAATAAGTAGTGCTCCTATTGCAGGTTTTGGTCCACAAGGCAATCAAATTCAGACAGGAGGTTCCTCTCGGAACCAACAGACACCCGCTAAGGGTGGACAGCCACAGCGTAATCCACTAAAGAATAAAAATTCTCAAGCTCGGTAGGGTAACAGTTCACAATCTGGGAAGAACCATAATTGGTGGCGCAATAAGTGCAATCGTCAAGATCAGCCAGCACAGAGTGCATAGACTACAGTTAGCAGAGGTAGCTTTCAACAATCCAATACACCTTCAAGTGGCAGAGGATTTGGTAGAGGTATTGGTTGGTTTTCATGTGGTCAATAGGGTCACATTTCTAGGCAGTTCCCTATGAGAGGTACATTAGGACTTGGACAGTGACCAACAACTTCAGATCTATTAGTTGGAGATGTAGGCCATTCACATACAGTCTTTTCTATGGTAAATAACCACCAACTAGATCATCAGAATACTGTGGTTGAGTCTTCAGGTCAGTTATAGGGTGCTAATGTTACTATTCTTTTTTATTTTGGAGTTACTGATTCATTTATATCACCTACTATTATTCAGGGATGTGGACTTGTGGCAGTAAAGCAAGGCAATAGGTGGCAGGTAGAATTTTCCTCTGGGGCGAAGGTAGCAGTAGAATCCCTTGTTATCAAATATGAACTAAGGATTGGACCGTTATCTACCTCAGTAGATCTTCGTGTTACACCTCTTGGTCCATATGACATTGTTTTGGGAATGGACTGGTTAGAATCTCATTATGCAGTGATTGATTGTTGACAAAAGACAATACGTTGTGTGCATCATTCTGATGCAGAAGTTGAAATAATTGGTGTTCAGAGACCCATCTCTTTGCGGATAATTTCTGCTATGCAGTTGAAGAGATGCCTTCGTCAGGGTTGTCAGTTGTTTGCAACAACAGTTAATGACTTGGATTTAGGGGAGAGTCAAGAGGTATCTCTTGGTGATCACCCAATTCTTGGGGAATTTGCAAATTTTTTTCCCAGTGATGTTCTTGGTTTTCTGTCGAAACGTGACATTGATTTTAGAATTGACCTGGTTCCTAGAGCAGAGCCTATATCTCAAGCCCCATACAAAATGACCACATAGGAACTGGAAGAGCTTCGTATCCAGTTGGAGGAACTTTTGGCTAAGGGTTTTATATGTCATAGTCTTTCCCCTTGGGGAGCACCTATCATCTTCGTGAAGGATAGATCTCTTAGATTGTGCATCGATTATTGTCAATTGAACAAAGTGATGATAAAGAACCGATATCCCTTACCCATAATTGATGATTTATTTGACCAGATCAAGGGATCAAATGTGTTCTCTAAGATTGATTTGAAGTCAAGTTACCATCAGTTGTGCATTGCAGAAGTTGATATCCATAAAATGTCATTCTGAACTCGTTACGGGCACTACAAGTTCACAGTAGTACCGTTTGGGTTAATGAATGCGCCATCTATTTTCATGAGTTTGATGAACGGTGTCTTTCGTACATACCTTGATCATTTTTTTCTCATGTTTCTCGATGATTTTTTGATCTATTAGAGAAATATGAAGGAGCATGAAGAGCATTTCTGATAGGTATTGCAGTGCTTAAGGGAGAATCAATTGTACGAAAATCTAAAGAAGTGTGAGTTCTTCCAAATTGAGGTAAAATACCTTGGTCATGTGATTTCTAAAAGGGGTATTGTAGTGGATCCTTCGAAGATCCAAGCCATCATTGACTGGCCCATGCCTACCAATGTAGCTGAGGTTCGTAGTTTTATGGGTCTTTCTAGATATTACAGACATTTTTTTAGGGGTTTTCTAGGATTGCTCATCCTATTAATTCTCTTCAAAGGAAAGGGAAGAAATTTATCTGGATGGATCAGTGTTAGTAGGATTTTCAAATACTTAAGGAAAAGCTAACTAGTGTGCCTATCTTAGCCATTCCTGACCCTACTAAAGACTTTGTTATTTGCACTGATGCATCTTTAGAGGGTTTAGGAGCTGTGCTAATGCAGGATGGTCGTGTGATTGCTTTTGAGTCTCGAACACTCAAGGATCGTGAATTGAACTATCCTACTCATGATTTGGAGCTTGGTGTAGTTGTTCATGCTCTAGTTCGGTGGAGACATTTCTTGTTGGGGCACCATTTTGAACTTCATTGTGATCACCGTAGTCTGCAGTATATTTTCACGCAGCCTAACTTGAATGCTAGGTAGAGACAGTGGATGGAGTTCTTATGTGAATATGATTTTGAGGTGAAATTTTTTCAGAGGAAAGAGAACGTAGTGGCTAACGCTCTCAGTCGCCGAAGACATTAGCTTTCTGTTGTGACTCTTGGAGTTGATTTGAGGAGCCAAATTTTAGTAGTACTTCCTACAGATAGACTGTATCAGGAGGTGAAGACTGAGATTGGATCAGGTAGACCCTTGGACGGTAGATTCATAGGTTATAGTCTTGAGTCAAATGGATTGTTGCGACATTTGGGATGTATCTATGTACCACATACTGAAGGTCTTTGCACTCTGATTTTATCAGAGGCACATTGAGCACCTTATTCAGCTCATCCATGGGTTAAGAAGATGCATGCAGATCTTCGTCATTTGTATTTTTGGCCTGGTATGGAGCATGATATTGTTGATTTTATTTTAAGATATCTTGAGTGCCAAAGAGTTAAGGCAGAGCACCAACATCTCGCCAGACTATTGCAGCCACATCTCATTCCTAAATGGAAGTGAGATATTATATCGGTGGACTTCATTGATGGATTACCTATGTCATCACGTCGACATGATGCTATTATTGTTATTGTTGATAGATTGACTAAGGTAGCACATTTTATCTGGTTCATTCATCTTATAATGCTTCCTTTCTGGCCAAGATATTCATGGAGGATGTTGTTTAGTTACATGGAATTCCTCGCATAATCATATCAGATAGAGATCATGTGTTTACATCATCCTTATGGACATCATTACAACATGCTTTAGGTACTCAGTTGAACTTCAGATCAACTTATCATCCTGAGACTGATGGTCAAACAAAGAGATTCAATCAGATTCTTGAGGATATGCTTAGAATGTATGTGATGGATCAACAATCACATTGGGAAGATTATCTTTATTTAGTGGAGTTCGCCTACAATAATGGGTATCAAAGTTCCATAGGTATGCCTCCTTTTCAGGAATTGTATGGACGTCCTTGTCACTCCATTGAGTTGGGATCGACTTGAGGATAGAGTTCTACTTGGACCTGAGATGCTTCAAGATATGGAGCAATAGGTTGATCACATTAGAGAGCATTTGGTAGTGGCACAGGATAGACAAAAGAAGTATGTCGATGCGCATAGAGTGGATCATCAGTTTTCAATTGGCGATAGGGTATTTCTTCGAGTGCGACCACAAAAGAGTCCAATCTATTATGGAAAAGGCTCTAAGCTTGTGCCTTGATTTGTTGGACCATTTGAGATTTTTGAGAGGATTGGTCCTGTAGCGTATCAACTTGCTTTACTGCCTAGTTTGTCACACATTCATGATGTTTTCTATGTATTTGTTCTTAGGCCTTATCATCCTAATATTTCACATGTGCTCAATTGGAATGCATTATAGGTAGAGGAAGGGAAACTAGCTTTGGAGCCCATGGGCATTCTTCAATGCAGGAGGCTCGCCCTCAGGGGTTGAGATGTTGATCAGGTGAGGGTCCAATGGGATCCTAGTGATTAGGCATCAAATACTTGGTAGGATGTGACATGCATGAGAGAGCTTTATCCTTATTTGTTTGCAGGCTTCTAGGAGTATGATAGAAAACCAAGATCTGATTGCAAACTAGAATAGACCTTCCACAGAAGAGAAAAATGAAAAAGCAGAAGCTTTGCATAAAAACATGCAATTGATATATTTGAAAAAGACCAATAATTACAAGAGATAATTTGCTTTATAAAAGAAAAGATGCAACGACCTAATCTTATCTTGAGCAACAAGATAGCTCAATAAGATAAAGATAAGATCCTATAACCTAGGAATTAAATAAATCCTAAGTAAACTTATGCAAAGTGTAATTAATAATTAATTACACCAACACCCCCCCATAAGTGCAACTTAGGGAGAAGCAGATTATTATGCAAATATGAGTCCCGACAACAAGGTCTGATCAGGTACTCATGTACAAATGTAAAGAGAGCGAAACCCCCCTCAGTGAGATGAACTGCTGTGAAGAATCACTAGAAGAACTCTGATGAAGCAACACTGGAACCCCAAATCCGGCAAGCAAGGAAAAATAGTTTTGTTTGCAAGATACCAATCGGAATCACAAATGCAAAAGCAGACCTGATGCCAAGGAACACTGGAAAATCACATACTGGATCAACTCTGGAATCTGTGAACAATAGTAGATGAAAGGATGAATGGACCCATAATGGTGACAAATCTGGAAGCTGTGTCTCGAAGCCAATGCCAAACTAAAACTAAAACTTCCCATAGGATGAGTACCATAAAGATTCTAGAACATTAACCATAAAACCATGGCCTTCAAATGAGAAAGATATGAACCAATGCGGATCAAGAACTATAAAATCCCAATGTGAAGTGTGAACCGAAGTAAACCAACAATGTGTCCAACTAAGCAAGAAAGAAGCTAGAAGGAGACAACAGGAAACCAGACAAACTCATGTGAGTTGTCACCAAAATGAAAAATGGATGCAAGAACCCCCCTTAATGGAACTTTATATCAGTTCATTATTACAATACCCAATGATTGCATAAGGAGATAATGCAAAATTACATAAACATAAGTGGAAATGTAAACCTAGAGCATGAAACAAAAATGAATGCATGCATAAAATAAGTTATACATTTTCTAGAAATGACCTCAGATCTACATAGAGGCTGAAACCAGCTTTCCAATGTCGTGAAAATCACGAAAAATGGATAAGCGAGTCAAAAGATATGCGTCCCAGAGTGAAAAAGGCATCTGACTTCCGAGGCAAAAAAAAACATCAAAATAGAAAAACCAAAAAATAAGACCTACACCAATGCATAGAGCTCAAAAACATCTTTCCGACAATTTCTCGTTTGCAAAAAAATGACATCGTATGTGAAAGTTATGCGCGTTTCCGTAAAACTGCTCCAAAAATGTCTGATTTGGCCATGCACAGCCATTAGGGGCTAAAAAAATAAGGCCCTTGGTCGCATGGGTGGACCAAGGGCTGATGAGCAAGGGCTGTCGGCGGAGGCCCCGGTCACCCACGTGACCAGGGTGGGGGCTTAAGATGCCAGCGGGGGCTAGACCAGGGCGCTCGGTCGCCCATAAGATTTTAGCGGTCGGTGCTAAACCCTGCAAGGGCTGAGCCATAGTGGCGGTGCACCAACAACCGGGTGGAGGATCTGGGTGGCGCTGCTCGAGCGCCGCTCTGCCGACGGCAAATGGGTGGCACGGCATTTTTGAACTATGAGCGTAGGATTTCTACACAATTTTTTGATTTTTTTATTATTTTTTTCGAAATCGATGCCTCGTAAACTGTGCCTGGGGGCCGTACGGCCCTTGGGCAAAAAAATTTTGCCTCTCCGGATGACTATGTCCAAATCGGACAAATTTTATATGGAAACAGGGGTTTTTGGGCGCTACGAATCCAACGGCGAGGTCCGTTTGGGCCCAAAGTGCTCTAAAAATCAGGCGACCCCCAAATCTATTAGATAAATCACCGAGCTTGAAACCCTCGTAGATCTGGAAAATGGTGATGAAAATCAAAGAAATAAAAGTCATTTCTGACTTTTTCCAGTGCTCTGAATCCAACGGAAAACCCCAATCTGATCCAAGACGCTCCAAAAATATGCTCAAGGAAAGAAACCCTCGAGGGACCTCGAACGAGCTCTGCAATGTGTTCCTCCAAAAAAGTTGAGAAGGGGCTGCAAATCGAGGCTCTGATACCATGATACTAATATATTTATTTTTTAGTTTGTTTTTGTTCAGTTGATAGTTGCTTTAGTTGCTTTTGATACTAATATATTTATTTTTTAGTTATGACTCCAACATTATGTGGATTTTATATTGTGTTGATGATACACTTGACATCCTGATCATCTGATTGTGTTCATGTGATGATAGTATGATAGTCACATGTGTGTGTTATGGTTTATGTTTTTTCTAAGTTACTATTGAGGTTATCATGATGAAATGGTTGTTTATGATATAATGATGCTTGTCAGTTTTGGTGAAGAAGACAATGTAGCACTACTCACTCATGAGTACCCTGCTACGTTGCGACTCTTCTTCATGGTGTGTTTGCCGATCTATGATGATATGTTTAATAGTGTTGTTTTATGAAGTTGCAGGTACTGAGTATCAGCTCCACCTTCTTTTCGGGTATGAGCGTGCCCTAACCCAATGAAAATATGTTGATTCAGAGATAGTATTAGGTCCTCATTTTTAGCCATCATTCTTCATTGAACGAGTATATGTTTGTCACCGTTGTTGTTTTGTCATTTGGTCATGTCGTGTCAATCTTGTTTGTGTTGTTTTGTTTGGGAATTAATTATTTTAGTTAAATGGCTATTTAATTAACATATTTGATTTAATGTAAATTTTGTTTAAATATTAGATTAAAATGTTTATGTTATGATTTGATTTATTAAATTAAATTAAACAAGTTATTTATTTAAAAGTGAATGTTAATTTTGTGAAAAGGTATTTAATTAAATGCAATTGTTGAATTAATTGTGCAAATAGGATTTATGTGAAAAATAGATATTTTAAAAGAGGTTGTTTTCAACATGTTATAGAATTTGGATTTGGAGTTGAAATCTTGATCTTGAGTAAAACAGTTAAGTTAGAACTGAATGATCAATTTTGAATGCATGATAATTGTTAGTTAAGTCTTGTAACTTTGAGTTAATGTAAAATGCATTAAAAGCTTTTGGCGTACAATAATTTTCACGGGAATTGATTTTGGAAGGTTCATGACAGCTTTTGGAAAAGCTTCTTCTTTGTATATCTAGTTAAACGTTTTCCAGGTAGTGGTTTCTTTTTGGAAGGAATTGTGTTTTCTGAAGGATTTAAATAACTACGAGCATCCAGATTCAGGCTTTAATCTTCATTGGATTCTAGATTATAAATTAGGTTTTTATTCTTTGTTAAGCAAATTTTCATTTGGTAGTTTTTTTGAAAGATTTTTTTGCAAATCTTATGCATAGGAAAACGATACTCTTGTTGTGGATTAGATCTGTATAGTTTAAACCTACACATGCAATGGGGATACAATTAGAAAAAGAGTTTTCAAATTTTAAAGAAAAAAACTTAGTAGACAATGATAAAGAAAATATAGGGAAATAGAATTATACTCAACAATTAAATAGATGATTTATATTTTTTTTCATGATCTGTTCAAACCGTTGAATTGTAAGAAGAATTGTTCCTAAATTATATTTCATGGCCTTCATTGGAATAACCCTCATTGAATCCCTTTTGAAATTGTCTCCCTAATTCCATACGCAACCTGTCATAGCTATAACACTTGAACAAGGCAGGGCATATAGATTTAAATAACCTTTCTAATTTTGTTGGCGCCTCTCACACCTATAGCACTTGAAAATAGAAGGTTGTAGAGATTTAAATTACCTTCCTAATTCCATTCACAACTTGTCGCATCTACAATACTTTAAAAAAAAATGTTGTACAGGTTTATATGAATCCCTTGAATCCTTACACAACCTATCACAATGGAAACACTTGAGCATAATAGGATGTTTAAAGATTTAATCAACCTCCTTGATTCAATTGTTGTTGTGGAATTTGAAACTCAAGTATTGTCTTGGTTTAAATAACCTCCTTGATTCCATTAGTAATCTGTCCTAACTGCTACATTCAAACATAGAAGGGGGCAAGCGATTTAATAAGCTCCCTAATTACATTAGCAACTTGTCACAGCGACAACAATTGAACATGGTAGGGTGTATTGATCTAAATAAGCTCTCTGATTCCGTTGTCAATCCAACATAGCATACAGGTGTCATTGATTTCTGTGTGGCCTTGTTTTGAGTTTAAATTCCATTCCCTTAAATCTGTAGCATGTTATAGCCTCTTATGGTGAGCCAATATTTGTTTTCCATGTTCAATTAAAATTTGTTATATAATCCAAGGCCCAAACTATATATGTTATCATTTCTAGCTTTCGTGATAGCTGCAGACTTGTAGATTGAGTTTTGTCCAGCTTAAGTTAACACTTTGAAAATTATTAAATTTGAAACATTACTAGTGGGCATTTGAAATACAAAACTTAAATCTTATATTTGAAGGTTTATGGTAATTAGTATTGGAGAATTTCATGGTTAAGCTAAATGCATGTAGCACAAATCTTTTCTCCAACGCTTTATGTTGGTTGTTGTTATGCATGGCGAATGATTTCATGGAAGAAATTAGATTCTTGAATTTATGTTTTGTAATTTGATTCATTCTAGAATTGAATAATGCAAATGATTCTATTATCATTATAGATATATTTATTTATCTAATAAATTGTTTAGCTTTTAAATGGTTGATTTATAAATGTAAAGGATTTATATCATTCTTATTGAATAATAATCCTAGATGTATTTTGTTTAAATTATAAGACATTTAATAATTTCAATAGATTTTCTTTTATGAACTTTTAATTCATGAAGATTGAATGATTGTATTTGATGAGTTATGTACACGTTATAATCTAACAATGTACATATAGTATTATTGAGTTTTGTTTTATTCCTCTAGAGGCTAGGGAAGTGAAAATTGTATTGTTAAGTTTATTACACTTTAACTATGTTGTTCGATTACAATGATTTCACTTGGGGTATAGCCTTGTACAATTTGTTGTTGTCTATGTGGCATTTTGGAGATTATGATCTATGTCTAGATAGAGATGTAAACATTCGTGGTTTTTTTCTTTGTGCTTGGTGGCTATCCCTTTTCTTTTGATGTTTAGTCATGTTATAGGAAGAGTGGCTTTCGCTAGGGGTTGGAACCCTAAGAGGTTACTAGGGTAACCTATCGAAAGTAGATAATCCAATGAAAACCTTAAACTCAAAGTACTAGGGGTTGGGTAGTGTTTAACTTTAAATTAGATAATTAGTATGCCTTGCCTATCACCTTAGTGCTTGCATAGATTAAGGTTAGGTTGAGATGGCCTGGAATGGCTTAGTTATTCACTTTGTCTTCTTGAAAAGTGATACGGTTCCACATGAGTTGATTTAGGGGCCGGGAATCAGTAGAGATTGCCAGGGTAACTCAGGACGAGGGACGGTAATATAGGAAGATTCACAAGGGTAACCTAGAGCAAATGTATGATGACACTCTTATCCTAATACATGCTTTGTGATCTCTTGTGTAGAGTCACCTTTGGTTTATTGTTGCCTCTAGGAGTTTGTTAGTGTTCATGTGAATTAGATAATGTTATGTCATTATGTGTTTGTCAGCCATGTAATGCAATGTCTATTCTTTGTTGTTTGTTTGCATGTTTTGTGGACCTGACATTATCTCCTAGTACAGAGGGAGTGGACCTTCAGGTTCCACATGGTTGGGAGGAAACCGAGCTATTTCCTCCATTGGTTCCTCTTACAGATGTTTCTATACTTAGATAACATTATTCGTGGGACAGGTTCATGGTTCTACATTGTTTGTGATGTTGGACACTAAGCGTACTCATGAATGAGGTTGGCAAACATGACTTGTTCTTCATCATCATTGTATATTCTCTTGATGTCCATGAGAGAACTTTTGTAATGATATTATATTGATACGAGATTTATTAAAATCTCACTTGATGTAATCTAGATATATATATTTCTCTATTGTATAAAGATTTCTGAAAATTAGATCATTCATGAATATGATATGTACTTATGTTTTATGAATTAAATATTATGATGTGATTTTATTATTTTTAAATGTTTAACTAACGTCGTCTTTCAATCCTAGAACGTTTGTGTAATCGAATGACTTTTTTTAAAAAAATTATTTGGTTAATTTGTTATTTTATGCTTTGTTTTAATGGATTCCCTGGCAGGGCGTTACAGTTATGAACTCCTTGATAGGTCATCATGTTTTTCCATTTAGTTTTTTCCACCATGATGAGGTATTGAAAACTCTTTATGGTTTTGTGGTTTTGATTAAAATATTTTGGATTATTCTATTCGAGCATCTTAAGAGTTAAGTTTTATTGGTTTTAGTTTAAAAACCCATTAGGGTTTCTGGAATCTCATTTTTAAATGCAATAGAATATATTGTTTTTTTGTTGAGGGTTTAATAAAGTTTGTTAAGAGAAATTATTTAGGGTTTCTCATTCAAACCCTAACCCGAATTTATTTTCAATTATTCAAACTGCATACAGAGATTATTATTTGCAGGGTCTTTAAAAGATGATCTTCAGGCATTTTCATGGGTTATCTGAAAGAGGAATATAATGTTTTAGACATACTTTACAGAAGTGGTATTGCATTGAAAATATTTATATTGATACTCAGATTATTGTGCTTAAGAAGATGTCATTCTCATACAACATTCTTCAACCTGCTTATTGAAAATTTGTATAATCTTCTATTGAAATTCTGGGACTGCAAATTGCACTTCTAGGGTTCTAATAGAATATTGTAATTGTGTTGCAGTAGAAAGGAGTTGGTGCTCCTGTATCTTATGAAGTTGGTGCTTCTGATTTTTGTGGAGTTGGTGGTCCTGAATTTTGTGGAGTTGGTGCTCCTCTACTTTGCAGATTTGGTGCTCCTGAACTTCGTAGAGTTGGTGCTCTAAATGAATAAAGAGATATTTTTTGAGTGGTTTTTATTCCACAATAGGGTTTTCCACTCAGGACATATAATGTGTTATGCGATGAGTCTTGGTGTGATTATTTTTCATGTCTATCTGATTTTCATAAGTTACCAGATGCATTAATGTCTATTATCAGTTCTTATTTCAGCAATGGTAATGTGATCTGCCGTTACAAGTACTTTCATAGTCATATGTTGCAAACTGGTTTAAAAGCTCTGTTTAACTGAACATGTTTTTCATGTTTTCATGAAAAGAATTTAATCTATCACATCACATTTTCTTCCATTGTTCAAGAGTGTTATGTTTCAATTTGTCACAATACACTAAAGTTCTTTATTGTTTCAATGCTTATCATGTGTCATTCAGTTGCACAGTTGTTGTAGTGTCTCATAAAGTTGCATTGAAATCGGGTGTTCTTAAAAGTGATTCAATGATGTTGGTCTTCATGTACAAAGTTTATGAGTTGCATCTATCTTGACATCATGCTCTGATAATTAAACAATGCTAGTCACATCTTTTGCAAAGTGCAAGATATCTCACACAAATTATATTGGCATAAGTTGTTTAAATGAAATGAGTTAATGTTGTCATATCTTTTTTTACCTCATTTCATGAATGCTCTCAAAGTGATTACTAGTCTGCTATGTTATCAATAGAAAGGATATCTGAATTGAAATTCTTTGTCAAAATTTTAAAAGGTTTGAATTTTAGGTTTGTCTATCACACACTGATTCACCCCCCCTCTCAATGTCTGTCCATACTCCAACAAGTGGTATCAAAGTCATACCCATACATAAGTCTAACCAACTTAGGGTTTCCTAGTCATGGAGTATTTATTATGGCTAAGTGAAAAAGAAACAAAGGCCAAAAGAAAACCACTAGTGTCAAGCAAAAAGTTGATCAACCAACCCCTATCAAGTCTAGTGAAGTTTTGTCTCAAGAATTACCCCTGCCAGTTGATACTAAAAGTGGTCCTGTAGTTGGAGAAGAAGAAGATCACCTAGTAAGTGGCTTTGAACAAGAATTTGGGGAAAAAGAATGTGAAGGTGATGAGTTTTAGGTTGATTTGGAAGGAGAACTGCTTGCTGCCTTAGATGAACTTAAAAATCTTAAATAAGAAAATCAGGAAATTAAGGTACAACTTCAAAAGAGTATTGATACTAATAAGGTATTAAACCAAAACTATGGTAAATCTGAAAAGATTATTGAATTTCTAAAAGCTCAAATGGTTGATAGAAAAAGGACTGAAGAGGGATTGGAAGTCAAGTTAAAAGATAAGGATGAATTGTGCAATAAACTAGAAAATGAGGTTGCTTAATTGAAGAAATGTTCAGATAATGATTCCTTGTTAAAAGAGCTAACTCTTAAAGATGATATGATTATAAGTCAGAAAATTGAAATTGAAGAATGTAAGAGGATAGAAAATGTTGTAAGGTCTGATTTGGAGGTTAAAAATATTGAATGTCTAAAATTTGAAGGAGAAGTAATTGCATTAAGGAAAATTTTTGAAAGTGTCAAGGTTCAATTAGGTAAAAGTCAGAAATTTGATTGTAGTACTAATCTATTGAATGAGATGATTGGAAGAAAAAATCATTCTAAGGATCCTACAGGAGTGGGACATGAGGTTGGAAAAAGCTCCAGGCAGAATAATCTAAACATGAGACAGTGTTTGCTACTACAGATGGAAAGAGGTTTACAGTCAAGAAAACACCAAGAATGAAGGTTGATCTTGGTCACCATATTGTTGCTACTCAGAAAGAAGATAAATATATTGATGAAAGGATAAAAATACCATCAAGACCTCCATTTATCAGGTATAACCACTCTCGATTTCATGGCTATTGCTATTGTCGTCATGCTTATGGTCATAAAGCAAGAAATTGTAGGAGGTATGGAAGATATGATAAGAGAAGTTTTGGAATGTCAAGAAAGTATGATTTCTTTACTCCTCAAATTGGTTATATTATCACATGATTTAAGTGTCATAAACTTGGGCATAAGGCACAACAGTGTAGGAGTAAGTTGAAGGCATCATTTAAAAATAACAATATAGATGCATTGACCAAGAAAAAGAAAGGGCTTATATAGGTTTGGAGGAGAAAACAAGACCTAGGAAATGAAAATACTAAACTAGTGCATACTACACAAAAGGAATCAATTGTTACTTGAAATGTCAGCATGAGGTAAGGAGGAGTTGGTTATTGTATTACTCTTCAACTCCTTAGAGAAAATTTGAAGGTGTGCAGAATAATGCTTGTATTACAGTAATGGTTCTCTATGATGTTGAAAACATTGCTAACTTTAATGATGGAGTAAGTTGCTTTGCAATAATAGAACTTTTTTTTTTATAGAGAACAGGTGAAAAACTTTATGCATATGCAAACCTTTGAGTGATGGTGCAGTCTTTATGGGTGAATGATTGTTTGAGCAGAAAATTTATCTTTTTGCATTGTTTTCAGTAATCAAGGTGTGAGCAATATGTTTTATGATGTCTTGAAGTGAGCTTTTATATCTAAAATAGTGTGGAGACTCTAAAATATTTGTGCATCTATGATCTTGAACATTTCACAAGTTGTTGTAATAGTGATTGGCTCTTACAAAGGGAAAAACATGTGTTCAAGACTGTCATGTGGTTTCTATGTCATTGTTTTACAATGTGAATATTTGTTTATCTTGATAGTTTGTATCTTGTACACACAGTATCTTGAACTAAGAATGATGGTCATTGGTCACAGTGAACAAACAAGGACTGTGAGTTCTTGAAAGAAAGCATAACATAACAAGTAGTGGTGGTACAGGGTATTTGTTTGAGTGATATCAATAAAATCATTCTTGGCTCTCAATATAAGATGTCTAAGCATTGTGATTTCTGGATGTGCATACCATTCTATCTCTATTGTTCTTCTGACAAATGTTCTTCATATAAAGAGTCTGTGATATAGGTTATCTATGCTTAAAGTCATTTATTCATGATAGAAGTGACAAGGAGTTGAATACTTAATAATGATTGGTGACAGAACATTGCACTCTTGGACAATGATCTTACTTAGTTTCACAGTGTTATCTTGACAAAATTTGGTTTTAAATATTTGGTGCCATGAGTATGATCACAAAAAGATCTAGTGTCAATGGCATATGATTCTTGTGATCATTACTTTCATGATAGTTGCAGGAACTTGTTGTATAGAGTTGCATTATGGAATATAACATACTTGATAGTTGTATAGATACTTGTATGCAGGTCCTATGTGGAATGAGTGGTGCAAATTTGACTGCTATATGTCATTTTGTGGCATTTAGGATGAAAGGTGTTTCTGTGGTTACAAGAGGTACAAGGTCTTTCTGGTGCAAAGGTTAGATAATTTAAAGATACTTCATTTAGATAAAGTGACAATCACAATGTATTGGTGATCTCTATTCGTACTTTCCATTAAAGTATGGTTCATAAGAGGGAAATACTTTATGCTAATAGTGGTTTGGACAATAATCTCTTACATGACACATATGGAGATTTGAATATATTGACTCATGGGTGAGTTTGCAAGTGACAAGATTGATTAATATTCCTACTACTGTTTAAGTGATATGTCAGCTTTTGTATGAAACTTGTTTCAGGGGGAGTTTCATTGCTTAAGTGATAGGCCAAATTTTTTCTATTTTGACAATGATACAGGGATCATTATTTACAAGTGTAATGATCAGATTGTATTCTTCTTATTTTGACAGCATGGTACCCTCCTCTTACAAAGATAAGTGTTTGAAGTTATAGTTTGTAGTCTACTCTTTCACATTAATGTCTTTTTACTTTGTTATCTCAATTAGGGGGAGAAGCTCATAATACTTTTGATGTTGTCATAGTTGATGCCTTGGAACATGGTTATTCATGTTGGTAACATTGTTTATATAGTTTGTATTTGGTGTAGATAGGTTATATGATTACTGTGGATGAAAATATGTTGTGTTTGCTCATGTGATTAACACAAGGAGATATATGACACAAAATTATTTGGTTATGACTGAAGTAATGATATGTTGATAGTATTTCATTCTTGATTTCTCCTTTCAAATGGTTACTGTGTTGGTTGGTTTCAATTGTTTATATTCATGGAATCTCACATTCTCTTCTTTCAATCTTTGTCATTGAGGCAAAAAGGGGGAGAGATGATATGTGTTTTTCCATCAAGGACAAAGGGAGAGTTTGTTGGATTTCGGTTTTTTATTGTGATTGTTTGTCCTTGATGACAAAACTAGTTTTTGGTAACACATTTATATGATCTTGGTGGCACATGATGTTTACAGTTGGTTCACATGGTGATTCACATGGTTCATGGCATGCACTTTAAAATTTCAGTTGTGATTCACATGGTTCATGGCATGCACTTTCAAGTTTCAGTTTTTATATGTTGGTACTAATGTTTGCTATATGTTCATTATAGCAGGACATGCATTTGTTTTAGCGAATGCATTTGCTTCAGTAGGACATGCATTTGTTCCAGGGCATTCATTTGCTTCAGGTATATATGACTTATTATCATTACAAGTCTCAAGTATATTTAGGTTTATCACTTTTAGGTATATTCAACTTGATTTTTTGCAAGTTGTCTTCACATGATATATGAATGGCATATCTTATGTTTGCACAAAACATACAAGTTTCAAGAAAATGCAGATTACAAGTTCAAGTCACTTGTATATATTCTCTTCATTGATTATTTTGCTAAAGGGGTCTTCAAGACATTAATTCATGGTTTCATAAAGCATATGACTTCGAGCAGCTTGCATGGTATTTTGTATTTGAGAACAATGCATGTGTGTTTGATCTCTTGATATTGGTATTGATTAAATATCAATGAAATAGACTTTTAAAGTTTCGGCAATGATAATATGAAGGTGGAATGACTTTAAGGTATCAAGTTTATTGGTATTGGGTTTTATTGAATCAAATTATGGTCATGATTTACTTGTGATACTGACAGCTATTATTTGTTGACTTGTCACTAATAGCCATCATCGGGTCTGTGATAACTTATTTGGCATCCAAAGATATATTTGTTTCATGTGGCATCGACAGTTTGGAAGTAATAATTAAAGTGATTATGTTGTCGGCATTTGTGATAACTTTGGCAGCATATATTATTGTTTTCAGCATTTGTAATGACTTTCGCAACAAACTTAAAATGAGTATTATTGATTGTTAATTCATTGAAATGAAAAAGAAGTTTGTTTAGGGAAAAAGACATTATGTTGATTCTTTTTACAAAGAATAGGGTTTTGAACCCTAGCTGCCATGGATGATTTGCTTAGTTGCAATGCAGCTCTTGAAGCTCTCACAACCAACACTAAGAGAATATGATAAGTGCAATGGCAGAGAGATGGATAGATTTACTAGAATTTTGGCTTGATTGAATAGCAGTAAGAATGGTTTTTTGGTTTGACAACTATTAGTGGTTAAGAGCTCAAATGTGGAAGTTAGTCAGAGGAGATTCGATGGTATCTTTCCAGCTGAGTCGTTATGAACTCCTTGACAGGTCATCATGTTTTTCCATTCAATTCTTTCCACCATGACCAGGTATTGAAAACTCTATGTGGTTTTGTGGTTTTGATTAAAATATTTTGGATTATTCTGTTCGGGTATCTTAAGAGTTAAGTATTATTGATTTTAGTTTAAAAACCAATTAGGGTTTCTGGAATCTCATCTTTAAATGCAACAAAATATATTGTTTTTTTGTTGAGGATTTATTAAAGTTTGTTAAGAGAAATTATTTAGGGTTTCTCATCTGAACCCTAACCTGATTTGATTTTCAGTTATTCAAACTGCATACAGAGATTATTATTTGTAGGTTCTTTAAAATATGATCTTCAGGCATTTTCATGGGTTATCTGAAAGAGGAATATGATGTTTCAGACATACTTTACAGAAGTGGTATTGCATTGAAAATATTTATATTGATACTCAGATTATTGTTCTTAAGAAGATGCCATTCTCATACAACATTCTTCAATGTGCTTATTGAATTTTTTTATAATCTTCTATTGAAATTTTAGGACTAGAAATTGCATTTCTAGGGTTCTGAGAGAATATTGTAATTGTGTTGCATTGTAAAAGAGTATTGTAATTGTGTTGCTCATGTATCTTATGAAGTTGGTGCTTCTAATTTTTGTGGAGTTGGTGCTCCTGAATTTTGTGGAGTTGGTGCTTCTGAACTTTTTGGAGTTGGTGCTCCTCTACTTTGTGGAGCTGGTGCTCCTAAACTTTGTAGATTTGGTGCTCTAAGTGAATAAAGAGAAAGATTTTTTGAGTGTTTTTTATTCCACAAGAGGGTTTTCCACTCAGGACATATAATGTGTTATGATATGAGTCTTGGTGTGATTTTTTTTCATGTCTATTTGATTTTCATAAGTTACCAGATGCATTCATGTCTATTATCAATTCTTATTTCAACAATGGTAATGTGATCTATTGTTACAAGTACTTTCATAGTCATATGTTGCAAACTGGCTTAAAAGCTCTATTTAACCGAACATGTTTTGTATGTTGTGATGAAAAGCATTTAATCTATCACATCACATGTCCTTCCATTGTTCAAGAGAGTTATGTTTCAATTTGTCACAATACACTAAAGCTCTCTATTGTTTCAATGCTTATCATGTGTCATTCAATTGTATAGTTGTTGCAGTGTCTCATAAAGCTGCATTGAAATCAAGTGGTCTTAAAAGTGATTCAATGATGTTGGTCTTCATGTACACAGTTTATGAGTTGCATTTGTCTTGTCATCATGCTCTAATCATTAAACAATATTAGTCACATCATTTGCAAAGTGCAAGATATCTCACACAAATTATATTGACATAAGGTGTCTAAATGAATTGAGTTAATATTGTCATATCTTTGTTTACCTCATTTCATGAATGCTCTCAAAGTGATTACTTTGCTCTATTATCAATAGAAAGGATATTTGAATTGAAAGTCTTTGTCAAATTTTTAAAAGGTTTGAATTTTAGGTCTGTCTATCAAAAATTGATTCACCCCCCCCCCCCCCAGTGTCTTTCCATACTCCAGCAATTTATTCCTGTATTTTTTTTTAGATTTTTTTAAAATTGTTTTGATTTTTTTTTATCAATTTAAGAGTTGATTTTGGAATGCTGAAAATTTCAAGAAAAAGTGACATTCACTTGACGTCAAGAAAAAAATAGAAAAAAACTTCAATTTCCCCTAAATTTTTTTCTCCAAATAGGTAACTTCAATATCTAGCGCATGGGAAAAAAAATGTAATTTTGATGTATATTTTTCTCATAATAACATTTTAAATTCCAACTTGTCAAAATTTGACAATTTTTATTTGACGTCAACTATTGTCTATTTTTTTAATCATTTTCAAAAAACAAATTATACCCTTTTGAAGAGGATTCTCTCCTCTAGTGCAGCATATATTTTTCACAAAAAATAATATGCTTTACTATTTTTTTAATTTATAATCAGCCTCTTTTTTTAACTTTAACAACCTACTTGCATTATTTCAAAAATAAAATATATTAAAACTAATCAAAATATAAAAATTACATGTTTAAGATGGAGCGAAAATTCATAGATTCAAAAGATGGCGAAAAGTGTTTGGAAGTCGAGTTGAGTGAAGAGGTTGGTTGCTTGGCCATTGTGCAGGATGATATGGTTACCATTGATCTTTCCAAAGAGGCCAGGGAGGATGTCATAATGTTGGAGGATCTTGCAATTATCTGCAGAATCATTGGACCGAAAATGGATCGGCAAAAGATCAAAAGTTGGTTAGCTGAAAACTAGATGGAGATGGTCATTGTGAAATTCTTGCCTAAAGGTTTTTTGTGGCCATTTTCACCTCATCAGAGAATCGAGAGAAGATATTGACAAGTGGTTTATGGAAGATCAAAGATGGTCCGATCTATATGCAAAATATGGAGCCCCAATTTTGATCTGCTCAAAACAAAACCTTATGAAAAGCTGATTTGGATCGGTCTGTTTAACATGCCTCTGGAATATTGGGTTGACAGTTGCATCGCAAAGATTGGTAGGTCATTGGGAACCCTCATGGATGTCGATGAAGAAATTATCAATGGATATTCTTACCTGTATGCAAGACTCCAGGTCGCCACTATAGTCAAGATTCCAAGTGAAATTTGACTATGTGTGCAAGGGCATCATCGGGTGATCAAGGTTGATATTGAGGAGGGAAGGTATTACTACTTGAGATGTGGTAGTAGGAAGCATATGGAATCTAGGTGCAAAAAACAACCAAAGGTGAAGCGGATCTAGAGACCTATTTCCCATAAGGAGATTCATGATGACGAAGTTCCCCCTCCTCCGAACAAAGGATGCGACTTGACTGAGAGGGTTAACAAATCGATGGCTCCCCCTCAGACTTGAAAAATATTTCATCAAGATCCTATACTCAACCCCATGTGGTGGCACTTGAGGAGAAGAAGGACCATTCTCCTCAACTAGTGAATCATGGATCTGGAAACCTAGAGCGAAGCTACATCGGTGGGATCATTCCTCCTGACTCCCTGGGGGAGTATCGGGTCTTGGAGGACTTGGAGATGTCTCACTCGGATGTGGATGCTTCAGACGATGAAGAGCTTGGTATCATTGATCCACAACATATAAAGTAGACAATTGCCCAATTTAGAAGCAAATTAAAAAAAGGAAAAGGTTGAAAATCCTGTAGACAAAAGCAAGAAGAGGAGGCAGTAGAGAAAGGCCTCTTGAGTGTAAAAGATTTTCTAATTACCAAGGGAGAAAATTTCTCCCTTGGGGGCCAATGAGGATTCTAACGTGGAATGTTAGGGGCTTAAACACGCTTGACAAACAATGCTTAATTAAGCGTCACCTTGATATTCTGGCTGCAAACATTGTTTTGCTGCAAGAAATGAAACTAAGCTCGGATGAAGGTGTCAAATTCCTAGGATACTATCAGAAGTGGTCAGGATTCTTCAATGATGTGGATGGTAAGGTGGGTGGGCTAGGGATCATGTGGTCCTATGATTTAGCATATATCAAAATTTGTGAAAGGAAAATAGAAAATGTTAGTGAATGAGGAGGAGGACCTGGGGTATGAAGATTTTGAATCCCAGGAAGAAAAAGACTCTAAAGACCTAGATTTTGAGGACACTTCCTATGAGATGGGGGAGGATGTTTTAGAGGAGGAGAAAGTGGAGCCTTTTGAGGATAATATTGAGGTCTGGAATGTGCAAGATGTTGGGTTCTTGGGAATGGAGAACAAAGCTGGGGATCTTAGTAATGAGTTTTTAAAAATTACACTAACCTTTTTGCAGGTACAGTTCGAAGACATGGATAAGGCATTAGTTACTCTCATGAAAGTAACTAACAGGTTGATGAGAAGAGCAATGCTTGGAGCAGCTTCTGGTGAAATGAAGATTGCTAGGAAATTAAAGAAACAGGGGAAACCTGATACCCTAAAGATGTTGGATGAAACAGAATGCCCTGATTGGTGTGAATACATTACTCTCATGGGAGAGTATGGGGACCTATTAAAGAAAGCCAGTTAATGGCTTGTTGTTGCTACTCTATTGTTTTTTGATGATTTTTGTGTCTTTTTATAATATCTGGGACTACTCTATTAATCTCTATAGGTTATGGTGGAATACCACCTAGGATATTACTGATTTAATTAATGGTCTTCATAGATCGAAGTATGCTGGTAAAACTTAATTTTTTTGATTGATAATGGTTGGACAATGGTTATTTTAAGTATTGGCCTGCGTGCTAAAACTGATGTTTTTTGGTTGGTTGGTAGTGTCGTTTCCCACCTCTCTTTGTTTCTTTTTGGTCTGTTACTGTAACTATGGGATTAGGGCCCTTCCCTTCTTATCTAATAAAAAATAATTGGCTCCTTTGCTTTGTGAGAAGTAGACTGTCGATTATTTTATTTTCTCTATTTAATGTGTATGGGCCCATCAAAACCGTAAAGAAGTGGGCGGTTTGGAATGACATCAAGGAATGTGCCTTGACTCAAGGAGACAAAAAGGTAATTTTAGGAGGTGACTTTAACGCCATTCTATACTTAAAGGAAAAAAGCGGTGGGCTCCTCAAAGAAAACAAGGCAATCTATGACTTCAGAGATTTCATTGTAGCTATTGCGGTGCAAGATTGCATTCCCAAGCAGGGATCTTATACCTAGACCAGTCATAGAAAGGGATTTACCAACATAGCTGAACAGCTTGACAGATTCTTCATCGGTGATGGGTGGCTTATTTTAGATTACTATTGGGAAACAAATATTCTCCCCTATCTGTTTTCGACCATTTTCCACTTAGGCTTGAGCTTACTCTGGGTGAGAAGCCTTTGAAGAGTTATTTTAAATTCTAATTGATGTGGTGGAGGGACAAGTACTTAATCAAACAAATAGAAGGTTGGTGGGAAAAAAGCAATCAGGTGAAGGGTATGGCTAGCTTTCGCTTCTAGAGGCATTTGTCTGCCATCAAAAGCAAACTAAAATTTTGGAATAAAGAAGTATTTGGAAATGTCTTTGTAGAGAAAGAACGGTTCGAGAGTGAACTTGAAGCCTTGAATGAAAAGGTGATTAAATATGGGATGTTTGCTTGAGACTTCCTGATCAAAAAAGAGTTGAAAGCTAAGCACGTTGAACTTCTTGCAAAGGAGGAACTCTACTGGAAAGACAAAGCACGTGAAACATGGCTCAAAGATGGTGACTCCAACACAAAGTTTTTCCACAACTCTGCAAAGGCTCAATGGGTCAGAAATCGCATTGAGGCGCTGGCTGGCCTAGATAGTTTTGTTATAAGTGATAATGAAGGCATTGAGAAGGAAATGATTGATTACCTCATGTCTTTGCTTGTGAGTGATGGGGGGCAAGTGCACCCAGACAAGGACCAATTTCTCTCCTTAATTCCTCAATGTTTGGCCGAGTTAGAAACAAGATTCTCTATTCTCCCTTCTCTTTGGAGGAGGTGAAGCAGGCAACATTTGGCTTGCATCTCGACAAGGCTCTAGGTCCAAACGGGTTTCTAGCCAAATTTTATCAGCACTATTGGTATTTCATGGATCCTATAGTGTCCCTCTAGTTGCTGCACTATGATTCAATTTTTTTTTGTTCAATTGATAGTAGTTTTAGCTATTTTTGATACTATGGTACTTTACTTTAGTTATTACACTGATACTATGATGGTTTTTATACTTTGTTGATGATACATTAGAGACATTGTTGATCATCTAATTACATTTGTGTGGTGATCTTTTAATGAACATTATGTGTGTTATGGTTTTATGTTGTTTCAGAGCATTAGTGTGTTTATGATGTGTATCTGATGTTGTTTATGTAGTACTATCTGTAAGTCTTGGTGAAGGAGACAGTGTAGCATAACTCACTCATCAATACTTTGCTATGTTGTGACTCTCTTTTCATGGTGTAATTATCGGTTTATGATGATATGTTTGATAGTGTTGTTTGATGCAATTTGTAGGTACTAGGCATCGACTCCATCTGCTTTTTCGGGATTGAGCGTGTCATGACCCAATGGAAACATGATGTTTCAGAGATAATGCCAGGTCCTTCTTTGTCCATCGTTCCCTGATAGGACGATTATCTGTGTTGTCACCCGTCATTGCATTTTCGTTCAGGTCCGTTGTGCTATTCATATTTATGTCTTGATTGAAAATTCATTAATTAGTTAAATGGTTTATTAATAAGTTATTTGATTTAGTGTATTTTTTTTGAAATGATAAATTAAAATTTGATTGTGGTTTTAGAAGGTTTGATTTATTAAATTAATTAAAAAGGATATTTAATTAAATATGATTATTAATTTTGAGTAATAGATATTTGTTAATTTTAATGTGAAAACTTAATTATGTGAAAAGTAGATATTATTGAAGGGTTTGTTTTCAACAGATTATGAATAAATATCTGAAATCTTGACTTGGAGTCAAAAAGTGTTATTATAGGTAATTGTTTAATTAGAACTACCTGATCAATCTTGTTTGCATGTTGATAGTTAGTTAAGTCCTGTGATTATGAGTTAATTGAAATGAATTAAAATCTTTGGTTATGCAAAAGTTGTACATGACAATTTTGGTTTTTGGAAAGAAAATTTTCACGATAGTTTTTGGAAAAAAACCTTCTTCTCTGTGTTTTGGTTAAAAGTTTTGGAGATAGTGAATTCGAAGGATTTGTGCTTTTGAGAAAATAAAGAGTTTTCAAAATTTCTGGTTATTGCTTCAATCTACGTCGGATTCAAGAATATAACCCAGGTTTCCTTCTTTTCTATTTGATTTGAATCATAAGGATAATTTTTTTGAATATTATGTTGGAATTTAGTTTGCACTGGAAAAATGGTTATGCTTGCCTGTGGAAAAGATAAACTCAGCCAAACCTACACATTCAACAAAGAAACAATTAGGGTGAGCTTTCAAAATTAAAAGTAAAACATAGCAAATCAATGATAATAAAAAAAAATCAAAGGAATATGGTTACATTCTGCAACTCATCATATAATTTATATTTTACATAATCTATTACTATTCTTCGAATGGGAGATGAATTTTATTGCATTACTTATCATGTTTAAAGGGGTTTTGAAATTGAGATTTTAGACTACTTGTTGATCAATGCCTACTTACATATGCATAAGAGTTAGACAAAATCTATAAAGGAACGAAAGGATAGATAGCGCCAGTTTGACCTCATTGTCTGCAACTTTTGAATGGCATTTAAATTTCATTTTTCAGTTTAAAAAAAAATAGTGCCATCAATGGTTTATCCAATTTGTGTGAATTTTGACTCCTTTGTAGCTATTCGACCTCATACATCATTTTTATAATTTTCCTGTATGCACTCATTGAAATTTGAAGTTTCTATTTATTCTGAGTAATTATTTTTCCATGCAAGTCCTACGCTCAACCAATATACTTGCAGTTTCCTCATTCTTTGCCTTGAAAATTCTTCTTGGTGAAGTTGACGCTGATCTCTTTAGTCGAACTTTGATTATCAAGTCATAGATTTTCCTTGGATGCCTGATTCTCCTTCATTTACCATTGCCTTGGATTTATTTATTCTCCTGTAGTTTTGTTTTATGCATTGGCGGTATTGAAGGTCTATAGCATTATTTTATTGAAAACTTTAGTTTCTTCTTCTTAGTTCGGTGCCATGCAAATATGATAATTGTCTAAGCCGCACTTACCTGGAGTTATTTATCATTTTATGTCTATCTCTCTCAGGGTGCATGCATCTATTAACATTAGTCTTAAATCTGTATTATATGTTGTGCATGTGCAACATCAGACAGATAGTTTAAAATATTTTATTGTAGTATGAATAAATTAAGCTTTGATTTTATAATTTAATATTATAGTTGTGAATTTCTTTGTTGATAAATTATGGGGATTAATCGAAAAGATAAGTTTATGACAAAAAGAATATGTATATATTTAAAAAAGGTAAAGTGATATTTTATTTCTCCTAGATTTAGAATTTAGATAACATGAATAACAAATTTAGGAGTGCAATGCTTTATTGAACATAAATATTAACATGTAATATGTATTAGAATTGATTGGCTCTTATATGGTGGGTTAGTAAATCAAAAGAACTTATATTATTCTTAATGAAGAATGATCATAGTTTTATTTTGTTTAAAAAAAATATAAGACATTTAATTATATCAATGAATTATCTTTTATGAACTTTTAGTTCATGAAGACTTTATGGTTGTATATGATGGGTAATGATGTATTGGTTAAAATTTAAGAGTTGATTTTGATTTATTGAGTTTTTAGATCTTCTAGAGGCTAGGAAAGGAAACTTGTTATGTAAAGCTTATTGTTTCTATACTTTGATGTTCAATTGCAATGATCTAATTTGGGACTTAGCCATGCATGATTTGTTATGACATTGGAGGTATTTTAAAATTTCAATGGTCTACATCATGTTAGTGATGTGCTCATTCATGGATTTGGTTAATGTGCATGATGGTTATCCTTTGTAATTGATAATGAGTTATGTTATTGGGGAGAGTGGCTTTTGATAGGGGTCGGAACCCTAAGAGGTAACTAGGGTAACCTATCAGAAGTTTATAATTCAGTGAAAACCTAATTAAATGTACTAGGGGTTGGGTAGTGTTCACTAAATAATTTAGATAATTTGAATGCCTCGCCTTATACCTTAGTGCTTGTAAAGATTAAGGGTAGGTTGAGATGGCCTGGAATGGCATGATCGTCTACTTTGTCTTCTCTAAAGGTAGTTCAATTCCACATGAGTTTGTTTCGGGGCCAGGAATTGGTAGAGATTGCCAGTGTAACTCAGTATGAGGGTCGGTAGTCTAAGAAGATTCACTTGGGTAACCTATAATAAACTATGTGATGACACTCTTTTCCTAATACATGTTATGTGGTCTCTTGTATAGATTTACCTCTTCAGTATTTTGTTGCCTCTGGGAGCTTTGTTTGTTATTATGTGGTTTAGATATTATTATGTTGTAATGTGTACATCAAGCCATGTGTTGTAATGTTTTGTCTTCATGTTTGTTTATCTTTGTGGACCTAGTATTATCTCCTAGCATGGGAGGTGGACCTTAGGGTACCATGTGGTTGGGATGAACATGATTTTTCCGCCATTGGGTTCCCTTGCAGGTGTTGTTGTGCTTGGATAATATTTTACTTGTGACAGGCTCATAATTCTACACAGTTCGTGAAGTTGGATGTTGAGTGTGCTCATGAACAAGGTTGACAGATGTGTTACAATCTTCATCTGTATTGTATACACTCTTGATATGTATGTGTGAATTTATTGCATTGTTATTATGTTGTTATGAGATTTGTCATAATCTCACTTGATGTAACTTGAATATGTAACTTGACTACATTTTGATTATGTAATTAGATCATTCATTATTGGTATGATTTATCCTTATGTTTAATGTCTTTGGTTTAATGATGTGATGTTCTTACTTGTGAATGTTTAAGTAGCGTTGTCACAGAACCTTGAGAATGTATGTTTATATGTTTCTTTGTACTCTTGTTGTAATCGAATGTCTTTTAAAAAAAAATTGTTTAGTTATTTTCTTACTTTATGTGTTGTTCTCTAGGTCCCTTGGCAAGGCGTTACAGCTTTGTATCAGAGCAAAAGGTTCTAACACTAGGTACTCTAGATATCTGTGAGCCCATTAGGTTGTCCTAGATGTTAGACTATAATTTTTGTTTTCTAGTTGTCTTTTGCATCTTGTAACTGAGACTTGTCTTTGGTTTTTATGTAGGATCATGCCTAGATGACAAGGTAGGGGTCGTGGTCATGGACGAGGTGGTGGCCATATGGCTAATTTCTAGGATACTCCTTCTCAAAGTGAGCATGAGAGTGAGCATGCAGAACAGTAGGGTCCTCAATTGGATTAGGTGAGCGGGGATTTGAATCTTGTACAACCAAAGTTAGAGGGAGCACAGTTGCATCCCTTACTGGAGGAGGTTCTTGCTCGACTTGGTCCTAGACAGGAGGCTAGACAGGAAGTCACTAGAGAATGAGACGAGTCACCTAGGAGAGTTGTTGAGACTATTAATTAGGATGTTGTTGTTGTAGGGCATATGAGAGATTTATTGAGGGAATTCCCTCCCACATTTGATGGTACTGGTGGTGG
>VDFB02281492.1:556175996-556342948 GCA_007258455.2 Sequoia sempervirens
TCGGCTTTTTCCTCCAAAGAGTTTGCAGAGTAGGAAACCAACTTGTTGGTAGGGGAGCCCTTGAGAGCGGGATTTTTTAAGGGGATATGGTAGTCGGGGTAGGTCTCAGGGTTAACTTTAGCAAGTTGGGGTTTTCTAAGCTGGGTTTTCTTACCAGACAGCTCAGAGGACGGGTGGGCTTCAACAATTCTCTCCTGGTAAGGTTGATTCTCCGAACCCCCACTATCCGTGTCATAGTCCTCAAACGTCGTGGAGGCAACAGGTTTGGATAAAGCTGACATGCTTTGATAGTGTTCATATATTAACCTAATAAGACCAGGATGAATAATAGGGTATCTCCTGGGATTTTTCTTATGGTCCCCAAGGCTATTGCTCAACGAATAGAACAAATAGTGAGGCAGAGAAATTCGTACCTTATGGCGAAAGTGGTTAAGAATGGCAAAATGATGACCATAAACTCTGGCGAATCTCTCGTCCAGGGTGATATACTCCATAATAACACGGAGCACCTTTCTCCACAACGCCTTGATGGTGTCAATTTCAAAATAGCTGTTGGAAATTTTAACCAATTTCAATTTCTCCTTATCCTTCTTAGGGAATTTGATTACCGCCTCATCAGAAAACTTTTGTCGTGATAAAACTTCACACCTTCAGTGGACATTCTAGTCACCTCCCCTATAATTTGCTCATACAGTTTCACCTTTCTCCCAAAGAGGATTATTTCACCATTGTTCCAGTTCTTCTCAAAATAGTCCGTGGCCATAGTATTAGGCCCATGAAGTTTTTCCAGAAATGGAACCAGCCCACCTCTTACAATTTGCTTCCAGACCTTATCATTCCTAGTGTGCACCTCATAGCTTTTTGGCCCAACTCTTTTTCTGTCCCCCCCATTTTCGTTTGCACCTTATTGCAGTCTCTACCAGCGCCGAGCACCTGTTGCAAATTTACATAGCCATTCCAATGTACCCACAAAGCGTGTTGCTTTTTCTTCCCAGCTAAGTAATATGACGCGACCCCATCAAATCTCTTGATTTCGATGTACTTAGCCCCTTTCCCTTTAATCATTAAATGTATTTGCCTCTTTCCCATGCGTAACATCATAATCTAGTAAGGCCCTAACTTTAGCTCTCAAGTCCCTACAATTCTGCCACATGTTCAATTCTTGTTTCCTTACCCCTTCATTCACAAAGTAATCCGCCACGCTGTTAGCTTCCCTGTAGACGTGTGAAACTTTTATTTCATGTGAAAGGTGTTGTTAAGATGCATCAAATATTACCAAAGATATAAATGGAACTTAATCACACATGTCCTCCAAGTAGATCTTCTAAATTGTCCATGCTAACAATCCATTCGTTGCCTCCAAGACCCATGCAAAAGATTTTGTTAAGATGTGTCAAGTACTATCAAAAAGATGTAAATGAAACTTAACCACACATGTCCTCCAATTAGATCTTCTAAATTGTCCATCCTAACAATCCATCCCTTCCCTCCATGCAAAAGATTTGTTAAGATGTGTCAAATACTACCAAAGATACAAATGAAACTTAACCACACATGTCCTCTAATTAGATTTTCTAAATTGTTCATGCTAATAATCCATCCCTTCCCTCCAAAAATCCATGAGAAAGGTTTTGTTAAGACGTGCCAAGTACTACCAAAGATACAAATGAAACTTAACCACACATGTGCTCCAATTAGATCTTCTAAATTGTCCATGCTAACAATTCATCCCTTACCTCCAAAACCCATGTGAAAGATTTTGTTAAGATGTGCCAGACACTGCCAAAGATACAAATGAAACTTAACCAAACATGTCCTCCAATTAGATCTTCTAAATTGTCCATGTTAACAATCCACCCCTTCCCTCCAAGAATCCATGCGAAAGATTTGTTAAGATGTGTCAAATACTACCAAAGATACAAATAGAACTTAACCAAACATGTCCTTCAATTATATTTTCTAAATTGTCAGATCCCTTCCCTCCAAAAACCCATGTGAAAGATTTGTTAAGATGTGTCAAATACTACCAAAGATACAAATAGAACTTAACCAGACATATCTACATGTCCTCCAATTAGATATTCGAAATTGCCCATGCTAACGATCCATCCCTAGTAAATAACTTAGATTAAACGTAAGGGTTCTAATTTTTCTCACATCTCCACTGTTCGAGTCAAAGTATCATATATGCCACCAACATACAAAGCTTTAAACACTAGGAGAAAAGCACCAATTCCTAGCAAGATCAGGTGACAACCTACAATTGTGTTCATTTTGTTCCTATCCTTCCATACACAACCCCCAAAAATAGGAAGTTCCGGGTCCTCTTATTGAAAGCTAATTTCGTTTCATTGGTGAAGAACGACGATCAAGCAAGCCATGGTGTACTGATAGCCAAGATTGGCCGCTAGTTTTGTATGAAAAAAATCTGGTTTCCATTCGAAGTTATCCCGAAGGAGACAGGAATGTGGAGTCTAGATCAGTCAACCTCAAGAAATAAGTTTATACCGCTTTGCAAGTAATAGCGAAATTTAATACTTCATACGGACAAATAATATCCAAATTTAATGTAACATTAAATTGTACTTTGCCAAATATGCAGTGAGCGCACAAACCGTGAAAAGGCTGCATTTCCATCACTGTCCACATTGAATGCACAAAACTGCCCTCGTAAAACTAACCATCTAACGAACGCTTCAATAAATGCTGAAACAACCAATTTCTTAGCGAACAAGTCGTGTAATTTAAAACTCCCCAACACCCATATTTTATTAGATATTATTGAAACTTTAGTGAGAGTGATGTAAGCGGTGGTTCACCTCCATAATTTATGGAACAGTTAAAACTCACGAGCTGACAACTACAGTGATTTTACTGCAGCTACCAAGAATTGATAATAATGGATGCAATTAGTAAGGAGGGCATTGATTGGGGGATTTGAGCGTTAGGATGACGGGTTTGGTCTAATTTAATTTGGGTCCATTAATGGGATATTTAAGGCTTTCCACTATCACTTTTAATGTCATAGCCAACTACATTGAATAGCAGTCCTGAGTGCAGATGTGTCTACGTGCATGAATAGAGACAGCCATATCAGAAACTTCTTTTTATGCTTAAATGCTTTCTCATGCTTTCCACTTGTTTTTTATTTAAATTTGGCCTCTTGCCCACCAAAATCTATTGTGTAGCTTAAATCCCCTTCGTCGAGGAATGAATATCAATTCTATGAGCTTTGTATGACAGACATAAAAGAACTTGCAGGTAATTCTCTCTCTTTCCAGTTCTTTTTATCATGGGGATGTCTGTCGGTTGTAAGGAAGGCCTGGTTTTTCTAAATTATGGGTTGTCTGGGTGATCAGTTTTTTAGAACAGATAGAGAAGAAGATGTGTTCTGCAATCAACTGGTGTTGTTTTTTTCTTAATTGTCTGTGATCCTTTCATGGGAGATGGATGGTATTTCTTGTTTCTTGCTTGTTGGCTTTGATATAGTTGGGTGATTTGATTTATGGTTGATAGGATAGTATTTCTTGTTCTTGCTTGTTCGGTTTGATATAGTTGGGTAATTTGATTCATGGTAGATGGATAGTATTTCTTGTTCTTGCTTGTTGGCTTTGACATAGTTAGGTAATTTGAAATACAGATGGGAAAGGAAATATTTGGATTCTTGAAGCACCAATGGAGTCTGGTTGTAGAAAAGGAGTATTGGAAGTTTTTTTTTTCTGTGGGTTCTTGTGCTTTGATAGTTTTGAATGTGGGATTTGAATTTTTTATCAGGATTCTTCAAATTCTTAAAATAAATGGTGAAAGAATTTTTTATTGCATAAATTTTTGTTACAGCTTTGAAGTTCTTGACTGTAGTATTTGAATTTTGTTACTGGGTATATTAAAATGACTACCTAAATCCTGCAATTAGAACTAAAATAACAGGGAAGGAATTTTTTACATTAGTTCTTTTTAGAGCTGTGAAGCTTTTGATTCCGTATTTGAATTCAGACATATAATTTCCATAGTTTCTGATATTAGCATGAACTGTTTCTGAATTTGATTCCGAGAGTTGTTTTTTCAGATTTTGGATCAAACTTTATAAGCTATCATGAAATGTTTTAACACAGTTTCTTAAATTTTGCTATCACAATTAATATAAGAAATAGGAAAGAATTATTTATTGAGGTTTCTTATTAGGTTTTGATTGTGATATTTGAATTTTGTTATCATGTGTAAAAGATGGCTTCCATCCTCTTTCTTATTTTGGTTTAACGTTGGTGTGAGGATTTTTACTTGGACAATTGAGGTTGTTCGGAGATTTAACTAGTATCAAGAAAAGGTTTTTAAGTTCTCTCTCTCAGCGTGATCTACACGCAGATGAATTGCATATGCCTGCACTATTAAATTTCCCATTATCTTGAAAAAAATGCTCTGGAATAGCTTTTTCCAACTGCTTTCCCAACTAATTCGATTAATATGCTATCAAAATATTGCAGGGATTGATATTACAATAGAGAAGCTATAGGCATCTCCAGGACAATTATGCCCAGGTGAACTTTATAAATATGATCTAAGGTTCACCTGGGCAGAATTGTCCTGGAGATGCCTATAGCTTCTCTATTGCAATATCAATCCCTGCAATATTTTGATATCATATTATTCGAATTAGTCTTCATGGTATATTAAATTCTTTGTGATAGTTGATATGAGTTTTCCCAGTATTTTAAAGATTGCTTCTAGAATTAAAAATATATGTTTTTATACAGACGTTTCAGATATTCTATTTCGAATAATATTCAATCAAAATATTGCAGGGAGTGATTCTAATAGAGAAGCTATAGCCATCTCAAGGACATTTCTACCAAGGTGAAATTTAGATTATATTAGTCTTTATGATACATAAATTCTTCATGATAGTTACATGAGTTTAAATTTAGATTATATTAGTCTTTATGGTAGAGAAATTCTTTATGATAGTTATATGAGTTTTTTACAGTTCATGTAGCATTCAAAAGATTGCTTTTGACATCAATTACATATGTTTTGATATCAATATTTCTTGTTGGAATGTCATAAAGCAATCAACTGTATATATTTTGATATCAACATTTCTTATAAGAATGAACATTTCTTATAAGAATGTCGATATAAAAACATAGAGTTAATTGCAAAAGCTATCTTTTTCAATTCTTTATATTTTAAATCTTAATCTATTCTGTTCAGTTATCATACCTACTTAGAAGACATTAATGAATATTCAATTATCTTCTCCTTAATCAGGTCGGAAAAAGCTTGATGCATTTGGCTCAGGCCAATATCAATATGGCCATAGACAGCCTGGGGAGGAAAGAAAGGCTTGATATGAAGGACGAGCTTACTTTGTCACCTCCATCACTTGGGAGACACCTTGTGTTATCTCAACCAAAGGCAGAAGAAAACATATTGAAGAAAAGAAAATGGGAACAATGCAAGCCTCAGGAGCATCAGTATCTCATCTCTCCAGGGAAATTTAGATGCAGTAACTCAAGCAGGGGTGTGGACCTCCAGATGGAATCACCACTTCCCTTGGATTGGGAACAATATCTAGATCTCAATGTATGACAACTTTTTGCCTTGTGAATTCAAATTCCTCTACCTTATAACATATAAGTGTTTTAAGATTTATCATAACTAGTATTTCTTGGTTTGATCATTGCAGTCAGGAGAGATATACTACATGAACAGAAGAACTCAAGAGAGAACATGCCATGATCCAAGGCAAAAGCTGGACTTGGAGCTTAAAATTTCTTCTGAGACAACATTTGATCATTTTCATGGAAAACAGCAGCAGCAGCAGCAAGGAATGAGAAAATCTTTGAACAATGAGATGTTTGCTGCAGCATGCACACAATGCCATATGTTTGTGATGCTATCCAAGAGTTCTCCATCCTGTCCTAACTGCAAGCATGTACACCCACTTAGCCAAACTTTCCCTGCTGCTAAAGAAAAAGCTGTAAATTTGTTCGTATAATATGATCACGTACATGTACAGAGGTGGGAAGGCATTCTCGTTCAGATCTTTGGAAATTTCATTTCCCTGAATGCACGCCACAACCAAGCTTTGAATTTTGGAGGATGTAATAAATGTGATAGTACGTTGTAACAACTTCCCTCACCAACTCTTTTGGAAAGAGCAAAGTTAAAATACATGGGGATGATAAGCTTAAGCACGGGCGAGCTTCTTCTCATGTTTATTTTGTAATAGCATGCATTATATTCAGATGTTGATAGCTTTCATAGTCCACTTGTGTAGTGCATTATATTCATTCACAATTGAATACCGATCAAAGTAGTTGACCCTTCTTGTTTAGTGCACTTCATAATTTAATACACACCATGTTGGGTGATCTTTTTCTTTGTACACCAGTTTGTCGGTCTCAATTCTTAAATTTCAATTATTAAATTGTTTATTTTTATTTTTAAAGTAAGTTTTAGGCATGAAAATTTGAGTTTTATGTTCACAATCAATTTTATTTTCAGGTGTAATGCGATTCAATTTATGTTTTGAATCTACAACAAAAGAAGTAATTTATGAACGTAGGTTGTAAATAAAAGGATGTCACTTTTTGATTAGTATCAACCATCATTTAGAATTTATTGCATAGCATCAAATATAACCATATCCATTGGAATCATTGATTGCTAGCATTTTGCCTCAAGATTGTTCTTCACTATCATAGCAGCACTTTGTGTTGGCCTTTCTGATTATAGTGGTCTATTGTTAACAAGTAGACAAGCCCTATTTTCGACTAGATTATTGTATCATATGTTTCTTTTTTTCAAGTTTCAATTTCTAGGTTACTATACAATATCACAATATCATAATATTTTAGTTGTATCATCATTTATGTTAATGATTTTTATTTTTTGATATTGCCTCTAGAACTATTAAATTCGATCTAGAGGCTCTTCATAAGAAGAGGTGGATCATTTAGCAAGCTTTGATAGGTGTTTGTTAATGCAACCGTTCTCTATCATTAATGGAGATAATTAGGTGAATCTTTGATAGAAGCTTACATTTCTTAGGGGTTAAATTTAAAGTCTAAAGTATTTTTTGTGGGTCAAATAAAATATATGAGACCACTTCTAGAACACTTGAAAATGACTAGAATTTGTGAACCATATTCATCTAACTTTTTCATTTCAAATCTAATTTTAATGGGATGCCATTATTTTATCACATCCTTGAATCCATCTCATTAGAATCTAGACAATTTTTTATTTCATGTTATGTTAAAATCTAATTAAGGGTCAACACAATTTATTAGCCTAATAAATCCATCTCATTAGGATCTAGACAATTCTTTTTCATTTTACATTAAAATCTAATTAAGGGTCAACACAATTTATTAGCTTAATAAGCTATTGTATTAGGGAAAGTTCTTAAGAGTTTTGATATGGTGATTTTAATGGATTGTTACTTTTATGTGGATTTATTTTGGCAAATTAATTTTTTAATTTAAGATTAGGGGTCTATCTCATTAAAGATTTTATCTTTTTCTAATATATATCATTATTTGTGTGTTTATAAGTATAAAGCATAAAATTCATAAATAATAACATTTATTTGATACACAAGTTAGTCTTAACCTCTTTCCAATCAACCAAGTCTACTTTTATCAATTATATTAAACCAACCTTTTATGACTAAGATGTATGTAGTCCAAGGTCTATTTGAATTTCAAATCCCTTATTTTTTAGATGTTGAATTTCAAATATCTTATTTATTTTTTTAGATTGATTTTCTAGCAATACAATACAACCAAAATTCTTGAGTTTAAAAATCATTTTAGATCATTTAGGATTATCAATTCATATAAAAAAGTATCAACATTTAAAGTATTTTAGTTAAATACTTGTATCAATCTTAATCTTAATTACATCAATACTTATATATCTATGTAACATGTTTTCAATCTTTGTAAGTGAATAATAGGGCTTGATTACAATTGAGAATAATGGTTTTTCCTTTATGTAATAAAGCAAGCATCTAAAGGTGTTTTTTTTAAGAACCACTAGAACCACTAGAAGTTTTATATGCAATTATAAGCATGAGTGAGAAAATCTTATTGATCAAAATTAGCAAAGGAAAACCCTATACTAGTTTAAGTTATAAATCAGATTGCATTCAAGGGATAGAAATATTATAACATCTCAGTCACATCCCCTTATAAGCGATCCTAACGATATTAATAAAAATTTCTTTTAATAGAAGGTTTAGCCTTACATATAAATATGACATATTTAATCATATACATTTTAGGTTGATTATTAATTAATAGATTAACCTTTAAATTTTATTTTATCAATTAAAGATCATTAAGATGTTCAAATATATAACTAGACAATGGTTTCATCCATATTTAAAGAATCTTATATTTGGAAAATATGTCATTAGATATATTTATGTTTTGGCTTTATAAACTACAATAGGTATTAAGTATTGTGATTGGAAGGAGGGTACAAGAGATATGGAAAATTGTCATTAGATATATTTATGTTTTGGCTTTATAAACTACAATAGGTATTAAGTATTGTGATTGGAAGGAGGGTACAAGAGATATGGAAAAGCTAGGTTCTAGAGTTTATATAACAAACAATACATGTTTTCTTACATAAAGAATGGTGTTTTTCTGTGGAGTTTGAGCATATGATTTTTTCTATATAATTATTTTGTGTTATGTAATTTATTTCTATTATTTCTACATCTTTTATTTTTTCTATATTATTTAATTCACCATGATAAATGAATTTCATGGGTAAACATGATGATCTTATATTCCTAGCATGATACCATTGTCTTCTTTAGGCTATGCTAATTGATCTATATCAACAAAGAAAATTTATAATAAAATCAATGTTGTAGAAAGGAAAAAAAATTGAAGCACTAATAGATACCTTGTTAGGATTTATAAAAGGAAATGTACAATTTAATTATTATTTTATTCTAGCTATTATGGTGTTTTTTCTTGAAAATATAAACTTTATTTCTAAAAAAAAATACATTATTCATATATTTACATTCTCTAATTTGAGCTTCTTGAAAATGGCTACAATATATGCATAAAAGTTCTTTCCTTAAATTAGGCTTCATAGAATACAATAACTAGCATATATATATATATATATATATATATATATATATATATATATATATATATAATTAATTTAATAATATATATAAAATAAATCGAGAGATATCCTTCTCGAGGTGTCTATTTTATAAATAAAATTTTCACATAAAAGTACAATAGGTGTCTCGAGAAGGATATCTCTTGGCTTATTTTATATATATTAAATTAATTTAATATATATATGCTAGTAGCATTCATGGTGCAACATGGAAGAATAAATTATTTAGTGTTAGGGTTAGGGTTGGGGTTAGTGTTAGGATTTGGATTAGGGTTCTAGGGTTAGAGATATTAGGATTATGGTTGGGGTTAACATTACGATTAGGCTTAGGGTTGGAGTTAGAATTAGGATTAGGGTTATGGTTAGGGTTAGACATAGAATTAGAATTAGGGTTGGATTTAATGTTAGTATTAGGAATAGGGTTATGGTTAGGATTAAAGATAGAATTAGGATTAGAGTTGGAAATAGTGTTAGGGTTAGGGTTAGGTTATTGGATTTAGCATCAAGATTAGGGTTAGAGATAGAATTAGGATTTGGTTTGGGGTTAGTGTTAGGGTTAGAGTTAGGTTAGAGGTAGGGTTGGGTTTAACATCAAGATTAGGGATAGGGTTAGGATTAGAGTCAGAATTAAATTAGGCTTCATAGAATACAATAATTACATGATATTAAATACCTTGTAATTATGGTAGTCCATGAAGACCATGGATTAAATAAAAAATGTTACCATGGCTTACAAATTGAATGACTTGGCCCTAAATATCTTGACCTTGTGTTTACAAGACATTTTAAAAAGATAAATGTAAATTTATGATAATAGATATTAAAATCCCTACCATAAAATAGGGGGAAAATATAAAATAAAGGGAAAAGTTTGTATGAACCATAGCCTAGTATGTATCATGCCATTGCCAATACTTGGGTATTATTGGGTGAAGGCTCCATGATGATCGTAGGGTTTGAAACTAACCACTCACAATTTCTATCATAGTTGCTATTAACTATCAACCCTTGTATGGGAATAAACCCCTCAGTTGTTAGTTAACTTGCTTACCAAGTTTGCATATAGTATTTCAATCATTTGGTTAAAAGCCACACCAAAATATTTTATAAACCCTCATTAAGATTTATATTATATAATTATAATACTATTATATTTATATAATACAATATAGATCAATTAGTAATTATCATATTAATTTCTATATTATATTTATATAACACTATGTGCATACATGTGGAAGAATGTGGACCATCAATACATATGAAATAAAGGAAGTACAATGAACATAAAGAGTACACAAGTGGCATGCATTCCATGCAACACAACCTATGCAACAATGGAAGCACTAGGGGCATTTGCTCTCTCCCTTTTTTGTTTTTAACAAGTGTCGAGGTTAGATAATATATAGTATAAAAAAAATAAAAAAATTCTTAACATCCCTCACCACAATATTAGAAGCATTAATAAGAAGAAATTTTAATTCATTATCACCTAATAATAATGATTATATAAAGAAAATCTAGAGATGATTTTCTTCAATTCTAACCTATCATTAGTTTAGGTGAAAGGATAGAGATAGCATGTTCATTTGAACATGAACATAAGAAAGAAGGGTTAGTGGCATGTCTACGTATTTTACACATAGACATAAAAAAGTGCAACTAGTTTTTTTCTTTTAAATAACAATTCTATTATGTCTTTGTCACACTGCATATGGTAGCACATCATATACTTTCAACATCATAATGCATGCATGCAACAATGTGCATGTCACATTATGTGAAAAACACACACAAAGTTAGTGATGATGAGGGGTCCATTTTATTCACAAACTATTAAATTAATTTTCTTAATCTTGTTAACTTATTTGATGAATTTATCTAATTAATCTTTATCAAACTTATAAATAGCTCATTTCTAACAATTAGTTAATTTGTTTAGGTGATAATCAAATAATTAGAGTTGAAATAAAACTTGAATTACTTAGCAATCTACTTAGATAAATACATAATTGGTCTATTTTGTCAAGGGAAAATTAAATGAAAACACACCACCATTATTAAAGAATCATAACTATAATTTTAGTAATTTAAGCTAGCTATACCAAAATTTTATTTATAAGTCAAATATTTTAAAACCAATGTTTTAACAATTCAAAAGATTTGAATTCTTCAAGAATTCATACTTTGATTATGATTGATTATAACTTGCTCCTTCAATATAATTACTAAAACTCACCTAAGTAATTTATTTATAAAAGACATAAATTAGCCATAATTAAATTGTGAAATTTACTTTTTTTTTTTTTTTTTTTTTAGACTGCAGGAATCGGGTAGCACGAATTCTATAAACGCTCGGTAAACTTTTTAACGTGATCCGGCGCACACGCGGCACCACTGACGGGGGGAGACTAGAACTCGTGACCAGCAGAGCCGCAACGGAATTACTTAGCCAACCGAGCTAGGGCCCCCGCCCTTATAAAACGAGGGGAATCAGGTGCAGTACGGCCCCCCATATAACCCCCCACCACCGGTAAACTTTTTACTGTGACCGGTAGTGCTGGCGGGACACACCAACCGGTACCACGGGAGCGCCGGAGAGTCGAACCCATGGTGGGCGCCCTGCTACAGGGAACACCTTAACCAACTGAGCTAGGACCGGCGCCCCTGTGAAATTTACTTATTAATTACCATTATGTAAATATATTTATTTACCTTTCAATTTGAGCCATAAACTAAGGGCTATTTTAATTTTAAATTAATCACATAAATGATAATATTAATTCAAATCAACTATTCTCATTCACTAGCTTCTAAGTATTTTATCTCAATTATTTAATGTTTCTATCATAATTAATTTTAAAATTTATAATTAATTAATAAGGATTACACAATATCCAAAGTAATCAATTAAATTAAATACACCACTTAATTGAATGTAATTTTAAATTATAATTAATCAATATAAATCATTCAACACGTGTCATAATAAAAATTTAATAGTAATTAAATAAGGTACTTGTTAGACATTTAAATTTCATCATATCAATAAGCAATTATATATAATTTAATTAATTAGATTATTTTTTTTTATTTGAGGAATAAATTTATTTATTTTCATTTTAACTAAATAAATTTTATTACTTAGTAAATTATTTTATTTAATACATTTATTTCAAAATAAATATAATACTATATTTTCATTTTCATAATTAATAAAATAAATAAGTCAACTACTCACATGACTAAAGTTAATTAATAAAAAATAGACTAATCTTACATCTCTACCGTTCATTTTCATACTACATCATTAAATCTCAACCCTTCAATGTGTGGAGATATATTTAAAAAGAACCCTAACAAGCAACATTTAATAAAGTCATCTCAATCAATCTTAACCATTCATCTATTAGTTTACCCTATAAGTTACTTTACTCTAAAATCTTATGCATCTTAACCATTTATTTTTGTACATCTTTAAGTCTAGACCATCCACATCAAATAAAAAAAATTATAAATCTAAATCAACCCTCATATTCAATTATTTTAAGAGAGAAGAATTTGAAGGTACATATTGTTGGAGGGTAAAAGTACACACCTATGTCACACTTTATAAAGGAATCAACCAACAACAATTTTTTTTTAAATTTCAACCACATAAAAGTGGTCTTTGTGTTTTGAATTTCAAAATGATGTAAACTAATTAAATGTTGAAATCTTAATGAAGTTTATTCCTCTATTTTTTTCAGATTTTTTTAAAATTGTTTTGATTATTTTTTTATCAATTTAAGAGTTGATTTTGGAATGCTGGAAATTTTAAGAAAAAGTGACATTCACTTGATGTCAATAAACAAATAGAAAAAAACTTCAATTTCCCCTAATTTTTTTTTTTCCAAATAGGTAACTTCAATATCTAGTGCATGGAAACAAATTGTAATTTTGATATATATTTTTCTCATAATAACATTTTAAAGTCAAACTTGTCAAAATTTGACAGTTTTCATTTGACGTCAACTATTGTCTATTTTTTTAAATTATTTTCAAAAAACAAATTATACCCTTTTGAAGAGGATTCTCTCATATAGTGCACCATATATTTTTCTAAAAAAATAAATATGCTTTACTATTTTTTTAATTTATAATCAACCTCTTTTTTAACTTTAACAACCTACTTGCATTATTTCAAAAATAAAATATATTAAAACTAATTAAAATATAAAAATTACATATTTGAATTCATCACTCCGAGATATACAAAAGGTATTTTTTTCTTTTAAAAAAAATATTTTGACTGAAAAAATACTTAGTTGAAGTTGAAAGTTTCAAAAAATTCTGAAAAAAATTAAGTTGGCTACCAACTAGGATGCCACATAAACAGTTTCGGTAGAAAGGGTTTCGACCGAAACCCTTTCTACTGAAACCTCGCACATAAAATAAGCCACATTTCAATACAAAAGAGGAAAAAATTCAAATTTTACGATTTGATCGAAAGGGTTTCGCCGGAAACTCTATGTGCCACGTATAGGCCACATGGTTTCAAACAAAACTACTTTGAACAAAACTGTTTAGGTCGAAACAGTTTCGCTCAAAAATATTTAGTTGGCCAAAAGTGTGACACAACTTTGTGCTTTTACTCTGGAATCTTAATTGAATCTATCAATAACTATATCAAATTTACTAAAAATACATCTCCATCAATAAAAGAAGGAATGCATTTATTGCAAAAGAACATGCATTTCACACAAGTCTCCAAATAGAGAGATCTTGAATTCAATGGAAAGATTGATTTTTTTTATGAAGAAGCTTCTTCATATTGATATGGTGTTGTGAATGTTGCATTCACTGTGTCTGTACCCTAAAATCCAACAAACAATTGCATTGATGTAATTTTGAAAATGGAAAAAAAGTAGATTATACCTTCTCTATCAAATGTGCAATTATGAGTAGTAAATGTGCCACACAAGGCTACAAATGTGCCTATACTCTACACAAATGCACCCACCAAAGCTTTAATTGTGCCTAACAGAACAACAATTGTGCAACTCTACAAAAAAAAATAGAAATAGGAATAAAGAAACTTAATTCGAGAAGGTACAATATTAGTTCAGTGTTAGAAAATTGTATAAATAGGGTTATTAATCAGGCATCCAACACACATAAGTGAGAAAAGCTAAAAAAATAATAATAAAAGAAATTGTACCTAAACTAGCTACAAATGCGCCATTCTGTGAACCATTTGCACCATTTTATGCAATATTTGCACTCTTCTATGCAAAAAATGCTACTAGGTTCTTGTCAGTTGCATTATTCTAGAAATGGTTACCTGAAAAGAACCTATAACTATAAAAATCACTTAAAACTCACGAAAAATGGGTTAAATCAAGGACAGGGTTGCCCCACTAGGTGTGGCAAAATGCATGACCTCAAAATAGGATTGTAAAACTGAAATATAAGCACTAATAAACAATAATCACAATCAAAGATCATAACAATAAAGAAAATAAGGTAAACTGATTCAAAACGAAATGCAAATATGCAAGCATTAAAATGCACAATTTACCCTAGCATAGCTCCATTGCTATCCTCTATTCACCTTGGAGAATGGTGTTAGATTCCTTTACTGTCATATTTGGTATAAGCATACTATCATAAAAGCACATGCAAAATATGAGTATAGTTTCTCTTCACGATCTAAGATGAAAAATGAGTGATAGGATGGTTGTATTTATAATTTTTTGGTGACGCCGATCAATGGTCAAAATTTAGAGGAAATATTGAAAAAGATCAATGTTGGAGGATTGATGAGAGGATTTAATTGATTGTTAACTGATTGCATAATTTTAGATAACTGATTGCATGATTTAGCTAAGAAGATTGAATGGAGCGATAACTCATACTAACAGGTGGTTAACAAGATTGATTGATTAGTTAACTACTTTTGACAGATCAATAGACTCGAAGTGAGTGGGAGTAAAACAAAATTGATGGATTAGTGGACTCGGTTAATTGTTTAGTGGATTGAGAGTAAGTCTCAATCAATCTAGGTGAGGTGAAATTTTGCACGAGTATTTAATAATTAAATAAATTTAATTATTATTTACATGTGCAAGGTGGAATTTAATAAATAAAATAAATGATTTTATTTATTTTTGGGAAATGGATAATGGTGAGAATTTAATGGATAAATTAAATAATTTATTTAATTAATTTGAGAAGAATAGGGATAATTATTGAGTTTATTAAATAAATAAAATTTATTTAATTAATCAAGGAAGAATGAATAATAATGTGAATTAATTAAATTTAATATGAAATTATTTAATGAATTATGTAGTGCGAAATTTGTAATATTTAAATAATTAAAAATTATTTAATTATAGGAGATGATATAAGATTAATTAAATAATAAAATTATCTAATTAAAATCAAAAGAATAATTAGTGCAATGTAATGTCGAGAAATGTTAGTTGAATTTTAAGTGTCTACAACTCCCACTCAAAGTGTTGATATGGAGGACTCAGGTGACTCTTCGCCTAGTAAGGATGTGGAGTACTTTGATGAACCATTGGAATTTACCCATGATGAATTTCTTTCTTGTTCCCCTCTGTATGTTATGCCCCTGGAGTTTGGGGAGGCCCTTGAAGGTTTAAATAACATCAAAATTTATGAGGAAGATGACTAAGAAGCTATTGAGGAAAAATAAAAGAATGAGAACATCACCAGTAAAGAACAAAATATACAAATGTATATGGAAGAAATTGAAGATTTGTAGGTTAGGGTGAAAATTCTTAAAAATTCATAGGCCTTTACTGATTGTCTTAGTTGCAAAGAGAAATAAAACAATTTGCAAGATTCTTTGACCTTCTTCCATTAGAGAATTATCACCTTGGAGCAAGATTTGAGTAAAATGGCTAAAATTACTGATGGCCTAATGAGAAAGATTATGGTGGGAGTGGTGAGGTTTGCGACCAAACTAGACAAGAAGAAGAAAAGAGAAAGATGGGTCGGGTGATGTTCTGAAGAAGAAGAAGAAGAAAGGTCCTTGAAGTGCTCCTAAATGGTAGGAAACCCTGGACTTGATGGATGTCATCTAGAATACTCTTTATTCGTGTTTTCTATTTTGTTCAGGCTATAGTTTCACTCATGTTGTTGTTCCCTTGATTCTCCTGTGCTACTTGGCTTTGGTTTTTTATCATTGTTTCTTGCTATTTCTTTGTTTCCTTAGTTTTTGTTTTTTGCTAACTAGCTTCTACTATTCTATTGATTTTTTTATTGCAACACTGGTTTGCTTTGCTTTGTAAGGGTTGGGGGCCTTTCCCCTACTTATCTTAATAATTTTTTTTTTATAATCTTATTTTTAAAGAAGTATATATTTCTAATAATTTTATTAGCTTTTTCAAGAAACAATATGTAATAAGACAAATTAAGACACCTTATTTTTTAGAAGTTAAAAAAAATGACATAAACTAGTCTATTTCTTGTGTTATACACATTGATGCATTGAAGCACTTATTGTATGCATTTAAATGTTTAATGATTGTTTATTATTATATATATTTTTATACAATCATAATGAGGTTGACCAAGACATTCAAATAAATAGCAAAATATGTATTATAACAACATGAAAACACATATACATCATGATCGTAACTTATAGGATATCATATTCAATAATCATATTTAGTTAGTTGTGTGAGCATAACATCTTATTAATAATATTTGTAACACAATTAAATTACAAGGACACAATTGGATAAAAAAATAAATCAAGATTAAAATTCATGAATTGTTGCAAAGCCATTTTAAAACATTGAAATTAGTAACTTTGTCACATTGTCAAAAGACACTTGATTTTAACAAGTTGTAGGTAGTTCTTAATCACATTGAAAAGTTTAAATGTGATTAAATTGATTTTTTTTAACCATGTCATTATAATTTTCTTATTGATATCATGATGTTGATGCAAACCTAACAAATTTACTAATGTCAAATTAAGTGTGCATTATTTTTTACATGAATGTCATGTTTAGACTTCTGGTTCACTTAAATTATATGTCTCTATGTACTAGTATTTGTTAGCAATGACTACCATTGATTAATAGAACTAGGAAGTCTTACCATCCTATACACCCTATACCCTAAAGATTATATTACACGTACGTAAAAGGAGATTATATTTAAATCAAAATTATCTAGATGACATAATTTAAGTAAGACCTAGATGACTCAAATAACATCTCAAATAACATATATAGTAAGCATAGAATGTGAATTTCTAAATCCCACTCATCTTTAACTATTAGTTTAAAAAAAAATAAAATACATATTTTAATTAAAATAATTAATCTATCAAATTGTAATATTGCTATCAGGGCTCAACCGTGTAGTTTTACAAGTCAAACTCATTGACCCATGTTTCATGACTAGTGGTTCATAAGAACCCATCTCTCATGATAATGAATGGTCCACTTAACACTCATTGCATCTAGGTGATGCTCATAGAGGTGAAGCTTACGAGTCAAACTCATTGACCCATGTTTCATGAGTAGTGGTTCACAAGAACCCATCTCACATGATAATGAATGGTCCACTTAACACTCATTGCATCTAGGTGATGCTCACAAAGGTAAAGCATTGGGCCTTCCCGAGAGGCCACCCATCCCAATACTACTCCAACTCAAATGCGCTTAACCACTGAGTTTTCTCCATGATTAAGCTCATTTAACTTGCAACCCCATTTGCAAAACTTTTAACAAGTGTTGTATGACTTTAATTCGTAAAACTGATAGCCATATCACAATTTGATACGTAGAAAATACCTTCTACTTATTAATCTATCCAATGTTGAAATCATAAGAATAATAAATGTTAGAGTTATAAGAAACAAACGTTGAAGTCACAAATGGAAAATAAAGGTCCAAGTGTTGACTCAAGGAGATGTTAATAAACAAACATCTAGTATCAAAAGGTGTCAAGTGGACCGGTCATATGCAAATTTTTGTTTTGCGTCTTGGACCCGCTAAAGTGTTGACTCAAGGAGATGTTAATAAACAAACATCTATATGCAAAGTCTTGTTTGGCTTCTTGGACCTGCTAAAGCCGTATTTATCGCCGGAATTTGCTCGAGATCTTTTGTCCACGTTTTGATAAACTGGTTGCGAAAATGGGGAAAAAAAGTATGCGAGATCATGACCAGTCGCCAAAGTCAAGACCACACAATTATTTGAATATAATCTCATTATTTGACTCTGATGTATATTAATTCACTTCCTTTCTAGAGACACTTAAAGCTAAAATATTATGGCTCAAATAGGAGTGTTACGATTTTTTTAACTTTGTAAATTATGATTGGTAGTTGGAGTTAACAATTTGAAATTGAATCAAAATTTTATATCTTATTATAAATGTATAATGACTTTACAAGTTTATTAGTTATTTTGGAATCGATTTAGATCATACCTTCTTTATTAGAGGATATTTTAGTCTTTCAAAATCTTACTAGAGGATATTTTAGTCTTACAAAATCTTAGATTTGAGATGTAAGAAAATTCCTCAAGTGAGATCCTCGTGTGTTTATCAATTTGTGATAAAGCTAAAAAAATTGTGTGGTGCTCAAAGCATGCTACCATTAGTGTAAAGAGGGACATTGTGAAACTAGTTAGTGTTTAACATTTTTCTAGTGAAAGTTCTATTTACACTAGTTAAGTCCTAATTTAGAGGATTTTTATTTTTCATCTCACTTCATATAGTTGAGACACATCTACTCACTTTTTGAGACATCTAACTCATGTGCACACATGCATCTATTCACTTTTTGAGACACCTAACTTGTGTACATGACATCTTTATCACACTTGTCTTATGCACATGACACATTAGGGAAAAGTGTCTTATAGACATGTAAGGTGGTGAGAGTTCAAGACTACTTTCTCATATCATCCTTTTTTTTGTATAATCAAGGGGTTCTCATGTAATTGTAAGCTTTTGAAAGTTGCACATATTGTATGAATAATATGATTATATGTTTGACATTATTGTAAATCTCTTGTGGAAGGCATATCCTTGTTATAATAGATCTAATTTTGAGCTACAATCTAGCTCCAAAGTTTGAATTATAATCTAGCTCTAAAGTCTGACTTGCAATTCAACTCTGAAGATTCATTAGGACTTTCACTCTAAAGACTAACTTACAATCTAATGCCAAACTTTGCACTTCCAATCTAACTCGACACTCCAACCTGCAAACCAACTTTGAAGGCTAACTTGCACATCATCACTACAATTCAACCTCCTTTGATATTTTAGAATCCATCTCACTTTTTGTAGATTCCTGCCTATTACAAGTTCTTAAACTCTGCTATTATTTTCATATTGTAATTATAATTTGCTACTTTAGACTTTGGGAACTCAAAGTAATTTTGCATTGTAATCCCTTGCTTTAGAATTCAAGAATTTGAAGCAAATTTGCACTATTCTCCTTGCTTCAGACTTCAGGTGCCTAAAGCAATTTGAACTATACTCCCTATTTTGAACTTCAAGAATTTGAAGAAACTTTGCAACATTATCGTTTTGGACTATTTTTTGTAACTTGTTGAGGGGATTTTTTAATAGCAATTGGGGGGAGTTATATTATATTTTTTTTACATTTTTCTTTGAAAAATGGATTTTTCTTTGAAAAATGGATTTTTCTTCTATTTTCCTTTACATAATGGATCTAATCTTAACTCCATTCAATTAATATGAATGGAAACATAAAATGAAAATCCAACTCAAAAAATTGGGGTTAAATATAATCACAATTGAAATTGAACCTAAACCAACATCAACTATTGAGAATAGGACATGGAATAATAGATGTGATGAAGCCTATGACACACTATGTATGTTGATTTCTCTAGACCTTCTCTTTCATATTAAATCTACTTGTAATGGAGAAGATTCGCTACTCCTGAGTCTCTAGGACAAGGAAGAGTCTACAGGGAGTGAATGACTCTCTATTACCTCAAGGATAAAGGCTCAAGTGATGGAAGATGGATAAGGGAAATTTTATGCAATATTTTTGGGTTTTATGGTTGTTTGTGAAAAGAGAACTTCAGAAGATGAGTGATAAAAACTTAGAGGTCTCAAGGAACAGACAAATAAGCTCTTCGATAGAGGATGAAAGCATAGACCAAGGATGACAGTGCATCGTGTTGGCGTCTTGTACGGACCAAAGATAGAGTCAACCACCATAAACACTTGGGGTCTACTAACTACTCAAAAACTATAGTGCTATAGTTTAACTAGACAAAATAAAATGCAAAAAATGCATAAAAGAACAACAACAAGAATACTAAGTAGCAAGTAAATAAACTATCTAATGAAATGAAAAGTAGTAGAAGAAAAGGGATGAACTCATAGGTGGTCTAGTTATGAAGCCTCCTATGAAACTCCTCACAGACAACCTACACACATGGAAACACTAAAAGTGTTGGGGATATTTTTGGGGCTTGCCTTAGTCAAACCCCTGCTTTGGTGTTCCCACCTCCACGAAAAACCAAATAGACAACAAGATAGAAAGATAGATAATGAAATGATAAGACAAGAAAGTAGAATATGCAAGATAACAATATTCTATTCAACAAGAATGATAATGCAATAAAGGAAATGTTACCCTCCCTCCAACGAGCTTGGTGAAGCCAAGAGGAAGAGCAATTCCTTTAGAGAGCTTGAGACGAACATGCAAGAACATGATGTAGAAGAGCTTGAACCAACAAGAAAAGATGTAGAGTTGGAAGAAGAGTAAGAGGTGAGAATGAAGTGCTAGAATGAGAGATTGAATGCTCAAGAAGGAGAATGAATGAGTGAGAGGGACAAAATTGAGTTCAAATGAGAAATTGTATGCAAGAGGGTCATTTTTGGGCATGCCTCTGACTATAGAGGTGTTACACTTTGTGAGCAAGTGACAATGTAATGTCCCAATGGCCACAAGAACAAGAATCATGTCAAGACGTCCATGTGGTGCGTAGATGTCTACACAACGCGAAAGTGTTCTCGACAAAAATTTAGGCCCACCAACAAAAAATGACAAAGTAGGGACAAAAATGAAGGCTAGGAAGGTAGGTATTTGCATTATTGTCTCATTAAGCTAAAGTGAAGGTTGATGTAATGTGAAATTGCATAAGGGTGAAATTTTATGACATTACATTTTTCCCCCACTTAGCGAGCATATGTATTTGAACATGTGCGAGCTAAAGTAGAAGGGTGTTGTCACAATAGTGGTTTACAATTCCTGAGAGGAACGAATTTTAGCTAAAATCACATATTTTTAGAAAATATAATGATTTAAGCCTTAAAAAGTTCCATTTTAAGGATTCCAATTGAAGAGGGTTTCATCAAATCACCTTAGATCAAACCCCCTTGGATAGAACCTCGCTAGTTTTAAACCATACCTATAAATGTGTCTCCTTTACACCTATCAAAATGCTGATAAAAAATCACTTTTGATTTAGCTTTTGGGGGATCAAATGAATTCATTTAAAATTTATTTCAAATGATTATAGTATTCCTCAGAACAAGCTATCTAATGAATATAATTTTAATATGTTTTGGTTTTGTTATGTATTTGTTTTTTAAGTTTTATTAAACATAGGTTTTTCATCGAAAATGAATTTCTTTGTTCTTCACATGTGGAAAAATAGAAGATTATCAAAAAATAAATTGAAAAATATGAGTGCACTAGATATTGAAGTCCTTGATCCAACAAAAAAAATTAAATTAAATTTTGACATATACAAAAAAAAGTTGTTATACGGTCGCGCTGTGTCTGAATTATAATTCGTTTGACTTTGAAACTTGATTAAGGAAAAAATATTCAATAAAAAACTATCTAACCAAGTGGAAGCACTAGATATCAGAGTTACAAATCTAAATTTGAAAGAATTAGAATTTTATCCTTCATGGAAAAAAAGTTATAATGCTATACGGTAAAAGGCCACTTTTTAAAAAATGTTGTTTTCTAAAAAAAAATCAATTTTCGTGGGAGATGGAAAAAGAAGTGCAATTTGATTCCAAAAATTTTGAAAAAAATATTTTTATAATCTACAAACAAAATTTGATGAGACTCTAGTTTGCACCATCTTCAAATTCGTCACGGTTTAGCTACTATAGGTGCCCGAATGTGAAGATTTAGTTAAAAATAATAATTTCAGTGTCCAGTTTGGCCAAAAATTGTAAACCACTATTATGGGATCACCCAAAAAGATATTGAAGAGAATATACCCAGGATGAAAAGGAAGTAGATCTTCAATCCAATATATGCAATGTAGAGAAGATCAACCAGGATGCAAAGAGGACATGGGTCTTTTATCTTGCAAATTTGACTACAATCTCACCACAAACATTTTAGCTGTAGAAAAACACATTAGGTGAAAAAGAAAAAATAGATGTGATAAAATTTCTATGGACAAGACATGACATAATCTAATTAGATAAAAAATAACACTGATAGGTATGGCTATCATGGCTAGAGACCATATGACAAGTAGATATGTATGTGGCTATTGCAAACTGCATTACAGGATAGTCATAAAAAAGACATGACAAGTCTAGTCAAGTTTCCCCCAAGCTAGATGACGAGACATAAGACATCAAGGAGTCCTTTTCAAACTTTTTGAAAATTAAGCATATATGATAGCCCCCATTAGAATGATGTGTACTATGCAAAGGAGCACATGCCATTCTAAGGAAAGAAGAAAGAAAAAGAGATGTTGTGTCATGAGATACATAGTGAGATGTATTAGTGGGATGTTATGATGCAAGGGACAACACAAAGAAACCACAACATCACAGAGAGAGAAAATAAGAGACGAAAAAATCAGGATCACAAGGGGAGTTGATTATTCAAGGTCAAAAAATTTCATAGATATAGCTAGATAAATATAATATAATATATGTATGAACTATCATCACCCCCCAAATGTATCAAAATGAGAAGAAGAGCACATGAAGAAAAAAAAATGGGTCAACATGGAAGAGGCTTAAATGCCCCAACGCTTTGCATTGTTCTCAATGGCAAAGCCAAAGTTTACAATGTTCATGTAGAAGAATGATGATACAAACATAAGAAGTGTACGAATTTTTTTATCTCCTATATCTAATCACCTACAAGGGTAACAAGGGTCCTCTAGGTGAGAGCACAAATACAAGCATGGGGAACACAAAAAATCACACAAAGCTAATCTAAAGATGAAGAAGAAGGTGTTTCTCTAATTCAACTCCGCTAGCAAGTCATCTTGCTCCTAGTTCTATATCATCATAAGGGGATGGAAGATGAGCCTATAGGGTGGGATATCTAGAGAAGTACCAGTTGACTCACCTGCAACAAGAGCTAAGGAAGAAGGCGCCTCAAGGAATTCAATATCGAACTCTTATGAGGCTAGAGTCATCAATATGGAAAAGATCGATGGCAAAGTCAAGATGTCCTCCAATGAGTAACATGCACTTCTCAGGAGTGACATGTGGAAATTGGACGGGAGGAGGAAAACACTCCTGAGAGTCAGTGCCATCCTCAGGAAGAGGGGTAGTGACAAACTTTGAGGATGTAGGCACTACCTCTATCACAAGGATGGTGCATACCAAAGTAGAACAAGACTGAAGATATGGAGACAAATTTTTATGACCATTGCTCGAAGTGAGGTTGCTCTCTGACTTACGCTTCAATGCAGGATGTGGGATCCTCGTAGTTGAAGTGGTAGAGGGAGAAGGAGATGAAGCCATTGAGGACACCACCTTTGTGAAAGCCATGCCTATGGGATGCAAAAGACAAGGAATATCACGAAGAGAAGTGAGATGAGGCAACTTTGTAGAGGGAGCAATGAACACTTGCACCCTTTTGTGGTAAGGTTCATCAGGGTCCATTGATGAATCTGGAAGAAGCACGAAAGCGATGGGAACTGAAGAAAAACAAGGAGTGGAGACAAGAACAACAGAAGTAGAAGGCTCCTCTTTGGTCTTTTGTGAGGCAGCACGCCCCTTAGCCAAGGCCTTTCACTGATGCTTATACTCTCATGCAAGCTAGTTACAACGGCTATGGGACTAATAGATGTAGCCTAAGAATAGGCAGAGGTCTCCTGCTCTATCGGAGGAGTAACCTCCATAATTGTCACTGGTGGTGTATAGGAGTGAATTTACACCCCATGTGTAAATCCCCCCTTTTTCCCTCTCCATTTTAGAAAACCAAGTTCAAAGGCTTAATTCCACCTAAGCCTGATGCTTGCATTCCACTTGGTGCCTGTTTTGAGTGTCGATGGAGGAATTTCTGTTAGGGACGCCCGTGGAGCGCCGAGACATCTGCATGGCGTGCTTACGTCCCTAGAAGATTCCTGCAGTTGAACTTGCAAAGGCATTACACTTCTCATTGGGAGTCAAGTTGTAACGCCCCCTTCGGCTGACCGACTCAAATATGGTCATTTTTCTCCATTCCTTCTTCAAATTCATCCCTTCAACATTCAATCAAACTTCGTTTGAACTATTGCACACTTCAAGCTTCCATACTCACCCTCTTGAATTCATTTTCACTCACTTCAAGCATACAAGCTCTCCATTACAGTAAACACAACACTCCATCACATTGGTAGAACAAGTTGGGAATGAAATACCATTGCAGCAGAGGCTCGAGTACTCTCGTTTTCTCCCCCAAGCAGCCTTGAGCACTCTTGGTGGAGGTGGTAAGCTTCCCTTCCTCCCTTCTATCACTTGGTTGAGTTAGCACTTTACTGTTCTGTAGTGCTTTTATGCTTTTCATTATATTGTTTTCTTTATCTTGTTTCCTTTGGTTGTCTGTGGAGGTGGAAACACCTAAATGGGGGTTTGATTGAGGAAGGCCCCTATACAACCACCCAACATTTTCCCTCTTTCTCTGTGTAGGTGAATGTACCATCGAGGAGCTAGCTAGCAACCAAATTTCTTGGTGAGATCATCCTTTCCATTCTCACTCTTGCATTTTTGCTTTATAATATTAGAGAGTACTTTACTTAATCATATCATTTTGGCCTTTTAGTTAGTTAGCTGGGCCATTAGTCATTTTAACAGGTTTGACCTTGTCTTTGTTGTTGTCTGGTCATATGGACACCAACACACTTTAGAGATGCCAACGCGCTGCATTGTCGTCCAAGGACTGTGCTTCCGTCCTTGGGCAGAGAGCTCCCTGAGGCGCAAAGTTGAACCTGAAAACCTACTTGCCTAGCCCTCCTCAAAACTCAGGATTGTAGAGTGATCGTAGGACTTTATAGTCCTCATCATTCTCATCCTCACACCCTAAACATCACATTTAGCTGAGGTAAGTTAGGGAAGCTTTCTGCATCTTGGCCCTTCATGACCTAGGGTCTTGCACATGGAGGTCCCCCTACCTTACATTTTGGTGAACCTGATGTGAACCAATGTTTGTTCATTTGTCGATGTTAAGACTTCCCTCGAGTACTTCGTGATTGTTGTGTTTTTGAGTGTTGTGAAGGTTTATGAGCATCACAACCCAATCCATAACTTTTGGGTATATCATTAGGAGAAGTGCACAACACTTTTTGATGGAAAGGATGGTGGTCTCTATTGGGTTATCTACAGGCCTTTTCTCTAGTCTCGTCGTTAGTATAGCCACGCAGGAGCAGTTGTCGAGGAACGAGATGGGGTTCGTTGACGAAACGGATCACGTTCCCACTCCCCTTGCGTCTCCTACGCCATCGTCGGTAGACGAGCATGAGGCCGTGCAGATCCCTGCAGAATATGTGTCCACCCTTGCTAAAGGACTAGGTGACTTAGAAAACCACTTAGAAAGAAATCTGAAGATGGCCAGGGCCGCTCGGGTTGTTAGTGAGTTGAAACACATGATGGATAAAGATCAAACAGGAATAGAACTTTTGACTAGCCTCCTCGGTCTCACCGAAGCATGCACTCCTTCGAGAAACCCTAGTTTTGCACAAGGAGTCACTTTCGAAGAATGTGAAGGACAGTTAGGAGTGTTAATGCCTCCCACTTCCGTTTATATGGCCGACAAAGTCCCTTACATTAGTATTCCTCTGACCTCTAGACAGCCCAAAATTATGAAAGTGAATAGGGTCCCCTTGGGCTTTAGCTTCACCCCTCATGTCACCTCTAGTGGTGTAGGCTTTGACAGGATGAGTGGTGGAGGCTTTCGTAGCGGTGGTGGATTCAATAGCGGAGGTGGTGCTGGTGGAGGCAGCTTCGGTGGAGGTCATGGTGGTGGTTCAAGCGGAGGCCCTACTAGCGACAGTGGCTTTGGTAGTGGTTATGATGGAAGTCACACCGGTGGCAGATCTGGAGGCGACCTTGGTGGTGGTTCTAGGGGAGGTTCCTCTGGTCCTCTAGCTTCTAACGACCCCATTTTGAATACCCTTCTTCATAATATGGGTAAGATGCAAAGCCAACTAGCGAGTCTTTCCCAAGCCTCTGCCTAGCCTATGTTCCAGCCCTTCTTTCGACATAGCCCATCGTTAGTCACAATCTTGAACACTCCTTTCCCCTAGGGAATCGAGATACCTAAATTTGAAAAGTATGGTGGTAAAGGGGATTCACAGACACATGTCTTTACCTTTAACGCCCTGTGCACCGAATTCTTCCATCAAGATGCGTTGATGGATAAACTATTTCCCCAATTTCTCAAGGACATAACACTCGAGTGGTACCGTTCCTTGCCTGACAACTCTATTTTCTCATTCGAGCAACTTTTTAATCAATTCCTTAGATAGTTTCAAGGAAACATCGGGCTGAAGATGACCTTTTTGGATCACATCTGATGTAAACAAGGAGATAACGAAAAGATCACTGATTTCATAGTGCGTTACAAGCGTCCCTCTCACAGATCTCGTATCAGCTACCTGATTCTGACATGCATAAGGTATTTATAGGGAACTTACAGAGGCCTTGGAAAGAGAAGTTTTCCCTCATGAAATACCCTTCTTTCGCGCACCTGTGTGCAACTTTATGAGAGTACCAGCAAACCGTTGTTCAGTTTGGGGGTTCTTCCTTGCACTCCCATTTTGAGGGAAAATTCATCACATCGATATTTGGGAAAGGAAAGACCATTACAAATGTAGTTGCCGCTACTGAAAAATAACGGCCTCGAGAATAACTGAAAGTTCACAAAGTTATCAGAATCTTATTCTTTTGTCTTGCAGAAGCTGTTGAAGGCTAGGATCATAAATTTTCCAACTCTGAAGCCTATTAAGGAACCTTACCCTAGTTGGTATGATGGAAGCACTTATTATTAGTACCATCGAGTTAATGGACATGATACCGAATGCTGCATGCGCCTGCGTCATGAGATACAAGACCGCATTGAGGATAGTAGCATTTGTCTCGACCGGAATAAACAAAATGCTAACAAATCAGTGGTGAAAGCTAATAGTGAATTGCATATATACATAAACCCATTTCTATCGCATTCTGCTAACATGATTGTAGATCCCATTGACTCTATCTCTCAACCCGAGGCCTATGTCAACATGGTCATGGTAACTTTCACTACCTTACTTGCACCCAGTTCACCAGGTATTACACTCACATCGTAGGATCTGCCCTTGAACAATAAACCCTCACCTCTCTATTGGAAAAGTATGCCTCAATCATCACAGGCTGTAACCTCTACTGGAGCAAAGTCGGTATGACATCTATCATGTCTAGCCGACTAGCAGCTTTGTTACATTATGATTTGTACAAGTCGCTGTGACCTGGCTTCTGTCTCGCTGAACACTTTCACTGTGGAGTCTATCGCTGTGACATAGAGCAGTTGTTGAAACCTCTCACCACTCGTGGAGATCTTTGGCTGACAGGCCATTCAATCGTGTAGCGGGGAGACTCATGATGACCACCGGCTTCGGGATAACCTATGTCGGTTCGGTGAGAAGTCCCAGCAAAAGCTAATGTCTTGGCGACAGTATGTTTTGTATTGAAGTCTTTGGGATAACTAAAGGGTTCTCGCTATGAAGTCCCAGCCACATTGGTGAGTCTCACCGATGATGAGAGGTCTTCGGTGTAACATATATGTGTTCGATAAGAACTCTCGGTGAAGGTGATATGTCTTGGCGACTGTTGATGACTTCGGGGTGACATGTGTGATCTCAGAGAAACCTCTTGGCGATATTGATATGTCTTGCCGACTGTTGCTTGTTGCTCGCTATGACTTAAAGTTTTCGGAGTAACGTCTCAACAATAGCGGTAGAGTCCTGCCGACGACTGATTACGTTAGAGTAACTTTGAACCCTCGGTATGATGTCTCGGTGAAAGTCGATTGTCTGGCTGATGAGAACACTCAAGTCTATGTGACATATGAAGCTTCGGTATGACATCTCACCAAAAGCGATGAGTTTGGGCGATAGCGATACATGTGGAGAACGTCGGTGTGAGGTCCTGGCGACATAAGGAAGTCTTAGCGATAGTCTCCTGAGCTCGGTGTAACACAAGAAGGCTCGTTGGGATGTCTTGGCGAGAGCAATAGTCTTGCCGAAAGGAAAACTAAAGCCGATACAAGTTGTAAGCTCGGTGAAACCTCTTGCCGATGGAAATGACTCTTGGCGACATCGATATGAAGACTTTGTGGCATCGGCGAGACACTGTTAGTGTCTCACCGAGATGCCAACAAAGTTTGTTTCTTTTGACCGAGCGATGACTATCTACGTGGCTAGTATTTGGCCAATTAGAGGAGCCGAATCTGAATAGTTGGAAGGTAGTTCCTTGTGACGGTTCTGTGAGGAAGCTTGACGAATATGGAACGAAATGGTTATACTCTGTGATTGCAGATTGTGATTGGTTGGTTGATTTGACAGATTGTTGTATGATCAATAGATGTATTCTATTATGTAATGATTGTAACTTAAAAGGTTCCTGTACAAGATTGTTCATGGTGAATGCTGTTGTAAATAGACACTAGAAAGATAAGTCTGACATTTGTATGTAATCTCCATTACTGTAATACAAAGTGATTTCTCTTGGTGTGGTGGGTTTTTCTCCAATAAGGGTTTTCCCATGTATATCTGGTGTTCATGTGTGATTGTCAAATACTCTATTTCTGATATTTACTTCATAGTGCATCTTAATTGAACTGTAATTGGAAAAATTAAAAGTATATCTACATTCTTCTCTGAGGTTTTGACATTAGGAGAGTTGTTTCCGCATCTAGCTTTCCTTACACTCTCTACATTCTCGCTTGCGTCAATGGTAATTGTTACCTATTTTTAGCTACAACTCAAAATAGGTGGAGTTAAGTTGCATTCATCACAAGAAGGTACAAAAAATTCTGCTTAAGTATTCATTATGTTCCAAAATTTGATTACTTGTGAATTTCAAGTGTTATTATGCAAATGTTTGTAACAAAGGAACTCATAAATTTGCATAGAAGAATGTTGTTTTTATTCATATTGGAAAAACTGAAGTCTCGCACAAGCTGCGGGAATAGCCAATTTGAGTTTTATAATCAAATAATGAATACAAAAAGGAAATGTGCACAACACAATTGAAGATAATATGGGTATAAAGGAGAAGGTGATTCGTCATTGCCTGGAATGATGAATCGTTGTCACATTTGAAGTCTTCAGTTGTCGTGTCTCCAAGCTGTAGCAGTTCCGAGTTCTGAATGCATCTGCAAGATTGTAAAAGGTGGTGTTAGAGCAATGAAGAATCAAATCCTACTTCATGCCTACATTACCAACAAAAATGTAATGCACATCTTATCAGACATTCACCAGATGTTTAAGTCATAAAAAAGGCAGATATTCAGGGAACACAAAGTTCAATGAAAGCTTTCAGCTTTAGTTATTTTGCTAATTTGTTTGTTCAATGTGTAGGAATTTTCATAAATGATTCAACGTTATAGCTGTGGGGTAATATGTGGCTCCCACAAGGGTCGAGCTCAACAACTATGAAAGTACAGTGCCCATAAACATCAAAGTGGCGGTCACATTATGCATTCATTTAATAAACAACAGAAAAAACTTACATAAGTCTTAAGCATAGAGAGAAAGGGATATTCCCTCTTTGTTATTCTCAAGGAGTTCCAAAGTAGTGGAGACAGGAAATAATCAAGGAGACAAGTCATATACTGCCTTGAATAGAGAGTAGAAGACACCATGCACTGGAGTAGTCAAATCAAGAGCAAGAGATAATTGCATATATTCAAGAAATGATCAATGCAAGAGATGAGAAGTAAAATGCAACTGTTTTAAACCTCATTTCATTTTCAGTAATGCAAAATGGGCATAAAATCATGTGGATCAACCCTTTTGAGTCATCAATTTGGTGAAAGTTTGGTGGCAGCCCAAAGTCATTGTAATGTACACTGGAAGCAATATGACAGTGCTTTAGAGCATAATGGAATACAATCAGTGGAGTAACATTAACAATGCAAAGGTGCTTCAACATTCACTAAGTTGCCAGGTAACACAGCTATTGAAGTATCAAACAAGTACTTTATAGTGAATGAAATATATAATGCAAAGAACTATGGTTTTGAGGGCATACTTGTCATAACAGTGATGAAGAGTAATCTTAAAATGCTAGGGACTTCAATATTACAGCCAGTATAAAAGCCATTACAAGAAACATAATGAAATAAAGCATTACCAGGATGCGACATTTGATTCTAAGCACAGTCGAACTATCAACCATCATGATGAAATATTTCATAAATTACATTCAAGAAGATTTACTCAGAGGGTTTTGATGCCATTTATTGAGCCATGATAGTCACAAATGGACTGTCAATATAATCAGACAAGTGAAGGTACAGTCTAGAGCAATGTTTTAGAACAGAGAAATGTGCACCCAATTTACATGCTTAAGATAGTCCAACGAAGTAAACAACAACTGTGCAAAGATAAAACTCTGTATTTTCAATAATGGAAAGTGACCTCCTTTCAATACTAAGCTGTCCATTTCTTCATGATGATAGTCATTTATGCACATTTACAGTTGTAAGCAATTTGAGGCACTTTTTTTCAAATATCAAGGAAACATAACATCACAGTTAAGATGAACTAGGAGGTTTTATAAGATAAGATAATTATGACCACTGGTATCAAAGAGTAATCTGGGCAGATTATGATAGCTATACATTGCATGATTTAAGCCTGTCATCTAACACCCAGATTTGAGTAGAATTTTTGCCTCGGTGTAAGGCTCTATGGCCGATTTACAGAATGTAAGGCATAGCAGCCTCAAAGCATAGATACAGATAATTGATTATAAAGCTATCTATGGAATGACATACAGAGGGGTTTATTGCATTTAATATCAAGAGTTTGTTTTGTTTTCTGCTCAGAAGTCATACCATATAAAACAAATGAGGATATCAGCCTATGGAGTGAGGAACAAAAACCCATAAATACCATTATCAAGATGCTGCTACAGAATAAAAGGAGAAAGCCATAAATTCATTTTTTATGCAAATTCGACAATAGTTTTGTTTGCAAGTTTTGTGCAATGAAAATACAATGGAGAGAATAGCTCGCGGCCTACAAACAACAATACATAAATGCAAAGCCAAGAAAAAAGCGCCTACAGAACATAAATTTGAAATCCATGACCTCAAGAATACAAATAGGAATGTGCAAAGGCAACGCAGTTTCATCGTCCTTCATAGAAAGCAACAGAGATCTCCAGATATTGCAGCTATAGAAGAATCCGAAGAATCCTACCTGTTAGTTAGCAACATCTTTGGTGTTTTGAAGCGGATTGAAAGCCCACGCTCCTAGTAGAAAACTCACAGTGAAGATGAGATTCAAGCTGTCAAGATTGTTCATGGCGGCCCAATATAAAATAGGGCATCAACAATAAACAAAAACATCAAAAATAATGATAAGCCATAGCTATAAAGCCTGAAGATGACTTCAAAAAGCAAGAGAAGTATTCAGATTTATCTGAGGAAAAGATTACCCTATATTTCCCTGTGGAAATATCTCATAAATCGACAGGAAAGAGTCAAAAATCAAGCTCAAACCCTTCATGGCGGTAGCAACAGAGTATTCTTTAAAATGCAAAATGATTAATGGATTAGGGTTCAAGTGCTTTTGACTCGATGCCCTAATCATCATGTTTGGTTTTTTTTTGCCTTGTATTTTTTAACAAATCATTAAATTTTTATTTCACCCATGGTCTATGACTTTGAGTCAAAGACCTAATGACCATTGAAGGGTCACAAGTTATTGATGGTGTTAGGTAGTTATAAGGATAGTGATATATGCTAATTTTGAAAAAAATTAACATATCACATGTATGCTTTGCATGATTATCACTTCATGTTTTGCATGAAATCAAACAAAGCCGATATTATGATTAAATATTAAGGGTAATATTCTAATATTTACCTTAATATTTAATATGTAATCATGTAAAGGAGGAGTTTCACATATTAAATATTAAGATAATTACATTGATTATCTTCAATATTTAATCAAATTGATACCTTTATTCAATATCATGCAAAAATAAACTAAAGAAGAACTGAAAATAGTAAGTATCATTTGGAGTGCTATTTGTGACTTTGAGTCAAACTGAGATGGGTTTTGAGATCCTATTGATCATGCATATCGAGAGTTGGAGTTTGCAGTATATGGGATTCAGTTCAATTCAGTTGCGGGCCCGTTTTTCGAGGCTTTTTGCTTTTGCTCGTGAGAAGCATTTAAGGAAGATATTTTCACTCTCAAATCACTTTCAGTGCCACCTTCATGTATTTTGGAGCCAGTTCCAGTTCCAGTTCAGTTGTATACATTGTGACATGGAGTTCTGAGCTATTGAGACTCAGTTATCACTTTGGTGGGCCCTCTTTTCACACTGTTTTTGCCTTTGCTTGTGAGAGACATTTCGAGGTGGTTTTCACTTTCAGTGAACTATTTCTTCCACCTTCATGCACTTTGGAGTTTCCTCTCATTGTATATATTAAAAAAAGCTTATCTTTTTCCTCTGGTTCTTATTTTTCATCTCTTCTTGCATACCTTTTGCAGAGAGACTAAGATTTGTAACTTAGTTTTACTTATAGTTTAATATAGCAGTGAGTTTTGGTTTGCAGAGTTTCCTTCTTTTCATTATCGCTATTAAGTATTAGCCTTCTCAGATTCAGGAGTTTTGTATTTATTGAATGTTTAAGATGCAAATTTAATGTGTTTGATTTCAAATCCTTTAAATTCTTGTCATATTCATGAATGCATGTACACGAATAAAACAATTTTAGTTACGGGTCATAAGTTGTGTTGTTAATTTATCCTCTCCTTTAGGTTGTGGAAATATCATTTTCCTTCATAAAGAATGGATTATTAGGCCTTCTGATGAAACACTTATGTAATTAGATTTCCCAATTTGAGTTGTGAAAATAGATTTCATAATAATCAGTTGTGAATCAATCTGCTCATAAATATCAATTAGGTGCATCATCGAAGTTTTAGTTTTAGTTCATGCATTCAGTTCAGTCCTTCTTACCCTTTTCTCAAAGCAAATCATTCAAGTACCTAATTGATCATCATATAGGAACTAGCCTAGAATCTGGAGGTCTATCTTCGCCAAAGGAAGACCCACAACCTGAAGATAGTTCCCATGTTTCAACATATTGCTGAATTTAGTCATTCAAGCATTCCGGTGCAATATGATTGACAACAACTATAACATTGCAAATTTATTTAATTATTCCATAACCTCAACATAAATAACCATCTTTATATATATATGCTTTTATGCGTATATACATATATACATATATTTATAATATAATAAAACATATATTAAAAATTATTCATTTAAATCATATTATAAAAATTAATAAAATAACTCACTGTAAATTACAGCTATATATATATAAATATACATATATATACATATATATTAAAAAATATATATATTAATATATATGTATATAATATATACATATCATAATAAAAAAAACAAACTTAAAAGTCGAATTTAAAAATAAAAGACATTGAATAGAGAATACCCCACGCAGCCGTGGTATTGCGTACTTCCTAGTGGGGAGGCCGCAGCCCCCACACGACTGCGCACAACAGCCTCGGCTATTGTGCGCAGCCTTGGCTACTGTGCACAGCCTTGGATTCTGTGCGCAACCTGTGGTGGCTGCATACAACCTACCATAGGGTGTGGGGTGGTACCGTGACAACTGACCTCTCCACCCGAAAATGCAAAAAATATATTTTATTTTATTTTCAAAAAAAAACCCAGAAAACTAGAATCTGATGTAATATATGTATATATATTTTTTATAAGAACAAAAGATAACATATGCCTAGGTATATATATATATATATATATATATATTTCATATATATATAGGTATATATATATATTTCCCCATAAATATAAAATAAATAATATGATAACAATCTAGTTCTTTCTTAGGCACAAAATAAATCTGAGCACACAATTTTAATTCCATAATAAATTGATTTTTATTTTAAAACAAGAATTTCACAACTAAATTTATTGAAGAGAATTCAAAAATTTTCTCAATAGTTTTCTACAGAAGATTTAAAGGTTTAACACAAGCAATTTTTCAACAACAAAACCCTTTATCAAAACATAGATATTGATTTTTGAATATGGCAAACATGATTTTTGTTTCCCTTACAGAACAAATGAATTAATAAACCAAAACAATAAATATATATCAAAAGAACCTGGAGTCCTTCATTTGATGTCGAATCCACCAACACGACAACCCTTCTTCCTCTTTCGAAAACAAATTTCCTCTACAGTTTCTTCTCCAATTTCTTCTTCCAGCTAACTTCTGGATCAATAATCTATTTCATCCAAGAACAATTTTTACAAAGAAGCACAAAATACCTATCTTTTTGTTTTTCCAGACACAACCAAAAACTATTCCTCTGTGTGTGTAGAAACTTCCCTTTTTTCACAATAAAATAAGGAAAAATAAATAAAGATTTTTTTTTTTCTTCCAAAAATCCAACCCATCCATTGGTTCTTTTTATTGCTTTAAAAGCTCACACTTATCTCACAAATTTTAATTAAAAATTCATTAATTTCACATTTATCCTCACATGATATTATCCTTAGATTTTATAATATTAATATTTTGAAAAAGATAATTTACAATTATCACAAACATTATTTATTTAAATTAATTACTCTGCACTTTTTAATTAATTAAATATCTTTTAATTTACAATATTTTAAATCCAACATTTAACTAAATTACAATTACATACAATTAATCATATCAACAAAATAACATTAATTAATCCCATATAAAATAAAGATAAATTAAATAACAACTAACCACAATAAAATAAATAATCAACTACAAACAATATAGAGACAAGGACAAGGTCAAGACCACGACACTGCAAGACTCACAATGAGGTGATGGACTTGGGATGGGGATTCTTCCTTATCGACTCCCTTTTCAACATCATACCCGTTGGGTTTATGGGACACACTCAGACCTGACAAGAAGGTGGAGTTGATGTCCTGTACCTACATCTTGCATAGAAAAAAACATCAAGTAGCATGTAAATCTCCATTGCAGACACACCGTGAAAGGTAATCGTGGGGTAGCAGGGTACTCGCAAGCGATTGATGCCACTCCGTCCTTTCACCAAGACTCACTAGCAACACATCAGAAACCATTGCAGTATAGAATCACATCATCACCATATATATATATAAAAGAAAACCATAGCATAAACAAGTAATATAATCACCACATAATGTATCATCAAACATCATAAGTAATATCAAGTGCAACAAACCAACCAAACTATGAATCCACACACAACGAAGTTGGTGAACTAATCACCATCACAAACCAAGTACCAAACCAACCCATAAAAGTATCAAAGAGTATCAACAACATGAGGGGTATTGCATCCTCCCCCCTAGAACATGGCTTACTCCTGGAAGCCAGTAAATAAATATGGGTAAGCCTCTCTAATATGGGATGCATCCTCCCATGTTGTCGAAGTCTCATCATTCGGGTCCCACTGAATCTACACCTATTCAATATCTTTGCCCCTAAGGGCGAGTCTCTGATGTTGTAGCATGACCACAGGCTCAAGAGCTAGCTGCTCGTCCTCGACCTGTAGAGCATTCCAATCAAGTATGTGAGTAACATCAAGAAAATATGATCTAAGGACTGAAACATGAAAAACATTCTGAATCCACGACAGACTGGGTGGCAAGGCTAGGCGGTAGGCAACAGGACCAATTCTTTCTAACACCTCAAATGGCCCTATGAAGCAGGGCACAAGCTTAGAACCCTTTCCATAAAAAAAAGGGCTCTTTCACAGACGTACTCGAAGAAACACCTGATCACCAACTGCAAACTGCCGATCAACTCCATGTGCATTAACATACTTCTTCTGTCTATCTTGAGCTACTACAAGATGGTCTCGGATGTGAGCTACCTGTTGTTCCATATCTCAAAGCATTTCGGGTCTAAGAAGAACCCTGTCCTCTAACCGGTCCCAGCTCAAAGGGGTATGACAAGGATGACCGTATAAAGCCTGAAAGGGAGCCATGTCGATTGAACTATGGTAACCATTGTTGTAGGAAAACTCGACCAAGTGCAGATAATCTTCGCAATGTGATTGATGGTCCATGACATACATGCAAAGAATATCCTTGAGCACCTGATTGAATCTCTCAGTCTGACCATCTGTCTCAGGATGGTAGGAATAACTAAAGTTCAATTGAGTCCCTAAGGACCGCTACAAAGATGTCCATAGCACAGATGTGAATACTGGATCTCTGTCAGAAATGATTCTTCGTGGTATCCCATGAAATCGAACAATGTCTTCCATGAACACCTTGGCTACTGAAGAAGCAATATAAGAAGATCAGATAGGAGAGAAATGGGTTACCTTGGTCAATCTGTCCATAGTGACCATGATAGTGGTGTGCCACCTAGAAGACATAGGAAAGCTGATAATGAAATCCATAGAGATAATGTCCCACTTCCATTATGGAACAAGATGAGGCTGCAACAAACCTGCCAGATGATGATGCTCAACCTTAACCCTTTGACATTCTAGACATCTACCCACAAAATCGGCGATATCACGCTTCAATCCTGCCCAAAAATATAGTGAGCACAGATCCACATATATTTTCTTAACTCCAAGATGTGCCGAATAAGGTGCCCGATGGGCTTCAGTCAAGATTAGGGTGCGAAGACCCTCTACAGAAGGTACATACATTTGGCCCGCATAGCGCAAGACACCATCAAAATCCAACGAGTATCCAACAAATTTTCCTTCTAGCTCTGCCTGACTTGGTTTCAGATTTCACCTCTTGATACCAATTGTCTGAGGAGAGAGCGGTGAGGATTTGACTCCTTAAATAAACCTCGAGAGCCACTACAAAAATCTCATGTCTACGCTGGCTCAAAGCATTTGCCACCACATTCTCTTTGCCCTGGATATACTTTACTTCAAAATAATATTCGCATAAGAATTCCATCCACCTTCTCTGTCTTGCATTTAGGTTCGGCTGCGTGAAGATGTATTGCATACTTCGATGATCTGTATGCAACTCGAACTGATTCCCTAAAAGGAAATGTCTCCATCTTACTAGAGCATGAACCACAATGGCCAACTCAAGATCATGTGTGGGGTAGTTCAATTCGTGATCCTTAAGTTTACAGGATTCATACGCAATCACTCACCCTTCTTGCATCAAAATGACACCTAAGCCTTCCAAGGAAGCATATGTACATACTACAAATTCACCCGCAGGATTTGGTACTACCAAAATTGGTGCACTGGTCAACTTTTCCTTAAGATTCTGGAATGCTAACTGACATTGATCTGACCAAAGAAATTTCTTCCCCTTCCTTTGGAGAGAGGTGATGGGATGCGCAATCCTAGAAAAGCCTTGGACGAACCACCGATAATAGCTTGCTAGTCCCATGAAACTGTGAATTTCTGAGACATTTGTGGGTATGGGCCAATCCACAATGGCCTAAATCTTTGCAGGATCAACAAAAATTCCCTCACCTAAAATGACATGACCCAAATATTGAACTTCAGCCTTATAGAATTCACACTTTGCCAGGTTGGTATACAATTGATTGTCCCTTAAGCATTGCAGCACCTATCTTATATGTTCCTCATGTTCCTCCATAGATTTGGAATAAATCAGAATATCGTCAAGAAATACAAGGATGAATCTATCCAAATACGTTCGAAACACCCCATTCATTAAGCTCATGAAGACTGAAGGTGCATTTGTCAACCCGAACGACATCATAGTGAACTCGTAATGTCCGTATCGAGTGCGAAATGTTGTTTTATGAATATTTGGTTCCGCAATCCGCAACTGATGATACCCTGATTTGAGATCAATCTTAGAAAATACCTTCGCCCCTTTTATTTGATCGAAAAGATCATCAATTCTGGGCAGGGGATATCAGTTCTTTACCGTTACTTTGTTCAACTACTTGTAATCAATACACAGACGGAGAGAACCATCCTTCTTCTTTACGAAACACTTGGGCAAATAAACCCCTTAGCCAAAAACTCCTCCAATTGCAGACAAAGTTCTTGAAGCTCTTGTGTTGTCATCTGGTATAGAGCACGAGATATAGGCTCAGCTCTAGGTACCAGATCAATCCTAAAATCTATATCCCATTTGGCGGCATACTCTGTATCTCACTCGGAAAAACATCAAAAAACCCCTTAAGGAGAGGGGAAACACTTGGGCGAATAAACCCCTTAGCCAAAAATTCTCCAATTGCAGACGAAGTTCTTGAAGCTCCTGCATTGTCATCCAGTATAGAGCACGAGATATAGGCTCAGCTCCAGGTACCAGATCAATCCTGAAATCTATATCCTGTTTTGGTAGCATACCCGGTATCTCACGTAGAAAAACATCAAAAAACCCCTTAAGGAGTGGGTAACCATCCAATGACACCCCTCGACTATCCTCTGACTCAAGATCACTCACTGCTACTGCAAAACTGACAACACTACCAGAAAAACCTTTTTAGTTGCATGGCAGAGATCATTCGCAATGAAATGGGCCTCTGAATACCCACGATCTCCACCTCCTTTTCAGAATCATTGACGCATTGTACTGCTTTACGACAATAGTCTATCATGGCACGTTGTGCACCTAACCAATCCATTCCCAAGATGACATCATATGAGCCAAGTGGTAGGATCCGGAGGTCCACCTTTGTTGTCAATGCCCCTATATCCAGACTACAACCCTAAACAAGCTTCTCTACTACAACCTTTGACCTTGAGGCCAATTCAACTTTCCATTTTATGCCTTGCCTAGTTGCCACTAGTCTACATCGCTCTACTACTTAAGGAGATATAAAAGAGTCAGATGCACTAGAATCAAAGAGTATGGAAATACTAGTACCATGCAACACACATGATGTCTCGATTATAGTGCCCTGATGTTCTGCTTGACGATTTTCCACTGCTGCAAACACCCAATGTGCTCTACCCGCATCACCCACTGTCGGTTCAGAAGCAGCTAGTTTCTAGCTAAAACCTAAAGTACTCCTTTGTGGACACTGTCTGGCAATGTGTCCCTACTGCCCACATGAGAAACAACCTATGCCTTGCCCAAATCTTCTGACACCAGATGGTGCACTCGACTGCTGAAAAATACCTCGTAAAGGTGTCGACTGTGTGCTTTGTGTAGGCTACACAAAATGATCTGGTCTATTACACTGCTAGCTCCAGTTCTTCCAGTTTTGAGATCTATCTCCCTGTTGAGACTGTGATTTGTTCTGTTTGGGCTGTGACTGCTGCTGCTACGGACCACCCTTAGAGGGTGCCTGAAAATTATTGGAAGACCCTGCAGCTTGAGGCTGTCCACCTCTAGAACCAAAACCTAATGCTGGAACACTGCTGATCTGAACCCCTGTGTATCCTCCCAATGCCATTGCCAAATTTTCTTCTACTAGAAGGGCCTTCTCAACCGCTACCTCTATTGTCTTTGACTCAAAGACTCTAACTCCACCACTGATTCAGGCATTTAAGCCCCGAACGAAATGTTGAACTAACATTCCCTCATCATGGTTGATTCCTGCATACTGCTTCAATTCATAGAATCGCTGCTCATATTATTCAATGGACATCAACATTTGCTTAAGTTCATGAAACTCATTTTCCCTGCATTGCCTCCAATGATCTAAAAGGAAGCGAGCCCTAAACCTATCCATAAATAGCTCCTATGTGACCATGCTGATATCCAGATGTAACTTTTTCTATTCGAGCCGCCACCAAGTGGATGCGAAGCCTCGCAGATGCATGACTATGCATTGAGCTTTGGTATTGCTACCATAGGGGTGCATCATGATGCATCAATCCAAATCAATTAACCATGTTTCCAATCTTCCAGACCTCCTCCAGAACCATCAAATGTAGGCGGGTGTGCTCTCATGAAGTGTCTCATATGGCTAGCTAGCACTGCATCCTAATCTGCCGTTATTTCCCTCCGCCTTGGCAACCTTTCCCTTTCTCTCTCGACCCACTGATCCTCCTCTGACCTGGGTCCCAACCGATCAAGAATCTTACCCATAAGGTGTTGCAACTATCCATCTAAACCAGGTTGTTCTGGGTTCTGACCACCACCTGACAGATTGTTTTGAGGACCCTTTCATTCCTGATGCTCAGAACCGTGGGAACTCGGTGGTGATGGACTTTGGTAGTTGGCTCCATGGCCACCACCCCGGCCTCTTCCTTGGCCACGACCTCTACCTCGAGGCATGGTCTTGCACAAAAATTAGGGTTATGTAAGATCAAGAGTTAACGCAAAGGTTGCCTAATGGACACAAACTACCTAGAGAACCCATCGTTAGCAACCTTGGCTTTGATACCAAGTTGTAACGCCCTATCGCGCAAACCCCAAAGGAACAACTAAAACACAACAATTTTTTTTATAAAAAAAACATAAGGAATGCACTTTAAGTTTTCCAACATAACCAATGTTTTAAGTTGCACAACTAAGTCCCTTGGGGTACACGAGGTGACATTACCTAAACTATCTCATAACAAAGTTAACAGATGAACATTACATTACCAATTACGTAATCCATTCATTCACACATCATCATCTAAACATTCATTCATGATAACCAAAATGATATGAATAAACCATATAAAACCATACATGCAAATTACAATAAATTAATCATGAAGATATAAAGTACATATTTCCACAGATACAACATAACATTAACAGTATTTACAAATGGTAGTTCAAGAATGATTTACATGGTATGATAATACATTACATCGGTCTGATAATACATCTCAATGAACACATATACAAAATTACATTATAAGTCTTCCCAACGCACGTGGGAGTGATATATCAATACATAGAATACATCTAGAGTACAAATATACATCTGGTAACATATGAACCCTGGACCAAACTACATCTACAAAAATTTGCACTGAATGGTACAATTGCATCATAAGGGGACCCAACGGGGTGCGTAGCACATTCCACCCAACCACCCCTATGCTAGGAGTAAATAAGGAAGGATCCCTGACCAAGCACATCCAAACAGTAAGGCAAGACTAAACTCCAGACACAAAAAGCAAGAGAACACAAATAAATATCTCATAACAACAATAAATCTCCAAAACATAACAATAGACCACTTCCAGAGGATTTCAATAAAACAGCTCAAAGGGAATGCTAGAGGAGAGTGTCATCACATGGCCTTACATGGATTATCCAGACAACCTAACACAAGGTGCCGCCTCCATCTATGGTTATCCTGATTTCCTATCTCAAGGCGTCGCTCCATAGGGTAACTCATGCGGAACCGTTAACCTCTCGTGAAGACGAGGCAATGATCATGCCAACCATTGCCTTCTCAGCCCACCTTTAGTCTATGAAAGCCCTAACAGGTAGACGAGACATCCATAATTATCTTATTAATGTTTAACTACCCACCCCATAATTAATTAATTAGGTTATCACTTATTACTCTAACTCTAACTTGGGTTATCCTGACAGCCCCTTTGTGCGCTGACACCCACATAGAGCCACTCTCCCTAGAACCCAAAACATAAAATCCAATACCAAGGGATTGTACCAGCAAGAACACTAAACCACTAATGGAACATTCGTGAGGCAAAACCATCTCACCAAAATCATATGAAACAACACTCATAAAAACGGTACAACCCATGTGTAGACTCAAGTCACAACTATATCCAAAAATAGGGACAAATATCAAAATTAAAAGATCAAATATAAAACATCAATTTCCCCACCTCTAAAAGTCCCTAACCAACAACTTAAGCTCCTACAAAAGGATAAACTAGCTCAAGGGATTTCCCACATGACATAATTCCAATTAAGAGAAAACCACAATTGATTCAACGAATAATCTCGAGAGTACACAATTACGTAAAACAACGCCATATAACACATTTCAATACACAATAATTTCACCAATAAATAAATAAATAAATTTACTCAAGAATATTCAAACTTAATTTAAATCACATAGTCTATTTCTAATTTACTCGATTACACTATAACATTGCAAATTTATTTAATTATTCCATAATCTCAGCATAAATAACCGTCTTTATTTATATATATGTATATATATATACATATATATACACTTTTATGCGTATATACATATATACGTATATATATAATATAATAAAACATATATTAAAAATTATGCATTTAAATCATATTATAAAAATTAATAAAATAACTCACTATAAATTACAGCTATATATATATATAAATATACATATATATACATATATATACATATCATAATAAAAAAAAGCAAACTTAAAAGTTGAATTTAAAAATAAAAGACCACTCCACCCCAAAATGCAAAAAATATATTTGTTTTATTATATTTAAAAAAAAAAAAAAACCTAGAATACTATAATCCGATGTAATATATGTATATATATATTTTATAAGAACAAAAGATAACATATGCCCAGGTATATATATATATATATATATATATATATTTGCCCATAAATATAAAATAAATAATATGATAACAATCTAGTTCTTTCTCAAGCACAAAATAAATCTGAGCACACAATTTTAATTCTATAATAAATTGATTTTTATTTCAAAACAAGAATTTCACAACTAAATTTATTGAAGAGAATTCAAAAAGTTTCTCAATAGTTTTCTACAGAAGATTTAAAGGTTTAACACAAGCAATTTTTCAACAACAAAACCCTTTATCAAAACATAGATATTGATTTTTGAATATGGCAAACATGATTTTTGTTTCCCTTACAGAACAAATGAATTAATAAGCCAACACAATAAATATATATCAAAAGAACCTGGAGTCCTTCATTTGATGTCGAATCCACCAGCACAACAACCCTTCTTCCTCTTTCGAAAATAGATTTCCTCTGCAGTTTCTTCTCCAATTTCTTCTTTCAGCTAACTTCTGGATCAATAATCTATTTCATCCAAGAACAATTTTTACAAAGAAGCACAAAGTACCCATCTTTTTCTTTTTCCAGACACAACCAAAAACCATTCCTGTGTGTGTAGAAACTTCCCCTTTTTCACAATAAAATAAGAAAAAATAAATAAAGATCTTTTTTTTTTCCAAAAATCCAACCCATCCATTGGTTCTTTTTATTGCTTTAAAAGCTTACACTTATCTCACAAATTTTAATTAAAAATTCATTAATTTCACATTTATCCTCACATGATATTATCCTTAGATTTTATAATATTATTATTTTGAAAAGACAATTTACAATTATCACAAACATTATTTATTTAAATTAATTACTCTATACATTTTAATTAATTAAATATCTTTTACTTTACAATATTTTAAATCCAACATTTAACTAAATTACAATTACATACAATTAATCATATCAACAAAATAAAATTAATTAATCCCATATAAAATAAAGATAAATTAAATAACAACTAACCACAATAAAATAAATAATCAGCAACAAACAATATAGAGACAAGGACAAGGTCAAGACCACGACACTGCAAGACTCACAACGAGGTGACAAACTTGGGATGGGGATTCTTCCTCATCAACTCCCTTTTCAACATCATACCCGTTGGGTTTATGGGACACGCTCAAACCTGACAAGCAGGTGGAGTCGGTGTCCTGTACTTGCATCCTACATAGAAACAAACATCAAGTATCATGTAAATCTCTATTGCAGACACACCATGAAAGGTAATTGCGGGGTAGCAGGGCACTCGCAAGCGAGTGATGCCACTCCGTCCTTTCACCAAGATTCACTAGCAACACATCATGAACCATTGTAGTATAGAATCACATCATCACCATATATATAAAAAAAAGAAAATCATATTATAACCAAGTAATATAATCACCACATAATGTATTATTAAACATCATAAGTAATATCAAGTGTATCAAACCAACCAAACTATGAATCCACACACAACGAAGTTGGTGAACTAATCACCATCACAAACCAAGTACCAAACCAACCCATAAAAGTATCAAAGAGTATCAACAACATGAGGGGTATTACATTTTCATTTAAATCAGTTTTGCTTGAAACCATGTCCAGCCTATACGTGGCACATAGAGTTTCAGGCGAAACCCTTTAAACTGAAATCGTAAAATTTGAGTTTTTTCCTCTTTTGTATCGAAATGTGGCTTATTTTATGTGCGAGGTTTCAGTAGAAAGGGTTTCGGTCGAAACCCTTTCTATCGAAACTGTTTATATGTTATCCTAGTTGGTAGCTAACTTAGCTTTTTTCAGAATTTTCTGAAACTTTCAACTTCAACTAAGTATTTTTTTAGTCAGAATATTTTTTTTAAAAAGAAAAAAAAAAGCTTTTGTAAATCTCAGAGTGGTGAATTCAAATATGTAATTTTTATATTTTGATTAGTTTTGAAATATTTTATTTTTGAAATAATGCAAGTAGGTTGTTAAAGTTAAAAAAGAGGCTAATTATAAATTAAAAAAATAGTAAAACATATTAATTTTTTTTGAAAAATATATGGTGCACTAGAGGAGAGAATCCTCTTCAAAAGGGTATAATTTTTTTTTTTTGAAAATGATTAAAAAAATAGACAATAGTATACGTCAAATGAAAATTGTCAAATTTTGACAAGTTTGACTTTAAAATGTTATTATGAGAAAATTATACATCAAAACTACAATTTTTTTTCCACGCACTAGATATTGAAGTTACCTATTTGGAGAAAAAAAATTAGGGGAAATTGAAGTGTTTTTCTATTTGTTTGTTGACGTCAATTGAATGTCACTTTTTCTTGAAATTTTCAACATTCCAAAATCAACTTTTAAATTGATAAAAAAAAATAATCAAAACAATTGTAAAAAGTTTTGAAAAAAAATACAACAACAAACTTTATTAAGATTTCAACATTTTATTAGTTTACATCATTTTGAAATTCAAAACACAAAGACCACTTTTATGTGGTTGAAGTTCAAAATTTTGTTGTTGTTGGTCGATTCCTTTATAAAGTGTGACATATGTTTGTACTTTTACCCTCCAACAATATGTACCTACAAATTCTTTTCTCTTAAAATAATTGAATATGAGGGTTGATTTAGATTTATGATTTTTGTTTTATTTGATGTGGATGGTCTAGACTTAAAGATTTAGTACAAAAATAGATGGTTAAGATGCATAAGATTCTACAAATTAACTTATAGGGTAAACTAATAGATGAATGGTTAAGATTGAATGAGATGACTTTATTAAATGTTGGTTGTTAGGGTTCTTTTTAAATATATCTCTATGCACAGGGTTGAGATTTAATGGAGTATGAAAATGAATGCTAGAGATGTAAGATTAGTCAATTTTTTATTAATTAGTTAGTCATGTGACTTGTTGACTTATTTATTTTATTAATTATGAAAATGAAAAAATAATATTATATTTATTTTGAAATAAATGTATTAAATAGAATAATTTACTAAATAATAAAATTTATTTAGTTAAAATAAAAATAAATAAATTTATTCCTCAAATAAGAAAAAAATAATCTAATTAATTAAATTATATATAATTGCTTATTGATGTGTTGAAAATTTAAGTGTCTAACAAGTACCTTATTTATTTACTATTAAATTTTTATTATGACGTGTTGAATGATTTATATTGATTAATTATAATTTAGAATTACATTCAATTAAGTGGTGTATTTAATTTAATTGATCACTTTGGGTATTGTGTAATCCTTATTAATTAATTATAAATTTTAAAATTAATTATGGTATAGATGTAATACCCCTCATGTTGCTGATACTCTTTGATACTCTTATGTGTTGGTTTGATACTTGGGTTGTGATGGTGATTAGTTCACCGATTTGGTTGTGTGTGGATTCATTGTTTGGTTGGTTTGCTTCACTTGACATTACTTATGATGTTTGATGATACATTATGTGGTGGTTATATTATTTGGTTATGCTATGGTTTTCTTTAATATTATATTTGATGATCTTGTAATTCTATGTTGCTATGTTTTTTTGATGTGTTTTCAGTTTTGAGATTCAGTGCTTTGCAAGTATTGGTACAACCCCTTGTATTTTGGTTTATGGTTTGGGTCTCTAGGGAGAGTGGCTCTACATGGGTGTCGGTGCACAAAGAGGCTGTCAGGATAATGAATTTCAAAAGATTTGAACGAGAATGCCTTCCTCCCTCTGCACATGTACGTGATCAAGGGAATGAATTTCCAAAGATCTGAACAAGAATTCCTTCCTACCTCTGTACATGTACGTGATCATATTATACGAACAAATTTACATTTTTTTCTTTGGCAGCAGGGAAATTTTGGTTTAATGGGTGAACATTTTTCTAGTTAGGACAGGATGGAGAACTCTTGGATAACATCACAAACATATGACATTGTGTGCATGCTGCTGCAAACATCTCATTGTTCAAAGATTTTCTCAATCCTTGCTGCTGTTGCTGCTATTTTCCATGAAAATGATCAAATGTTGTCTCAGAAGAAATTTTAAGCTCCAAGTCCATCTTAAACACTTAATATAAGATGTAGTAATTTGAATTCACAAGGAAATTTTTTTTCATACATTGAGATCTAGATATTGCTCCCAATCCAAGGGAAGTGGTGATTCCATCTGGAGGTCCACACCCCTGCTTGAGTTACTGCATCTGAATTTCCCTGGAGTGATAAGATATTGATGCTCCTTAGGCTTGCATTGTTCCCATTTTCTTTTCTTCAATATTTTTTCTTCTGCCTTTGGTTGAGATAACACAAGGTGTCTCCCAAGTGATGGAGGTGACAAAGTAAGCTCGACCTTCATATCAAGCCTTTCTTTCCTCCCAAGGCTATCTATGGCCATATTGATATTGGCTTGAGCCAAATGCATCAAGCTTTTTCAGACCCAAGTAAGAAGAGAATTGAATATTCATTAATGTCTTCTAATTAAAATATAAAGATTTCAAAAGAAATACTAGTGAGTAGGTTTCACTTATCGAAATATGTGTGTGGTACTTTGACACCTACCTAAACTTACCTTGCTTGATGTCGCACTTCTGAACCTACAAACATGAGAAAAGATCATGTTTAGTATAAGCCATATAAAAAATGAAATTCACAAAAATATAGATGATATTACTTAGCATTTATGTGACATTTGAGAAATACTACCTCACCCATGTGCTCATGTTACCCAGCTGAGACCTAATTTTTTTTTAATTCAAGTGTATTTTTAATAGGAAATCAACTCAACTTTTTTGAAAAACATAAACAAGAGAACATATCATATGAACAAGGACATGAAGTATACTTGTTCTTATGGAATTCATCTACCAAACAAACTATGTAATACAAAAAATTAAACCTAGAGTATAAGTTAGAAATCAAGGACGTTAGAGTCACTAGAGTGTTGGGATTAGGGTGTCTCAACTTTAGAATCCTAGCATTTAATTATTATTGTGATGCATTTATTTATTTTATAATATTTATTTTCCTATCGAAATTGTTTTCACTTTGTGGGATCTGTCAGTGATGTGGCATCCTGCATGGCAAGTGACATGTGAAATTTGTAAGCTAAATTAGTGGAGGTAGGTGTCCACTTTGGAAGACCTACATTTGTGCCTAAATTGGTGGTATTTTTCGTAAGTTACTATGTAACAGTCTATGACAACTTGCTATGTTAGGTTATGATTGATTATGATAGTGGAAGAGTCAAGAATCACATATTTCCAGTTAACTATGATAGGTGGGACCCATGTGATGAGGGAGCCTACACATGCAATGTATTTTCATGCATGCAGACTCATTGCATGTGCAACAGTGGCTAACTATATGGGACAAGGTCTGATTTATGGAAGATTATCATACGTATGAATTTTGATTATGACATGTCATAATGAACTCATGTTCACACCTTGGGCATTGATTTTGGTTACGACAAGTTTTTGGCACCTTGTTTCATGTTGAGAGGTTATAAATACTTGTAGACTTAGTGAATTTTTATGGTGAAAAGTTTTTAAGAAGCTTACACATTGTTATGCTACCAAAATTACTCCAAATTCTTGTCATGGTGTGGAGACTCCTGAGCATTACTCTTGAGATTGTATTGTAACTATTACTATTGTTGATAATACAAGTTGAGCCATGTGATTTGGAGTGTGGGTTTTTTCTCAAAAGGGTTTTCCCATGTAAACACCATGTTATGGTTTGCATTGTTATTTATGTTGTTTAAGTTTTGAATGTGCATCTTCTAATTATGTAACTGTTAAAGGTGGTAAAAGGAAAATTGTGTAAAAGGAAAATGAGAATTTACAAATAGACAACTTGAGCTCATCCTCCAAACCACAAGACCACAACATCAACTACGAAGAAATGCGGAGCATTTCTTTGAATCTTCCTGACTGCAATAGTACAATTTTCACTTTGTTAGCTCTAGAAACTTTTGCGGTAACTTCTATGTTCTGAAAATAGGAATATACATGCTTCACACTTATCACTATCTAACTTCCAAACCACAAGGCCACATCTTCAAATGCAAATGAATGCATAACATTCTCCTAAGCTTCTTCAGTACAACTTCTTGAGCCATTGGTTGCATGAAAAAATTTCATACTTTCTTTCACATCTTATGCAATGCTTTACATCAAGAGACAATGAATACAACATTCACAACACCATATCAATATGAACAAACTTCTTCATAACAAAATTCAATCTTTCCATTGAATTCAAGATCTCTCTATTTGGAGACTTGTGAAATGCATGTTCTTTTGCAATAAATGCATTCCTTCTTTTATTGATGGAGATGTATTTTTGAGTAAATTTGATATAGTTATTGATATATTCAATTAATATTCCAAGGTAAAAGCACAAAGTTGTGTCACTCTTTTGGCCAAGTAAATAGTTTCAAGCGAAACTGTTTTGACCTAAACAGTTTCATTCATAGTAGTTTTGCTTGAAACCATGTGGCCTATATGTAGCACATAGAGTTTCGAGTGAAACCCTTTCGACCAAATCATAAAATTTGAATTTTTTCCTCTTTTGTATCAAAATGTGGCTTATTTTATGTGAGAGGTTTCAGTAGAAATGGTTTTGGTCAAAAGCCTTTCTACCGATACTATTTATGTGGCATCCTAGTTGGTAGCCAACTCAACTTTTTTCAAAATTTTCTAAAACTTTCAACTTCAACTAAGTATTTTTTCAGTTAGAATAATTAAAAAAAAAAAACACCATTTTGTAGATATTGGAGTGGTGAATTCAAATATGTAATATATATATATATATATATATATATATATATTTATGGGTAAGAGCTACCAGTGTGGTGGTAGTGCCCTCTATTAAAACTGAGGAAAAAGGGTACATCATAGATTTCATTAGAGAATCGAGGGGCAGGGCACATAGGTAAAGATACTCATCATCCACGAGCCTTATTACAACGTCTTGCACAATTGGTCTAGGAATTGCTTCCAAAAAAATTTGATGTTGAAAGGTGACCGAAGCCCCCCAAACATCCAAAACAAATAAGGAGAGTAAACTCTGATAAGCCCGAAGCAAAAATAGATGCACAATCCACCATGGCCAGGAGGCTGGATGAGAAATCAAACCCTTAGATTACTTCAGAAGAGATCCTACAATCATTATCAATTATTTCCTTTAACTCCTTGGGAAGAGAGGACCCATCGTAAGTAACTTCCTCTGTCAAGGTAGACTAGGCCGCACCCTTGTTGGCAAGAAAATTAGCCGCCAAATTTTCCACATGGTACACATGACTTATAGAATAGGAATTCAAGAGCTTCAAGTAGGATTGAATTTTATGCAACCATCTTTCAAGCTTCCAATTTTGCACTATGTTTTTTATCACCGCATTTATGCAAAGTTGAGAATCTCCTTCGACTTCAATGTCCTTCAAGCCTTTTTCCAGGCATAATGCAAGACCGTAGGCCAGGGCCTCCATCTCAACCTCCTTATTTGTTGCAATCCTGATACCCTTTGCCATGGCCCACAGACATTCTCCACTATTGTTCCTAATGATGCATCCGATCCGTGAAAAACCAAGATTGCCTTTCAATGATCCATCAAAGTTCACTTTACATTTCCCATCGCCAGGAGGAACCCACCTTGCGTTTGCTCGAGACTTGTCAGGCACATGAGGATCTAGATGAGGGGGGACTAGTGCTCCCCACCTCCTTTGGAGGGAGTTGTCCCAGTTTGAGAAGCAATAATTTTTTGTCACCCACCTCCTATCATTCAAAAGTTCACACATCCCACACTCGATCTTCCTTATTACCTCTTCAATTGGAAAGTGTTTCTCGCTGAAGATTCTCTAGCTTCTCTCCTTCCACACCTGCCAAGTCACCATCGACGGAGCCAAGACCCAAGCATCACCCCAAACCAACCTCTTGCGACATGTAGTCTAGCTCAACAAGAATCATTTTAGTTCATTTTGTCGAGGAGAAGACCAACCGAAAGAGTAAAGAATCCAAACCCAACATTGAGAAGCATAGTCATAGTTCAAGAGAAAATGATCTATAGTTTCCTCAACCTTGAGACACAGTGGGAAAACACTCAGGCCTTGAGAGACGACTACTTGTTAGAATTATTTTGTGCAATGTCATCTACATAAATTCCCTAGCCTTCGGGAGGATGCCATGTCCCTAGCATAGTCTAGATGACCATTCCCCTGAGGGGCCCTGTATTGTTTGAATCTTATATCCAAGTTTAACTAAGTATTCCCCTGAGCTGGATCCAGTCCAAATAATTTCATCTTCTAATTCACTTATTTGAATTCTCCTACTTTCGAAGATTGTTGCCAAAGCTTTCTTGTCATCATCTGATATAGCAAGGGACTGCCATTTTATCCATTCTGCCACTTTGCCAAAATCATCTTCCTGAACAATCATATAGTCCGCCACCAACCTGTCATGGGAGAGGATGACTTCATCTAGCCAAGGACGATCCCCAAATATATCTGAGGGCAAGATGTCTATCCCATGAGTCCCACCATAAATCATCCCGTCTACCATTCCCAATTTTCCAAGTTAAGTGGTTAGTAATTAAATCTCTACAATTCCATATAAACCTCCATACTGTCGATCCTCCCTACGAATTGGTGATCGTTAGAATTTAGAAAGGATCCTCGCAGTCTAGATATTTTTTCCTAATTATTTTGCACCATTTTCTCTCAAGGTGTTTGTATATCTTCCAATAGAGCTTAGCCCCAAGCGCACTATTATGTAACTCCATTCTTCTAAGCCTTGTGCCACCATCAATATTTGAGTTGCAAGTCTTGTTCCAATTAATAAGCAGAATTGTTTTCTACTCCTCCCTCTCCCACAAGAACTTCTTCAAAATGCTTTCAATTGCTTGGATTACTTTGCTAGTCATTCTGAAGTAGGACATTGTGTAAATAGGGACAACCGAAAGGACCGACTTTATCATGAGGATCCTGCTAGCCAATGATAACCACTTTGTTTTCTAGGCATCAAATTTTTTCTTGCATTTTGAAATTGTATCTAACCAGTGATCAGTTCTTCACGCACCCTAGAATAAGGGGGGCCCCAGATGCTTGGACAAAAAAGACGAGGTAGTAAAACCAAGAGTGTTCACAATCTTTCTCCTCATAACATTCTTTGTGTTGAAAAAATACACCTCAAAATTTTCTTTGTTGAGGTACTTCCCAAAAACTGCAATGTAGAGGTCCAGCACACCTTTAATTGTTTCAGCCTCCTTGATAGTTGCTTCCTCGAACAACATTGTATCATCGGCAAATTGCGAATGAGTAATTGGTTCCATACCCTTAGCAACCGTGATACCTTTCCATTTACCATTAGATCATAGGATTTTTATGAATCTTCCCAATGCTTCAGACATGATAATGAACAAGAAGGGGGACAAGGGGTCTCCTTGGCGCAACCCATTCCTTACATTAAAGAAACTTCACATAGAACCATTCACCAAGATTGAGTACCTTGGAGTAGAAATGTAGTGACAAATCATTTCCAAGCAGCTCGAGGATAATCCAAATCATTTCATAACATCTAGAAGGAAATCCCAATGAAGCCAGTTGTAAGCCTTGCTTATGTCAAGTTTGATAATCATAATTCTAGATCTCTCCGTCGAAATTGAGTGCAAAGTTTTTGCTGTTGTGATTATGCAGTCGAAATTTTCTCTTCCCAGGGTAAAGTTGTACTGTTCCCTAGAAATGACCTTCTCCATAATGGTTTTTAATCTATTTTCCAGAGCCTTGAACAAAATTTTATAGATCATGTTACATAAGGCTATTGGCCTAAAATCTGCAGGGGAGGAGCAGTTGCTCTTTTTAGGGATGAGGGAAATAGCCGTATTGTTGAAGTCCCAAACAAACTTTTTATTCTTTCAAAAATCTTCCAGAAGGCTCAGGATGTCCGGACCTATAACGCCCCGCCAAGAGACCTAAAGAACAACACATAAAGTAACAAAATAACAGAGCAATTTTTTTTAAAAGACATTGGATTACAACAAGAGTACAAAGAAACATATACACATACATTCTCAGGGTTTCGTGACAATGATACTTAAACATTCACAATTAAGAACATCACATCATTAAACCAAAGACATTAAATATAAGGATAAATCATACCAACAATGAATGATCTAATTACATAATCAAAATGTAGTCAAGTTACATATTCAAGTTACATCAAGTGAGATTATGACAAATCTCATAACAACATAACATTACAATAAATTCACACATACATATCAAGAGTATACAATACAAATGAAGATCATAACACATCTGTCAACCTTGTTCATGAGCACACTCAACATCCAACTTCACGAACCATGTAGAATCAGGAACCTGTCACAAGTACAATATTATCCAAGCACAACAACACCTGCAAGGGAACCTAATGGAGGAAAAAGGGCGTTCCTCCCAACCACATGGTACCCTAAGGTCCACCCCCTGTGCTAGGAGATAATACCAATTCCACAAAGATAAACAAACATGAAGAAAAAACATTAAAACACATGGCTTGATGTACACATTACGACATAATGATATCTAAACTACATAATAAAAAAAAAAGCTCCCAAAGGCAACAACATACTAAAGGGGTAAATCTATACAAGAAACCACATAACATGTATTAGGAAAAGAGTGTCATCACATAGTTTATTATAGGTTACCTAGGTGAATCTTCTTTGACTACTGACCCTCATACCGAGTTACCCTGGCAATCTCTACCGATTCCTGACCCCTAAACAAACTCATGTGGAATCAAACTACCTTTCAAGAATACAAAGTAGACGATCATGCCATTCCATGCCATCTCAACCTACCCTTAATATTTACAAGCACTAAGGTATAAGGCGAGGCATTCAAATTATCTAAATTATTTAGTGAACACTACCCAACCCCTAGTACATTTAATTAGGTTTTCATTGAATTATAAACTCCCTATAGGTTACCTTGGTTACCTCTTAGGGTTTCAGCCCCTATCGAAAGCCACTCTCCCCAATAACATAACTCATTATCAATTACAAAGGATAACCATCATGCACATTAAACAAATCCATGAATGAGCACATCACTAACATGATGTAGACCATTTAACTTTTAAAATACCTCCAATGTAATAAAAAATCATGCATGGCTAAGTCCCAAATTAGATCATTGCAATTGAACATCAAAGTACAGACACAATAAGCTTTATAGAACAAGTTTCCTTTCCTAGCCTCTGGAAGATCTAAAAACTCGATAACATAGAAGTAACTCTTAAATTTTAACCAATACATCATTACCCATCATATACAACCATCAAGTCTTCATGAACTAAAAGTTCATAAAAGATAAATCATTGACATAATTAAATGTCTTATATTTTTTTAAACAAAATAAAACTATGATCATTCTTCATTAAGAATAATATAAGTTCTTTACATTTACTAACCCACCATATAAGAGCCAATCAATTCTAATACATATTACATGTTAATATTTATGTTCGATAAAGCATTACACTCCTAAATTTGTTATTCATGTTATCTAAATTCTAAATCTAGGGGAAATAAACAACCACTTTACCTTTTTTAAATATATACATATTCTTTTTGTCATAAACTTATCTTTACGATTAATCCCCATAATTTATCAACAAAGAAATTCACAACTATAATATTAAATTATAAAATGAAAGCGTAATTTATTCATACTACAATAAAGTATTTTAAACTATGTGTTTGATGTTGCACATGCACAACAAAGAATATATGTTTAAGACTAATGTTAACAGATGCATGCACCCTGAGAGAGATAGACATAAAATGATAAATAACTCTAGGTAAGTGCGGCTCAAACAATTATCATATTTGCATGGCACCGAGCTAGAAGAAGAAACTGAATTTTTCAATAAAACAATACTACAGACCTTGAATACCGCCAATAAACAAAAAAAACTATAGGAGAATAAATAAATCCAAGGTAATGGTAAATGAAGGAGAATCAAGCATCCAAGGAAAATCTACAACCTGATAATCAGAGGTCAACTAAAGAGATCAACGCCGACTACACCAAGAAGAATTTGCAAGGCAAAGAATGAGGAAACTGTAAGTATATTGGCTGAGCGTAGGACTTGCATGGAAAAATAATTACTCAGAATAAATAGAAACTTCAGATTTCAATGAGCGCATACAGGTAAATAATAAAAATGATGTATGAGGTCGAATAGCTACAAAGGATTCAAAATTTGCACAAATTGGATAAACCATTGATGGCATTTTTTTTTTAATTGAAAATGAAATTTAAACGCCATTCACAAGCTGCAGACTATGAGCTCAAACTGGTGCTATCTATCGTTTCCTTCCATTATAGATTTTGGCTAACTCTTATGCATATGTAGGTAGGCATTGATCAACAAGTAGTCTAAAATCTCAATTTCAAAACCCCTTTAAACATGATAAGTAATGCAAGAAAATTCATCGAGCCCATTCAAAGAATAGTAATAGATTATGTAAAATATAAATTATATGAGTTGCAGAATGTAACCATATTCCTCTAATTTTTTTTTTTATCATTGATTTGCTATGTTTTACTTTTATATTTGAAATCTCACCCTAATTGTTTCTTTGTTGAATGTACAGGTTTGGCTGAGTTTATCTTTTCCATAGGCAAGCATAACCGTTTTTCTAGTGCAAACTAAATTCCAACATAATATTCAAAAAAATTATCCTTAAGATTCAAATCAAATAGAAAATAAGGGAACCTGGATTATATTCTCGAATCTGACATAGATTGAAGCAATAACTAGAAATTCTGAAAACTCTTTATTTTCCCAAAAGCACAAATCCTTCGAATTCACTTTCTCCAAAACTTTTAACCAAAACACAGAGAAAAAGCTTTTTTCCCAAAAATTGTCGTGATTTTTTTTTTCCAAAAACCAAAATTGTCGTGTACAAATTTTGCATAACCAAAGCTTTTAATCCATTTCAATTAACTCATAATCATAGGAATTAACTAACTATAAACATGCAAACAAGATTGATCAGGCAGTTCTAATTAATCAATTATCCAAAATAACACTTTCTAACTCTAAGTCAAGATTTCAGATATTTATTCATAATTTGTTGAAAACAAACCCTTCAATAATATCTACTTTTCAAATAATTAATTTTGCACATTAAAATTAACAAATATCTATTACTTAAATTAATAATCAAATTTAATTAAATATCCTATTTAATTAATTTAATAAATGAAACCTTCTAAAACCACAATCAAATTTTAATTTATCATTTCAACAAAATTACACTAAATCAAATAACTTATTGATAAAACATTTAACTAATTAATTAATTTTCAATCAAGACGCAAATATGAATGACACAACAAACCCGAACAACAATACAACGATGGGTGACAACATAGATAATCGTCCTATAAGGGAACGATGGCCAAAGAAGGACCTAACATTATCTCTGAAACATCATGTTTCCATTGGGCCATGGCATGGTCAAACCTGAAAAAGTAGGTGGAGTCGATGCCCAGTACCTGCAAATTGCATCAAACAACACTGTCAAACATATTTTCATAAACCGACAATCACACCGTGAAAGAGAGTCATAGCGTAGTAGGGTACTCTCGAGTGAGTTATGCTACACTGTCTCCTTCACCAAGACTTACATACAATACTACATCATAAACAACATCAGATACATCATCATAAACACACTAATGCTCTGAAACAACATAAAACCATAACACACATAATGTTCACCATAAGATTGCAACACAAATGTAATCAAATGATCAACAATGTCTCTAATGTATCATCAACAAAGTATAAAAACCATCATAGTATCAGTGTCGTAACTGAAGTAAAGTAGCATAGTATCAAAAACAACTAAAACTACTATCAATTGAACAAAAAACCTGAATCAAAGTGCAACAACTAGAGGGACAAGGTGCTACATCCTCCCCCTAGGATAAGGCTTACTCTTGGAAGCTTACAAACAGATATGGATAAAAATCTCATGTGTGTCGCATCCTCCCAAGTAGCTGATGCCTCATCACTAGGATCCCACTGGACTTTCACCTGATCAATGTATCAACCCCTGAGGGCGAGTCTCTTGTGCTAAAGAATGCCCACAAGTTCCAAAGCCAGTTGCTCATCCTCTACATGTAATGCATTCCAATTGAGCACATGTGAAATATCAGGATGATAAGGCCTAAGAATAGATACATGGAATACATCATGAATGCGCGACAAACTAGGTGGTAAAGCAAGATAATACGCTACATGACCAATCCTCTCCAGAATCTCAAACAACCCAACAAAACGAGACATGAGCTTAGAGCCTTTTCCATAACGGATCAAACTCTTCCACAGATGCACCTGAAGAAATACCCTATCACCAACTAAAAACTGACGATCTACTCTATTTGCATCGACATACTTCTTCTACCTATCTTGCGCCACCACTAAGTGTTCTCTGATGCGATCAACCTGTTGCTCCATATCTTGAAGCATCTCAGGTCCAAGTAGAACTCTATCCTCAAGTTGATCCCAACTCAATGGAGTGCGACAAGTACATCCATACAATGCTTGAAAAGGATGCATACATATGGAAATATGATACCCATTATTATAGGCGAACTCCATTAAGTAAAGATAATCTTCCCAATGCGACTGCTGATCCATAACATACATCTTGAGCATATCCTCACGAATTTGATTGACCCTCTCAGACTGACCATCAGTATTAGGGTGATAAGTTGAATTGAAGTTCAACTAAGTACCTAAAGCATGCTGTAAGGATGTCCATAATGTTGATGTAAACACATGATCTCTATCTGAAATGATTATGCGAGGAATTCCATGCAACCGAACAATATTCTCCATGAATATCTTGGCCACAAAAGAGGCATTATAGGAAGAACGAACCTGAGAAAAATGTGCTACCTTAGTCAACCTGTCAACAGTAACCATAATAGCATTATGTCGATGAGATGCATAGGTAACCCAACAATGAAGTTCACTAATATGATATCCCACTTCCATTCATGAACTAAATGTGGCTGCAACAGTTCTGCGGGATGTTGGTGCTTGACCTTAACTCTCTAGCACTCAAGACATCTTGAAACAAAATCAGTGATATCACGCTTCATTCTTGGCCAAAAGTACAATTGTCGAAGGTTGGCATGCATCTTCTTAACACCAAGATGAGCCAAATAAGGTGCCCGATGTGCCTCTGACAAAATCAGAGTGCAAAGACCTTTTGTATGTAGTACATAGATACGACCCAAATGTCACAACAAGCCATCTGAATCAAGAGTATATCTAGTGAATCTACCCTCGAAGGGTCTACCTGATCCTAACTCCGTCTTCACCTCCTGATACAATCTCTTTGTAGGAAGTGCTACTAAAATCTAGCTCCTCAAATCAATACCAAGAGTCACAACAGAAATCTCATTCCTTCGCCGACTAAGAGTGTCAGAAACTACGTTCTCCTTCCCTTGGACAAATTTCACCTCGAAGTCATACTTGCATAAGAACTCCATCCACCGTCTCTACCTAGCATTGAAATTAGGCTGTGTGAAAATATACTGCAGACTACAGTGATCACTATGAAGTTCAAAACGGTGCCCCAACAAGAAATGACTCCATCGAACTAGAGCATGAACAACTAATGCTAGCTCCAAATCATGAGTAGGATAGTTCAGTTCATGATCCTTGAGTTTGAGAGACTCATAAGTGATCACACGACCATCCTACAATAGCATCGCTCCAAATCCCTCTAAAGATGCATCAGTGCAAACGAAAAAGTCCTTAGTAGGATTAAGAACGACTAAGATAGGCACACTAGTCAACTTTTCCTTGAGTGTCTGAAAAGCCGACTGACACTGATTTGACCAAATAAATTTCTTCCCTTTCCTTTGAAGAGAAGTGATGGGATGAGCAATCCTTGAAAACCCCTTAGCAAACCATCTATAATACCCGACAAGACCCATAAAACTACGAACCTCAGGTACATTGGTAGGCATGGGCCAATCAATAATGGCTTGGATCTTTGAGGGATCCACAACAATACCATCTCCATAGATAACATGACCAAGGTATTTCACCTTAGTCTGGAAGAAATCGCACTTCGCCAAATTTGCGTACAATTGATTCTCTCTCAAGCACTGCAAAACCTATCTCATATGCTTTGCATGCTCCTTCATATTTCTCGAATAGATCAAAATAGCATCAAGAAACAAGAGAACAAAATGATCAAGGTATGTGCAAAAAACACCATTCATCAAATTCATGAAAACTGATGATGCATTTTTTAACCCGAATGGTACCATTGTGAACTCATAGTTCCCGTAATGAGTTCAAAATGTCATTTTATGAATGTCCGCTTCTGAAATGCGCAACTGATGGTAACCTAATTTTAGATCAATTTTAGAAAACATGTTAGCTCCTTTGATTTGATCGAAAAGATCATCGATTCTAGGTAAGGGATATCGATTCTTTATCGTCACTTTGTTCAATTGACAATAATCGATACACAATCTGAGAGATCCGTCATTCTTCTTCACGAAGATGACAGGTGCTCCCAAATGAGAAACACTTGTACGTATAAAACCCTTAGCAAAAAGTTCCTCCAACTGTAGATGAAGCTCTTCCAGTTCCTATGTGGTCATCCTATATGGAGCTCGAGATATAGGCTCTGCTCCAGGAACTAGGTCGATTCTGAAATCTATGTCACGTTTCGGTGGCATACCAATTAATATCATTGGGAAAAACATTTGTGAATTCCCCAAGAATAGGGTAATCATCAAGAGATACCTCTCGACTCTCCCCTACCTCCAAGTCATTAAATGTTGCTACAAACAACTGATAACCTTGACAAAGGCATCTCCTCAACTACATAGTAGATATTATCCACAAGGAGATGGGTCTCTGTATGCCAATTATTTCAACTTCTGCACCAAAATCATCTAAGCAATGTACTGTCTTTTGTCGACAATAAATCACTGTATGATGGGGTTCGAACCAGTCCATACCCAGAATAATATCATAAGAACCAAGAGGTGTAACATGAAGATCCACTGAGGTAGATAGAGATCCAATTCTTAGTCCACAATTGTGAATAAGGGATTCTACTGCTACCTTCACCCCATAGGCCAATTCTACCTGCCACCTATTACCTTGCTTTACTGCCACGATTCCACATCGCTCAACAACCGAGGGTGAAATAAATGAATCAAAAGCTTCAAAATAAAAAAGGATAGACACATTAGTACCCTGTAACTGACCTGAAGTCTCAACCATAGTACTCTAATAATCTGCCTGACAATTATCTACCACAACAAAGACTCTGTGTGAATGGGCTGCATCCCCAACTGTCAGCTCTGAAGCTACTTTTCATTGATCAAATCCTGATGTATCTCTCATAGGGAACTACATAGCAATGTGAACTTACTGACCACATGAAAAACATCCAATACCTCTGCCACCCGAAGGTGCATTAGATTGCTAAAAACTGCCTCTGCTAATCGTAGACTGTGCACTCTATGCTAGTTGATCCTGAAAGTTACGCTTATTATGCCACCAGTTATAGTTCTTCCTAGACTGTGAACTGTTACCCTGTTGAGCTTGAGAATTCTTATTCTTTAGTGGGTAACATTGTTGTTGTTGTTGTCCACCCTTAGCAGGTTCCTGTTGGTTCCGAGAGGAACACCCTGTCTGAGTCTGACTGCCTCGTGGACCAAAGCCCGTCGAAGGTGCACTACTTATCAGGACACCTGTATGTCCACCCAAAGCCATATTTAAATTATCCTCCACAAGATGTGCCTTCTCCATGGCTACCTCCATAGTCTTCAGCTCGAAGACTCAGACTCCTTCACTGATATAGGCATTTAAGCCCTTGATGAAGTGTTGTACCAACATAGCCTCGTCGTCCACAATTCTGACATACTGTTTGAGCTCGTAGAACCTATGCTCAAACTGCTCAACTAACATGGCCATCTAACAAAAATCATGGAACTCATCTGCACGACATTGTCTCCAATGCTCTAATAGGAAATGCTCTCTGAATCTCTCCAAAAACATGTCCCATGAAACTGAACCAATCTCCAAATGGAGCTTCTGCTCCTCTAATCACCACCATGTAGAGGTAAAGACTCTAAGATGCATAATGGCACATCTAGTTCTAGTGTTGCTACCATATGGATGCATAGAAAAACACCATCCCAAGTATATTAGCCAAGTTTTTGCCTCCAGACCACCACCAGTACCATCAAATGTGGGAGGGAATTCCCTCAATAAATCTCTCATATGCCCTACAACAACAACATCCTAATTAATAGTCTCAACAACTCTCCTAGGTGACTCGTCTCATTCTCTAGTGACTTCCTGTCTAGCCTCCTGTCTAGGACCAAGTCGAGCAAGAACCTCCTCCAGTAAGGGATGCAACTGTGCTCCCTCTAACTTTGGTTGTACAAGATTCAAATCCCCGCTCACCTAATCCAATTGAGGACCCTACTGTTCTGCATGCTCACTCTCATGCTCACTTTGAGAAGGAGTATCCTAGAAATTAGCCATATGGCCACCACCTCGTCCATGACCACGACCCCTACCTTGTCATCTAGGCATGATCCTACATAAAAACCAAAGACAAGTCTCAGTTACAAGATGCAAAAGACAACTAGAAAACAAAAATTATAGTCTAACATCTAGGACAACCTAATGGGCTCACAGATATCTAGAGTACCTAGTGTTAGAACCTTTTGCTCTGATACAAAGCTGTAACGCCTTGCCAAGGGACCTAGAGAACAACACATAAAGTAAGAAAATAACTAAACAATTTTTTTTTAAAAGACATTCGATTACAACAAGAGTACAAAGAAACATATAAACATACATTCTCAAGGTTCTGTGACAACGCTACTTAAACATTCACAAGTAAGAACATCACATCATTAAACCAAAGACATTAAACATAAGGATAAATCATACCAATAATGAATGATCTAATTACATAATCAAAATGTAGTCAAGTTACATATTCAAGTTACATCAAGTGAGATTATGACAAATCTCATAACAACATAATAACAATGCAATAAATTCACACATACATATCAAGAGTGTATACAATACAGATGAAGATTGTAACACATCTGTCAACCTTGTTCATGAGCACACTCAACATCCAACTTCACGAACTGTGTAGAATTATGAGCCTGTCACAAGTAAAATATTATCCAAGCACAACAACACCTGCAAGGGAACCCAATGGCGGAAAAATCATGTTCATCCCAACCACATGGTACCCTAAGGTCCACCTCCCATGCTAGGAGATAATACTAGGTCCACAAAGATAAACAAACATGAAGACAAAACATTACAACACATGGCTTGATGTACACATTACAACATAATAATATCTAAACCACATAATAACAAACAAAGCTCCCAGAGGCAACAAAATACTGAAGAGGTAAATCTATACAAGAGACCACATAACATGTATTAGGAAAAGAGTGTCATCACATAGTTTATTATAGGTTACCCAAGTGAATCTTCTTAGACTACCGACCCTCATACTGAGTTACACTGGCAATCTCTACCAATTCCTGGCCCCGAAACAAACTCATGTGGAATTGAACTACCTTTAGAGAAGACAAAGTAGACGATCATGCCATTCCAGGCCATCTCAACCTACCCTTAATCTTTACAAGCACTAAGGTATAAGGCGAGGCATTCAAATTATCTAAATTATTTAGTGAACACTACCCAACCCCTAGTACATTTAATTAGGTTTTCACTAATTATAAACTTCTGATAGGTTACCCTAGTTACCTCTTAGGGTTCCGACCCCTATCAAAAGCCACTCTCCCCAATAACATAACTCATTATCAATTACAAAGGATAACCATCATGCACATTAACCAAATCCATGAATGAGCACATCACTAACATGATGTAGACCATTGAAATTTTAAAATACCTCCAATGTCATAACAAATCATGCATGGCTAAGTCCCAAATTAGATCATTGCAATTGAACATCAAAGTATAGAAACAATAAGCTTTACATAACAAGTTTCCTTTCCTAGCCTCTAGAAGATCTAAAAACTCAATAAATCAAAATCAACTCTTAAATTTTAACCAATACATCATTACCCATCATATACAACCATAAAGTCTTCATGAACTAAAAGTTCATAAAAGATAATTCATTGATATAATTAAATGTCTTATATTTTTTTTAAACAAAATAAAACTATGATCATTCTTCATTAAGAATAATATAAGTTCTTTTGATTTACTAACCCACCATATAAGAGCCAATCAATTCTAATACATATTACATGTTAATATTTATGTTCAATAAAGCATTGCACTCCTAAATTTGTTATTCATGTTATCTAAATTCTAAATCTAGGAGAAATAAAATATCACTTTACCTTTTTTAAATATATACATATTCTTTTTGTCATAAACTTATCTTTACGATTAATCCCCATAATTTATCAACAAAGAAATTCACAACTATAATATTAAATTATAAAATCAAAGCTTAATTTATTCATACTACAATAAAATATTTTAAACTATCTGTTTGATGTTGCACATGCACAACGGAGAATACAGGTTTAAGACTAATGTTAACAGATGCATGCACCCTGAGAGAGATAGACATAAAATGATAAATAACTCTAGGTAAGTGCGGCTCAGACAATTATCATATTTGCATGGCACCAAACTAAGAAGAAGAAACTAAAGTTTTCAATAAAATAATGCTATAGACCTTCAATATCGCCAATGCATAAAAAAAAACTACAGGAGAATAAATAAATCCAAGGCAATGGTAAATGAAGGAGAATCAGGCATCCAAGGAAAATTTATGACTTGATAATCAGAGGTCGACTAAAGAGATCAGCGTCAGCTTCACCAAGAAGAATTTGCAAGGCAAAGAATGAGGAAACTGCAAGTATATTGGTTGAGCGTAGGACTTGCATGGAAAAATAATTACTCATAATAAATAGAAACTTAAATTTTCAATGAGTGCATACAGGAAAATAATAAAAATGATGTATGAGGTGGAATAGCTACAAAGGAGTCAAAATTCACACAAACTGGATAAACCATTGATGGCACTATTTTTTTTTTAAACTGAAAAATGAAATTTAAACGCCATTCACAAGTTGCAGACAATGAGGTCAAACTGGCGCTATCTATCCTTTCGTTCCTTTATAGATTTTGTCTAACTCTTATGCATATGTAAGTAGGCATTGATCAACAAGTAGTCTAAAATCTCAATTTCAAAACCCCTTTAAACATGATAAGTAATGCAATAAAATTCATCTCCCATTCGAAGAATACTAATAGATTATGTAAAATATAAATTATATGATGAGTTGCAGAATGTAAGCATATTCCTCTGATTTTTTTTATTATCATTGATTTGCTATGTTTTACTTTTAATTTTGAAAGCTCACCCTAATTGTTTCTTTGTTGAATGTGTAGGTTTGGCTGAGTTTGTCTTTTCCACAGGCAAGCATAACCATTTTTCTAGTGCAAACTAAATTCCAACATAATATTCAAAAAAATTATCCTTAAGATTCAAATCAAATAGAAAAGAAGGGAACCTGGATTATATTCTTGAATCCAACGTAGATTGAAGCAATAACCAGAAATTTTGAAAACTCTTTATTTTCTCAAAAGCACAAATCCTTCGAATTCACTATCTCCAAAACTTTTAACCAAAACACAGAGAAGAAGCTTTTTTTCCAAAAACTGTCATGAAAATTTTCTTTCCAAAAGCCAAAATTGTCATGTACAACTTTTGCATAACCAAAGATTTTAATTCATTTCAATTAACTCATAATCACAGGACTTAACTAACTATCAACATGCAAACAAGATTGATCAGATAGTTCTAATTAAACAATTACCTATAATAACACTTTTTGACTCCAAGTCAAGATTTCATATATTTATTCATAATCTGTTGAAAACAAACCCTTCAATAATATCTACTTTTCACATAATTAAGTTTTCACATTAAAATTAACAAATATCTATTACTCAAAATTAATAATCATATTTAATTAAATATCCTTTTTAATTAATTTAATAAATCAAACCTTCTAAAACCACAATCAAATTTTAATTTATCATTTCAAAAAAAATACACTAAATCAAATAACTTATTAATAAACCATTTAACTAATTAATGAATTTTCAATCAAGACATAAATATGAATAGCACAACGGACCTGAACGAAAATGCAATGACGGGTGACAACACAGATAATCGTCCTATCAGGGAACGATGGACAAAGAAGGACCTGGCATTATCTCTGAAACATCATGTTTCCATTGGGTCATGACACGCTCAATCCCGAAAAAGCAGATGGAGTCGATGCCTAGTACCTACAAATTGCATCAAACAACACTATCAAACATATCATCATAAACCGATAATTACACCATGAAAAGAGAGTCACAACATAGCAAAGTATTGATGAGTGAGTTATGCTACACTGTCTCCTTCACCAAGACTTACAGATAGTACTACATAAACAACATCAGATACAGCATCATAAACACACTAATGCTCTGAAACAACATAAAACCATAACACACATAATGTTCATTAAAAGATCACCACACAAATGTAATTAGATGATCAACAATGTCTCTAATGTATCATCAACAAAGTATAAAAACCATCATAGTATCAGTGTAATAACTAAAGTAAAGTACCATAGTATCAAAAATAGCTAAAACTACTATCAATTGAACAAAAAAAAATTGAATCATAGTGCAGCAACTAGAGGGACACTATAGGATCCATGAAATACCAATAGTGCTGATAAAATTTGGCTAGAAACCCGTTTGGACCTAGAGCCTTGTCGAGATGCAAGCCAAATGTTGCCTGCTTCACCTCCTCCAAAGAGAAGGGAGAATAGAGAATCTTGTTTCTAACTCGGCCAAACATTGAGGAATTAAGGAGAGAAATTGGTCCTTGTCTGGGTGCACTTGCCCCCCATCACTCACAAGCAAAGACATGAGGTAATCAATCATTTCCTTCTCAATGCCTTCATTATCACTTATAACAAAACTATCTAGGCCAGCCAGCGCCTCAATGCGATTTCTGACCCATTGAGCCTTTGCAGAGTTGTGGAAAAACTTTGTGTTGGAGTCACCATCTTTGAGCCATGTTTCACGTGCTTTGTCTTTCCAGTAGAGTTCCTCCTTTGCAAGAAGTTCAACGTGCTTAGCTTTCAACTCTTTTTTGATCAGGAAGTCTCAAGCAAACATCCCATATTTAATCACCTTTTCATTCAAGGCTTCAAGTTCACTCTCGAACCGTTCTTTCTCTACAAAGACATTTCCAAATACTTCTTTATTCCAAAATTTTAGTTTGCTTTTGATGGCAGACAAATGCCTCTAGAAGCGAAAGCTAGCCATACCCTTCACCTGATTGCTTTTTTCCCACCAACCTTCTATTTGTTTGATTAAGTACTTGTCCCTCCACCACATCAATTAGAATTTAAAATAACTCTTCAAAGGCTTCTCACCCAGAGTAAGCTCAAGCCTAAGTGGAAAATGGTCGAAAACAGATAGGGGAGAATATTTGTTTCCCAATAGTAATCTAAAATAAGCCACCCATCACCGATGAAGAATCTGTCAAGCTGTTCAGCTATGTTGGTAAATCCCTTTCTATGACTGGTCTAGGTATAAGATCCCTGCTTGGGAATGCAATCTTGCACCGCAATAGCTACAATGAAATCTCTGAAGTCATAGATTGCCTTGTTTTCTTTGAGGAGCCCACCGCTTTTTTCCTTTAAGTATAGAATGGCGTTAAAGTCACCTCCTAAAATTACCTTTTTGTCTCCTTGAGTCAAGGCACATTCCTTGATGTCATTCCAAACCGCCCACTTCTTTACGGTTTTGATGGGCCCATACACATTAAATAGAGAAAATAAAATAATCGACAGTCTACTTCTCACAAAGCAAAGGAGCCAATTATTTTTTATTAGATAAGAAGGGAAGGGCCCTAATCCCATAGTTACAGTAACAGACCAAAAAGAAACAAAGAGAGGTGGGAAACGACACTACCAACCAACCAAAAAACATCAGTTTTAGCACGCAGGCCAATACTTAAAATAACCATTGTCCAACCATTATCAATCAAAAAAATTAAGTTTTACCAGCATACTTCGATCTATGAAGACCATTAATTAAATCAGTAATATCCTAGGTGGTATTCCACCATAACCTATAGAGATTAATAGAGTAGTCCCAGATATTATAAAAAGACACAAAAATCATCAAAAAACAATAGAGTAGCAACAACAAGCCATTAACTGGCTTTCTTTAATAGGTCCCCATACTCTCCCATGAGAGTAATGTATTCACACCAATCAGGGCATTCTGTTTCATCCAACATCTTTAGGGTATCAGGTTTCCCCTGTTTCTTTAATTTCCTAGCAATCTTCATTTCACCAGAAGCTGCTCCAAGCATTGCTCTTCTCATCAACCTGTTAGTTACTTTCATGAGAGTAACTAATGCCTTATCCATGTCTTCGAACTGTACCTGCAAAAAGGTTAGTGTAATTTTTAAAAACTCATTACTAAGATCCCCAGCTTTGTTCTCCATTCCCAAGAACCCAACATCTTGCACATTCCAGACCTCAATATTATCCTCAAAAGGCTCCACTTTCTCCTCCTCTAAAACATCCTCCCCCATCTCATAGGAAGTGTCCTCAAAATCTAGGTCTTTAGAGTCTTTTTCTTCCTGGGATTCAAAATCTTCATACCCCAGGTCCTCCTCCTCATTCACTAACATTTTCTATTTTCCTTTCACAAATTTTGATATATGCTAAATCATAGGACCACATGATCCCTAGCCCACCCACCTTACCATCCACATCATTGAAGAATCCTGACCACTTCTGATAGTATCCTAGGAATTTGACACCTTCATCCGAGCTTAGTTTCATTTCTTGCAGCAAAACAATGTTTGCAGCCAGAATATCAAGGTGACGCTTAATTAAGCATTGTTTGTCAAGCGTGTTTAAGCCCCTAACATTCCACGTTAGAATCCTCATTGGCCCCCAAGGGAGAAATTTTCTCCCTTGGTAATTAGAAAATCTTTTACACTCAAGAGGCCTTTCTCTACTGCCTCCTCTTCTTGCTTTTGTCTACAGGATTTTCAACCTTTTCCTTTTTTTAATTTGCTTCTAAATTGGGCAATTGTCTACTTTATATGTTGTGGATCAATGATACCAAGCTCTTCATCGTCTGAAGCATCCACATCCGAGTGAGACATCTCCAAGTCCTCCAAGACCCGATACTCCCCCAGGGAGTCAGGAGGAATGATCCCACCGATGTAGCTTCGCTCTAGGTTTCCAGATCCATGATTCACTAGTTGAGGAGAATGGTCCTTCTTCTCCTCAAGTGCCACCACATGGGGTTGAGTATAGGATCTTGATGAAATATTTTTCAAGTCTGAGGGGGAGCCATCGATTTGTTAACCCTCTCAGTCAAGTCGCATCCTTTGTTCGGAGGAGGGGGAACTTCGTCATCATGAATCTCCTTATGGGAAATAGGTCTCTAGATCCGCTTCACCTTTGGTTGTTTTTTGCACCTAGATTCCATATGCTTCCTACTACCACATCTCAAGTAGTAATACCTTCCCTCCTCAATATCAACCTTGATCACCCGATGATGCCCTTGCACACATAGTCAAATTTCACTTGGAATCTTGACTATAGTGGCGACCTGGAGTCTTGCATACAGGTAAGAATATCCATTGATAATTTCTTCATCGACATCCATGAGGGTTCCCAATGACCTACCAATCTTTGCGATGCAACTGTCAACCCAATATTCCAGAGGCATGTTAAACAGACCGATCCAAATCAGCTTTTCATAAGGTTTCGTTTTGAGCAGATAAAAATTGGGGCTCCATATTTGCATATAGATCGGACCATCTTTGATCTTCCATAAACCACTTGTCAATATCTTCTCTCGATTCTCTGATGAGGTGAAAATGGCCACAAAAAACCTTTAGGCAAGAATTTCACAATGACCATCTCCATCTAGTTTTCAGCTAACCAACTTTTGATCTTTTGCCGATCCATTTTCGGTCCAATGATTCTGCAGATAATTGCAAGATCCTCCAACATTATGACATCCTCCCTGGCCTCTTTGGAAAGATCAATGGTAACCATATCATCCTGCACAATGGCCAAGCAACCAACCTCTTCACTCAACTCGACTTCCAAACACTTTTCGCCATCTTTTGAATCTATGAATTTTCGCTCCATCTTAAACATGTAATTTTTATATTTTGATTAGTTTTAATATATTTTATTTTTGAAATAATGCAAGTAGGTTGTTAAAGTTAAAAAAAGAGGCTGATTATAAATTAAAAAAATAGTAAAGCATATTATTTTTTGTGAAAAATATATGCTGCACTAGAGGAGAGAATCCTCTTCAAAAGGGTATAATTTGTTTTTTGAAAATGATTAAAAAAATAGACAATAGTTGACGTCAAATAAAAATTGTCAAATTTTGACAAGTTGGAATTTAAAATGTTATTATGAGAAAAATATACATCAAAATTACATTTTTTTTCCCATGCGCTAGATATTGAAGTTACCTATTTGGAGAAAAAAATTTAGGGGAAATTGAAGTTTTTTTCTATTTTTTTCTTGACGTCAAGTGAATGTCACTTTTTCTTGAAATTTTCAGCATTCCAAAATCAACTCTTAAATTGATAAAAAAAAATCAAAACAATTTTAAAAAAATCTAAAAAAAAATACAGGAATAAATTGCTGGAGTATGGAAAGACACTGGGGGGGGGGTGGGGTTGAATCAGTTTTTGATAGACAGACCTAAAATTCAAACCTTTTAAAATTTTGACAAATATTTTCAATTCAAATATCCGTTCTATCGATAATAGAGCAAAGTAATCACTTTGAGAGCATTCATGAAATGAGGTAAACAAAGATATGACAATATTAACTCAATTCATTTAGACACCTTATGTCAATATAATTTGTGTGAGATATCTTGCACTTTGCAAAATATGTGACTAGTATTGTTTAATGATCAGAGCATGATGACAAGACAAATGCAACTCATAAACTGTGTACATGAAGACCAACATCATTGAATCACTTTTAAGACCACTTGATTTCAATGCAACTTTATGAGACACTGCAACAACTATGCAACTGAATGACACATGATAAGCATTGAAACAATAGAGAACTCTAGTATATTGTGAAAAATTGAAACATAACCCTCTTGAACAATGGAAGGACATGTGATGTGATAGATTAAATGCTTTTCATCACAACATGAAAAACATGTTTGGTTAAATAGAGCTTTTAAGCCAGTTTGCAACATATGAGTATGAAAGTACTTGTAACAATAGATCACATTACCATTGTTGAAAAAAAATTGATAATAGACATGAATGCATCTGGTAACTTATGAAAATCAGATAGACATGAAAAATAATCACACCAAGACTCATATCATAACACATTATATGTCCTGAGTGGAAAACCCTCTTGTGGAATAAAAAACACTCGAAAAATCTTTCTCTTTATTCACTTAGAGCACCAAATCTACAAAGTTTAGGAGCACCAGCTCCACAAAGTAGAGGAGCACCAACTCCACAAAGTTCAGAAGCACCAACTCCAAAAAATTCAGGAGCACCAACTCCACAAAAATTAGAAGCACCAACTTCATAAGGTACAGGAGCACCAACTCCTTTACAATGCAACACAATTACAATATTCTCTCAGAACCCTAGAAGTGCAATTTGCAGTCCTAAAATTTCAATAGAAGATTATAAAAAAATTCAATAAGCACATTGAAGAATGTTGTATGAGAATGACATCTTCTTAAGCACAATAATTTGAGTATCAATATAAATATTTTCAATGCAATACCACTTCTATAAAGTATGTCTGAAACATCATATTCCTCTTTCAGATAACCCATGAAAATGCCTGAAGATCATATTTTAAAGAACCTGCAAATAATAATCTCTGTATGCAGTTTGAATAACTGAAAATCAAATCAGGTTAGGGTTCGGATGAGAAACCCTAAATAATTTCTCTTAACAAACTTTATTAAACCCTCAACAAAAAAACAATATATTTTGTTGCATTTAAAGATGAGATTCCAGAAACCCTAATCAGTTTTTAAACTAAAATCAATAATACTTAACTCTTAAGATACCCGAACAAAATAATCCAAAATATTTTAATCAAAACCACAAAACCACACAGAGTTTTCAATACCTGGTCATGGTGGGAAGAATTGAATGGAAAAACATGATGACCTGTCAAGGAGTTTATAACGACTCAGCTTGAAAGATACCATTGAATCTCCTCTGACTAACTTCCACATTTGAGCTCTTGACCACTGATAGTTGTCAAACCAAAAAACCATTCTTACTGCTATTCAATCAAGCCAAAATTCTAGTAAATCTATCCATGCTCTCTGACATTGCACTTATCATATTCTCTTAGTGTTGGTTGTGAGAGCTTCAAGAGCTACATTGCAACTGAGCAAATCATCCATGGCGGCTAGGGTTCAAAACCCTATTCTTTGTAAAAAGAATCAACATAATGTCTTTTTCCCTAAACAAACTTCTTTTTCTTTTCAATGACTTAACAATCAATAATACTCATTTTAAGTTTGTTGCGAAAGTCATTACAAATGCTGACAACAATAATATATGCTACCAAAGTTATCACAAATGCTGACAACATAATCACTTTAATTATTACTTCCAAACTGTCGATGCCACATGAAACAAAGATATCTGTGGATGCCAAATAAGCTATCATAGACCTGATGATGGCTATCAATGACAAGTCAACAAATAATAGCTATCAGTATCACAAGTAAATCATGACCATAATTTGATTCAATAAAACCCGATACCAATAAACTCGATACCTTAAAGTCATTCCACCTTCATAATATCATTGCCGAAACTTTAAAAGTCTATTCCATTGATATTTAATCAATACCGATATCAAGAGATCAAACACACATACATTGTTCTGAAATACAAAATACCATACAAGCTGCCCGAAGTCATATGCTTTATGACACCATGAATTAATGTGTTGAAGACCCCTTTAGCAAAATAATCAATGAAGATAATATATACAAGTGACTTGAACTTGTAATTTGCATTTTCTTGAAACTTGTATGTTTTTTGCAAACATAAGATATGCCATTCATATATCATGTGAAGACAACTTGCAAAAAATCAAGTTGAATATACCTGAAAGTGATAAAACTAAATATACTTGAGACTTGTAATGATAATAAGTCATATATACCTGAAGCAAATGCATGCCCTGAAACAAATGCATGTCCTATTGAAGCAAATGCATGCCCTAAAACAAATGCATGTCCTGCTATAATGAACATATAGCAAACATTAGTACCAACATATAAAAACTGAAACTTGAAAGTGCATGCCATGAACCATGTGAATCACCATGTGAACCAACTGTAAACATCATGTGCCACCAAGATCATATAAATGTGTCACCAAAAACTAGTTTTGTCATCAAGGACAAACAATCACAATAAAAAACTGAAATCCAACAAACTCCCCCTTTGTCCTTGATGGCAAAACACATATCATCTCTCCCCCTTTTTGCCTCAATGACAAAGACTGAAAGAAGAGAATGTGAGATTCCATGAATATAAACAATTGAAACCAACCAACACAATAACCATCTGAAAGGAGAAATCAAGAATGAAAGACTATCAACATATCATTACTTCAGTCATAACCAAATAATTATGTGTCATATATCTCCTTGTGTTAATCACATGAGCAAACACAACATATTTTCATCCATAGTAATCATATAGCCTATCTACACCAAATACCAACTGTATAAACAATGTTACTAGCATGAATAACCATGTTCCAAGGCATCAACTATGACAACATCAAAAGTATTATGAGCTTCTCCCCCTAATTGAGATAACAAAGTAAAAAGACATTAATGTGAAAGAGTAGACTACAAACTATAACTTCAAACACTTATCTTTGTAACAGGAGGGTACCATGCTGACAAAATAAGAAGAATACAATCTGATCATTACACTTGTAAATAATGATCCTTGTATCATTGTCAAAATAGAAAATTTTTGGCCTATCACTTAAGCAATGAAACTCCCCCTGAAACAAGTTTCATACAAAAACTGACATATCACTGAAACAGTAGTAGGAATATTAATCAATCTTGTCACCTGCAAACTCACCCATGAGTCAATATATTCAAATCTCCATCTGTGTCATGTAAGAGAGTATTGCCCAAACCACTATTAGCATAAAGTATTTCCCTCTTATGAACCATAATTTAATGGAAAGTACGAATAGAGATCACCAATACACTGCGATTGTCACTTTATCTGAATGAAGTATCTTTAAATTATCTAACCTTTGCACCAGAAAGACCTTGTACCTCTTGTAACCATAGAAACACCTTTCATCCTGAATGCCACAAAATGACATATAGCAGTCAAATTTGCACCACTCGTTCCACATAGGACCTGCATACAAGTATCTATACAACTATCAAGTCTGTTATATTCCATAATGCAACTCTATACAACAAGTTCCTGCAATTATCATGAAAGTAATGATCACAAGAATCATATGTGACTAACACTAGATCTTTTTGTGATCATACTCATGGCACCAAATATTTGCAACCAAATTTTGTCAAGATAACACTGTGAAACTAAGTAAGATCATTGTCCAAGAGTGCAATGTTCTGTCACCAATCATTATTAAGTATTCAACTCCTTGTCACTTCTATCATGAATAAATGACTCCAAGCATAGATAACCTGTATCACAGACTCTTTATATGAAGAAAATTTGTCAAAAGAACAATAGAGATAGAATGGTATGCACATCTAGAAATCACAATGCTTAGACATCTTATATTGAGAGCCAAGAATGATTTTATTGATATCACTCAAAAAAATACCCTGTACCACCACTACTTTTTATGTTATGCTTTCTTTCAAGAACTCACAGTCCTTGTTTGTTCACTGTGACCAATGACCATCATTCTCAGTTCAAGATACTGTGTGTACAAGATACAAACTGTCAAGATAAACAAATATTCACATTGTAAAACAATGACATAGAAACCACATGACAGTCTTGAACACATGTTTTTCCCTTTGTAAGAGCCAATCACTATTACAACAACTTGTGAAATGTTCAAGATCATAGATGCACAAATATTTTAGAGTCTCCACACTATTTTAGATATAAAAGCTCACTTCAAGACATCATAAAAAATATTGCTCACACCTTGATTACTGAAAACAATGCAAAAAGATAAATTTTCTGCTCAAACAATCATTCACCCATAAAGACTGCACCATCACTCAAAGGTTTGCATATGCATAAATTTTTTCACTTGTTCTCTATAAAACAAAAAGTTCTATTATTGCAAAGCAACTTACTCCATCATTAAAGTTAGCAACATTTTCAACATCATAGAGAACCGTTACTGTAATACAAGCATTATTCTACACACCTTCAAAATTTCTCTAAGGATTTGAAGAGTAATACAATAACCAACTCCTCCTTACCTCATGCTGACATTTCAAGCAACAATTGATTCCTTTTGTGCAGTATGCACTAGTTTAGTATTTTCATTTCCTAGGTCTTATTTTATCCTCCAAACCTATATAGGCCCTTTCTTTTTCTTGGTCAATGCATCTATATTGTTATTTTTAAATGATGCCTTCAACTTACTCCTACACTGTTGTGCCTTATACCCAAGTTTATGACACTTATTAAAGCATGTGATATTATAACCAATTTGAGGAGTAAAGAAATCATACTTTCTTGACATTCCAAAACTTCTCTTATCATATCTTCCATACCTCCTGCAATTTCTTGCTTTATGAACATAAGCATGATGAAAATAGCAATAGCCATGAAATCGAGAGTGGTTATACCTGATAAATGGAGGTCTTGATGGTATTTTTATCCTTTCATCAATATATTTATCTTCTTTTTGAGTAGCAACAATATGGTGACCAAGATCAACCTTCATTCTTGGTGTTTGCTTGACTGTAAACCTCTTTCCATCTTTAGTAGCAAACACTGTCTCATGTTTAGATTCTTCTGCCTGGAGCTTTGTCCAACCTCATGTCCCACTCTTTTAGGATCCTTAGAATGCTTTTTTCTTCCAATCATCTCATTCAATAGATTAGTACTACAATCAAATTTTTGACTTTTACCTAATTGAACCTTGACACTTTCAAGATTTTTCCTTAATGCAATTACTTCTCCTTCAAATTTTAGACATTCAATATTTTTAACCTCCAAATCAGACCTTACAACATCTTCTATCCTCTTACATTCTTCAATTTCAATTTTCTGACTTATAATCATATCATCTTTAAGAGTTAGTTCTTTTAACAAGGAATCATTATCTGAACATTTCTTCAATGAAGCAACCTCATTTTCTAGTTTATTGCACAATTCATCCTTGTCTTTTAACTTGACTTCCAATCCCTCTTCAGTCCTTTTTCTATCAACCATTTGAGCTTTCAAAAATTCAATAATCTTTTCATATTTACCATAGTTTTGGTTTAATACCTTATTAGTATCAATACTCTTTTGAAGTTGTACCTTAAGTTCTTGATTTTCTTGTTTAAGCCTTTTAAGTTCATCTAAGGCAGCAAGCAGTTCTCCTTCCAAATCAACCTCAAACTCATCACCTTCACATTCTTTTTCCCCAAATTCTTGTTCAAAGCCACTTACTAGGTGATCTTCTTCTTCTCCAACTACATGACCACTTTTAGTATCAACTGGCAGGGGTAATTCTTGAGACAAAACTTCACTAGACTTGATAGGGGTTGGTTGATCAACTTTTTGCTTGACACTAGTGGTTTTCTTTTGGCCTTTGTTTCTTTTTCAGTTAGCCATAATAAATACTCCACGACTAGGAAACCCTAAGTTGGTTAGACTTATGTATGGGTATGAATTTGATACCACTTGTTGGAGTATGGATAGACATTGAGAGGGGGGGGGTGAATCAGTGTGTGATAGACAGACCTAAAATTCAAACCTTTTAAAATTTTGACAAATATTTTCAATTCAGATATCCTTTCTATTGATAACATAGCAAACTAGTAATCACTTTGAGAGAATTCATGAAACCAGGTAAACAAAGATATGACAACATTAACTCATTTCATTTAGACAACTTATGCCAATATAATTTGTGTGAGATATCTTGCACTTTGCAAAAGATGTGACTAGCATTGTTTAATTATCAGAGCATGATGACAAGATAGATGCAACTCATAAACTTTGTACATGAAGACCAACATCATTGAATCACTTTTAAGACCACCTGATTTCAATGCAACTTTATGAGACACTGCAACAATTGTGCAACTGAATGACACATGATAAGCATTGAAACAATAAAGAACTTTAGTGTATTGTGACAAATTGAAACATAACACTCTTGAACAATGGAAGAAAATGTGATGTGATAGATTAAATTCTTTTCATGACATGAAAAACATGTTCAGTTAAATAGAGCTTTTAAACCAGTTTGCAACATATGACTATGAAAGTACTTGTAACAGTAGATCGCATTACCATTGCTGAAATAAGAACTGATAATAGACATTAATGCATCTGGTAACTTATGAAAATCAGATAGACATGAAAAATAATCACACCAAGACTCATCGCATAACACATTATATGTCCTGAGTGTAAAACCCTATTGTGGAATTAAAACCACTCAAAACATATTTCTCTTTATTCACTTAGAGCACCAACTCTACAAAGTTCAGGAGCACCAACTCCGCAAAGTAGAGGAGCACCAACTCCACAAAATTTAGGAGCACCAACTCCACAAAAATCAGAAGCACCAACTTCATAAGATACAGGAGCACCAACTCTTTTACAATGCAACACAATTACAATATTCTATTAGAACCCTAGAAGTGCAATTTGAAGTCCCAGAATTTCAATAGAAGATTATACAAATTTTCAATAAGCAGGTTGAAGAATGTTGTATGAGAATGACATCTTCTTAAGCATAATAATCTGAGCGTCAATATAAATATTTTCAATGCAATACCACTTCTGTAAAGTATGTCTGAAACATCATATTCCTCTTTCAGATAACCCATGAAAATGCCTGAAGATCATCTTTTAAAGACCCTGCAAATAATAATCTCTGTATGCAGTTTGAATAACTAAAAATAAATTCGGGTTAGGGTTCGAATGAGAAACCCTAAATAATTTCTCTTAACAAACATTATTAAACCCTAAAAAAAAAACAATATATTCTATTGCTTTTAAAGATGAGATTCTAGAAACTCTAATGGGTTTTTAAACTAAAACCAATAAAACTTAACTCTTAAGATGCCCGAATAGAATAATCCAAAATATTTTAATCAAAACCACAAAACCATAAAGAGATTTCAATACCTCATCATGGTGGAAAAAACTAAATGGAAAAACATGATGACCTATCAAGGAGTTCATAACTGTAACGCCCCATCAGGGAATCCATTAAAACAAAGCATAAAATAACAAATTAACCAAATAACTTTTTTTTTAAAAGTCATTTGATTACACAAACGTTCTAGGATTCAAAGATGACGTTACTTAAACATTTAAAAATAATAAAATCATGTCATAATATTTAATTCATAAAACATAAGTACATATCATATTCATGAATGATCTAATTTTCAAAAATATTTATACAATAGAGAAATATATATATCTAGATTACATCAAGTGAGATTTTAATAAATCTCGTATCAATATAATATCATTACAAAAGTTCTCTCATGGACATCAAGAGAATATACAATGAAGATGAAGAACAAGTCACGTTTGTCAACCTCATTCATGAGTACGCTTAGTGTCCAACATCACAAACAATGTAGAACCATGAACCTGTCCCACGAATAATGTTATCTAAGTATAGCAACATCTGTAAGAGGACCTAATGGAGGAAATAGTACAATTTCCTCCCAACCATGTGGAACCCGAAGGTCCACTCCCTCTGTACTAGAAGATAATCTCAGGTCCACAAAACATGCAAACAAACAACAAAGAATAGAATTGCATTACATGGCTGACAAACACATAATGGCATAACAATATCTAATTCACATGAACACTAACAAACTCCTAGAGGAAACAATAAACCAAAGGTGACTCTATACAAGAGATCACAAAGCATGTATTAGGATAAGAGTGTCATCATACAGTTGCTCTAGGTTACCCTTGTGAATCTTCCTATATTACCGTCCCTCGTCCTGAGTTACCCTGGAAATCTCTACTGATTCCTGGCCCCTAAATCAACTAATGTGGAACCGTATCACTTTTCAAGAAGACAAAGTGAATAACTACGCCATTCCAGGCAATCTCAACCTAACCTTAATCTATGCAAGCACTAAGGTGATAGGCAAGGCATACTAATTATCTGATTTAAAGTTAAACACTACCCAACCCCTAGTACTTTGAGTCTAAGGTTTTCATTGGATTATCTACTTTCGATAGGTTACCCTGGTAACCTCTTAGGGTTCCAACCCCTAGCGAAAGCCACTCTTCCTATAACATGACTAAACATCAAAAGAAAAGGGATAGCCACCAAGCAAAAAGAAAAAAACCACGAATGTTTACATCTCTATCTAGACATAGATCATAATCTCCAAAATGCCACATAGACAACAACAAATTGTACAAGGCTATACCCCAAGTGAAATCATTGTAATCGAACAACATAGTTAAAGCGACAATACAATTTTCACTTCCCTAGCCTCTAGAGGAATAAAACAAAACTCAATAACACTATATGTACATTGTCAGATTATAACGTGTACATAACTCATCAAATACAATCATTCAATCTTCATGAATTAAAAGTTCATAAAAGAAAATCTATTGACATTATTAAATGTCTTATAATTTAAACAAAATACATCTATGATTATTATTCAATAAGAATGATATAAATCCTTTACATTTATAAATCAACCATTTAAAAGCTAAACAATTTATTATATAAATAAATATATCTATAACGATAATAGAATAATTTGTATTATTCAATTCTAGAATGAATCAAATTACAAAACATAAATTCAAGAATCTAATTTCTTCCATGAAATCATGCACCATGTATAACAACAACCAACATAAAGCATTGGAGAAAAGAATTGTGCACCATGCATTTAGCTTAACCATGAAATTCTCCAGTACTAATTACCATAAACCTTCAAATGTAAGATTTAAGTTTTGTATTTCAAACGCCCATCAGTAATGTTTCAAATTTAATAATTTTCAAAGTGTTAACTTAAGCTGGACAAAACTCAATCTACAAGTCTCCAGCTATCAGGAAAGCTAGAAATGATAACATATACATTTTGGGCCTTGGATTATATAAAAAAATTTAATTGAACATGGAAAACAAAGATTGGCCCACCATAAGAGGCTATAACATGCTACAGATTTAAGGGAATGAAATTTAAACTCAAAACAAGGCCACATAGAAATCAATGACACCTGTATGCTATGTTGGATTGACAACATAATCACAGAGCTTATTTAGATCAATACACCCTACCATGTTCAATTGTTGTCGCTGTGATAGGTTGCTAATGTAATTAGGGAGCTTATTAAATCACCTGCCGCCTTCTATGTTTGAATGTAGCAGCTAGGACAAATTACTAATGGAATCAAGGAGGTTATTTAAACCAAGACAATACTTGAGTTTCAAATGCCACAACAACAATTGAATCAAGGAGGTTGATTAAATCTTTAAACATCCTATTATGCTCAAGTGTTTCCACTGTGATAGGTTGTGTAAGGATTCAAGGGATTCATATAAACCTGTACAACATTTTTTTTAAAAGTACAGTAGATGCAACAAGTTGCGAATGGAATTAGGAAGGTAATTTAAATCTCTAAAACCTTCTATTTTTAGGTGCTATAGGTGTGAGAGGCGCCAACAAAATTAGAAAGGTTATTTAAATCTATATGCCCTGCCTTGTTCAAGTGCTATCGCTATGACATGTTGCGTATGGAATTAGGGAGACAATTTCAAAAGGGATTCAATGAGGGTTATTCCAATGAAGGCCATGAAATATAATTTAGGAAAAATTCTTCTTACAATTCAATGGTTTGAACAGATCATGAAAACAAATATAAATCATCTATTTAATTGTTGAGTATAATTCTATTTCCCTATATTTTCTTTATCATTGTCTACTAAGTTTTTTCTCTTTAAAATTTGAAAAGTCTTTTTCTAATTGTATCCCCATTGCATGTGCAGGTTTAAACTATAAAGATCTAATCCACAACAAGAGTATCGTTTTCCTATGCATAAGATTTGCAAAAAAATCTTTCAAAAAAACTACCAAATGAAAATTTTCTTAACAAAGAATAAAAACCTGATTTATAATCTAGAATCCAATGAAGATTAAAGCCTGAATCTGGATGCTCGCAGTTATTTAAATCCTTTAGAAAACACAATTCCTTCAAAAAAGAAACCACTGCCTGGAAAACTTTTAACTAGATATACAGAGAAGAAGCTTTTCCAAAAGCTGTCGTGAACCTTCCAAAATCAATTCCCATGAAAATTATTGTACACTAAAAGCTTTTAATGCATTTTCCATTAACTCAAAGTTACAAGACTTAACTAACAATTAGCATGCATTCAAAATTGATCATTCAGTTCTAACTTAACTGTTTTACTCAAGATCAAGATTTCAACTCCAAATCCAAATTCTATAACATGTTGAAAACAACCTCTTTTAAAATATCTATTTTTCACATAAATCCTATTTGCACAATTAATTCAACAATTGCATTTAATTAAATACCTTTTCACAAAATTAACATTCACTTTTAAATAAATAACTTGTTTAATTTAATTTAATAAATCAAATCATAACATAAACATTTTAATCTAATATTTAAACAAAATTTACATTAAATCAAATATGTTAATTAAATAGCCATTTAACTAAAATAATTAATTCCCAAACAAAACAACACAAACAAGATCGACACGACATGACCAAATGACAAAACAACAACGGTGACAAACGGATACTCGTTCAATGAAGAATGATGGCTAAAAATGAGGACCTAATACTATCTTTGAATCAACATATTTTCCATTGGGTTAGGGCACGCTCAGACCCGAAAAGAAGGTGGAGCTGATACTCGGTACCTGCAACTGCATAAAACAACACTATTAAACATATCATCATAGATCAGAAAACACACCATGAAGAAGAGTCGCAACGTAGCAGGGTACTCATGAGTGAGTAGTGCCACACTATCTTCTTCACCAAAATTGACAAGCATCATTATATCATAAACAACCATTTCATCATTATAACCTCAATAGTAACTCAAAAACAACATAAACCATAACACACACACATGACTATCATATTGTCATCACACGAACATAATCAAATGATCACGATGTCAAGTGTATCATCAACAAAATATAAAATCCACATAATTTCGGAGTCATAACTGAAAATAAATAGCTTAGTATCAAAAGCAACTAAAGAAACTATCAACTGAACAAAAAAAACTAAAACCAAGTGTCGCAACTGGAGGGACACTACAATAACGACCTAGCTAGAAAGATTCCATCGAATATCCTCTGACTGAATTCCACATTCAAGCTCTTAACCACTGATAGTTTTCAAACTAGAAAACCATTCTTACTGCCATTCAATCAAACCAAAATTCTAGTAAATCTATCCACGATCTTTGCCATTGCACTTATCATATTCTCTTAGTGTCGATTGTGAGAGCTTCAACTGCATTACAATTGAGCAAATCATCCATGGCGGCTAGGGTTCAAAACCCTATTCTTTGTAAAAATAATCAACATAATTTCTTTTGCCCTAAACGAACTTCTTTTCATTTCAATGACTTAACAATCAATAATAATCATTTTAAGTCCGCTGCCAAAGTCATTACAAATGCTGACAACAATAATATCTACTGCCAAAGTTATCATAAATACTGACAACATAATCAATTTAATTATTACTTCCAAACTGTCGATGCCATATGAAACAAAGATATTTGTGGATGTGAAATAAGCTATCACAAACCCGATGATGGGTATCAATGACAAGTCAACAAATAATAGCTATCGGTGTCACAAGGAAATCATGACCATAATTTGATTCAATAAAAATTGATACCAATAAACCCAATACCTTAAAGTCATTCCACCTTCATATTATCATTGTCGAAACTTTAAAAGTCTATTCCATTGATATTTAATCAATACTGATATCAAGTGATCAAACACACATGCATTGTGCTCAAATACAAAATACCATGCAAGCTGCCCGAAGTGATATGCTTTATGACACCATGAATTAATGTGTTGAAGACCACTTTAGCAAAATAATCAATGAAGAGAATATATACAAGTGACTTGAACTTGTAATATGCATTTTCTTAAAACTTGTATGTTTTGTGCAAACATAAGTTATGCCATTCATATATCATGTGAAGACAACTTGCAAAAAATCAAGTTGAATATACCTGAAAGTGATCAACCTGAATATACTTGAGACTTGTAATGATAATAAGTCATATATACCTGAAGAAAATGCATGCCCTGAAACAAATGCATGTCTTGCTGAAGCAAATGCATGCCTTGAAAAAAATGCATGTCTTGCTGAAGCAAATGCATACCCTGAAACAAATTCATGTCTTGTTGAAGCAAAGCCATGCCCTAAAACAAATGCATGTCCTGCTATAATTAACATATGGCAAACATCAGTACCAACATGTAAAAATTGAAACTTGAAAGTGATTGCCATGAACCATGTGAATCACAAGTGAAATTTGTAAGTGCATGCCATGAACCATGTGAATCACCATGAGAACCAACTATAAACTTCATGTGCCACCAAAATCATATAAATGTGTCACCAAAAACTAGTTTTGTCATCAAGGACAAACAATCACAATAAACAACTGAAAGCCAACATAAAATTTATTAAGATTTCAACATTTTATTAGTTTACATCATTTTGAAATTCAAAACACACAGATCACTTTTATGTGGTTGAAGTTCATAATTATTTTGTTGTTGGTCGATTCCTTTATAAAGTGTGACATAGGTTTTTACTTTTACCCTCCAACACTATGTACCTGCAAATTCTTCTCTCTTAAAATAATTGAATATGAGGGTTGATTTATATTTATAAATTTTTTTATTTGATGTGGATGGTCTAGACTTAAAGATGTAGTACAAAAATAAATGGTTAAGATGCATAACATTTTAGAGTAAATTAACTTATAGGGTAAACTAATAGATGAATGGTTAAGATTGATTGAGATGGATTTATTAAATGTTGGTTGTTAGGGTTCTTTTTAAATATATCTCTGTGCAAAGGGTTGAGATATAATGATGTAGTATGAAAATGAATGGTAGAGATGTAAGATTAGTCTATTTTTTATTAATTAGTTAGTCATGTGACTAGTTGACTTATTTATTTTATTAATTATGAAAATAAAAATAATAATATTATATTTATTTTGAAATAAATGTATTAAATAGAATAATTTACTAAATAATAAAATTTATTTAGTTAAAATAAAATAAAATAAATTTATTCCTCAAATAAGAAAAAATAATCTAATTAATTAAATTATATATAATTGCTTATTGATGTGATGAAATTTAAGTGTCTAACAAGTACCTTATTTAATTACTATTAAATTCTTATTATGACATGTTGAATGATTTATATTGATTAATTATAATTTAGAATTACATTCAATTAAGTGGTGTATTTAATTTAATTGATTACTTGGGGTATTGTGTAATCCTTATTAATTAATTATAAATTTTAAAATTAATTATGATATAAACATTAAATAATTGAGATAAAATACTTAGAAGCTAGTGAATGAAAATAGTTGATTTGAATTAATATTATCATTTATGTGATTAATTTAAAATTAAAATAGCCCTTAGTTTATGGCTCAAATTGAAAGGTAAATAAATATATTTACATAATGGTAATTAATAAGTAAATTTCACAATTTAATTATGGCTAATTTATGTCTTTTATAAATAAATTACTTAGGTTAGTTTTAGTAATTATATTGAAGGAGCAAGTTATAATCAATAATAATCAAAGTGTGAATTCTTGAAGAATTCAAATCTTTTGAATTGTTAAAACATTGGTTTTAAAGTATTTGACTTATAAATACATTTTTTGTATAGCTAGCTTAAATTACTAACATTATAGTTATGATTCTTTAATAATGGTGGTGTATTTTCTTTTAATTTTCCCTTGACAAAATAGACTAATTATGTATTTATCTAAGTAGATTGCTAAATAATTCAAGTTTTATTTCAACTCTAATTATTTGATCATCACCTAAATAAATTAACTAATTGTTAGAAATGAGCTATTTATAAGTTTGATAAAGATTAATTAGATAATGTCATCAAATAAGTTAACAAGATTAATAAAATTAATTTAATAGTTTGTGAATAAAATGGACCCCTCATCATCACTAACTTTGTGTGTTTTTTTCACATAATGTGACATGCACATTGTTGTGTGCATGCATTATGATGTTGAAAGTATATGATGTGCTACCATATGCAATGTGAGGAAGACATAATAGAATTGTTATTTAAAAGAAAAAAACTAGTTGCACTTTTTTTATGTCCATGTGTAAAATAGGTAGACATGCCACTAACCCTTCTTTCTTATGTTCATGTTCAAATGAACGTGCTATTTCTATCCTTTCGCCTAAACTAATGACAGGTTAGAATCGAAGAAAATTATCTCTAATATTGTGGTGATAATCAATTAAAATTTCTTCTTATTAATGCTTCTAGTATTGTGGTGAGGGATGTTAAGAATTTTTTATTTTTTTTTACTATATATTATCTAACCTCGTCACTTGTTAAAAACAAAAAAGGGAGAGAGAAAATTCCCCTAGTGCTTCCATTGTTGCATAGGTTGTGTTGCATGGAATGCATGCCACTTGTGTACTCTTTATATTCATTGTACTTCAAATATTCCATATGTATTGATGGTCCACATTCTTCCACATGTGTTTGACACCATATTATGTCCCACATCATGATGACACATGTATGCACATAGTGTTATATAAATAAATCATAACATAGTGTCAAATAATTTTAAAGATAAAAAGAGTAATGAGGAAGTGATGATCCAATTTTGTAAGGATGATGAGCAGAAGAATTTGGTCAAGTTGGAGAATTGCGGCTATGATAGAACCTCTCTCAAGAAAATTTGGGCTAGGGTTGCGGAGGTGATGATGCATTATGTGACGTTGGAAGGGAGATTTAAGGATCTTCTTGGTCACCACTTCACTCTCTTGAATCACTTCAGGCATGGCTTATTTATTTCTTTTCCTTTTTTCCTTTTGTCTTCTTTGGAATCCTCGGTGTATGCTCATCTGAAGAATAGGAGGGACCCTATCCTCCATGAAGGGCTTATTTTGCTTATTATGGAGAATGTGCAATCTATAATCCCGGTTCAGGCCATCAAAGGCAAGGAAGATGTTTTTGATGCTTTATCAGGGTCATTAGATCATAATCCTCCACGGAGGAGGAAGAGGAATGGGATGAGGACGAGGATGTTGTTGTCCCTACAGATGTGGCTTCAACTTCCAAGAAAAGGAAGGTGGTGGGTTCTAAGAGTAATAGGGTGCCTAAGAGGAATGCCTCTTCTGGGAGTGATGACACGGAGGTTGGGTCGGATGGGTCCTCCCCCAAGGATGCATAATTGGTTGTTGGTAAAGGTGTTGTTGGTGGGGCTCTTGAGGTTGGGGCTTAGGTCAATATTGGGTCGATTGAGAAACTGAGAAGATTTTCAAAGAGATTTTCCAATTTGAAGAAGAAGGCTTCTATTGTTATGGCTACAAACCCTAAGGAGATTGAGGAAGGTAAGGTTCCTGCAAATAAAATGGTGAGAGTGGAGGATTATCCAGTTGATGACATGCCGAAGGTAACCCTTGTGAAGGAGGTTGAGGGTCTGAATGTGGAGGAGGAGGAAAAGAGAAATGTTAATCTGCCCTTGAAGATTGATCCTCTGTCAGAGGATTTTTCTTACCTAGATGAGGATGATACTTCTATGTTTAGCTTGTTGGATATGGCAAGGGCGGGGGCTATCGGCACCTTCAAATTGGCCAAATGGACTCTGCAAGAATTTTAAAAAATTAATATTAAGATAAGAGGCTTAAAGGCGAATATGGAGAATGCTTAGAAGGCCTCTGTGTTTGACATCCTCATTGATAGATTGGTGGAATTGGAAGGTTTGTTTAATGATTTCAAGGCTTTTTGTGAGGATAGAATGCAGGCCTTGGAGGTCAAGGTTGTTGGTATTAATGGGGATATCAAAAAAATGTTGCAAGTTAGCCATACCTCGGTTAAGAATAGTGTTGAGGCCTTGGAAATTCTTTTTAAGAAAATTGGGCAGCTCAAAGAAGACCAAGTTTTCTTCTCATAGATTATGCAAAAAGAGAAAATGACTAAGGGTAAGGGTAAAGAAATTGTGAAGGATGATGACAAGGTTCTTGTTGGTAGAGGATTGAATGAATGGAAGAAAGTGTTTGATGCTGAGAAGAAGGAACTATTGGTTATGGTTGAAAAACATAAGAACCAGCAGATTGAGGTGGCCAAAACTCGGAGTGGCCTTAACTAATTTTTTGTTTGTTTCTATTTTTGTTTGGTTTGTCTTTTGTCCGTTGTTTTGTTGTTGTTTTTCTGGTGGGTTTCGATGGTTTTTTATTGTATTTTTTTACTTTGGCACCCATGGTGGTTGGTTTTTGGTTGTTGGGTTGCTGCTGGTAGACTTTTGATTACTCTTTGGAGCAGCATTTTGTAACTGATGTATAGGGTTTCGAATCCCTTCAAAACCTGTTTTTCCCTATTAATCAAAACAATTCAAAATATTTGAATTCTTTAAGAATTCACACTTTGATTATGATTGATTATAACTTGCTCCTTCAATATAATTACTAAAACTCACCTAAGTAATTTATTTATAAAAGACATAAATTAGCCATAATTAAATTGTGAAATTTAGTTATTAATTACCATTATGTAAATATATTTATTTACCTTTCAATTTGATGATGAGGGGTCCATTTTATTCACAAACTATTAAATTAATTTTCTTAATCTTGTTAACTTATTTGATGACTTTATCTAATTAATCTTTATCAAACTTATAAATAGCTCATTTCTAACAATTGGGTAATTTGTTTAGGTGATAATCAAATAATTAGAGTTGAAATAAATTGATGATATTTATAGTTAATTTTCAAGTTACATCTTAACTTAATGATTTAATTTAATCATTTTATTAACCAAAAACAACATATCTATCAATTTATCAAAATGCTTTATTTAATTTCGTCACCAAAACAAACAACATCATAAACCAATTTAATTCAAACAACCCAACCCAAAATTAATCAAACATCCAGAAAGAGTAAATCATGGAGGAGCACTATAGCCCTAGATTCTGAGTCATAGAGTCCACCATCAGAAAGTGTCAAATGGTGTTGCCAATAGCTTCATAACAAGAATCCTCCCAAAACTGGAGAGGGAGATTCGATAGTCGGACCCAAACTGGTCTGGTATTTAGCAGCTCAGTAAGAGGATTGAAAGAGCGAGACCAAGGCCTGATGGAAAGTGAATGAATACCCCACATCCACCCCCTATCTAGCACATAGTCCTATTCTGCAGAGGAGGCAAAGGTAGCTAAGAAGAACCCCCTAGCACTAGGATAGAGCTCAATCTACCCAGAGAAATAGGCTTCCAAGAGACAAAAACCCAATCATGGAGATCGGGAAGGGAGGGCCACAAGCCATTAAACCTGCAGACCACACCTTGTTTCAAATAGTAATCCTCATTTTTAGCAACTTCAGGTCCACAAACCACAACAGGGGAAGCACAGGCACAGGGAAAAGGTCTAACCCTAGCTGGAGCAGGCATAGATCGAGCACAATCCTTTGAAACTACCTTAGAAAAGGACTTTTGATGGTAGCCCGAAGAAGGGAGACCACCAGAAGTAGGAGCAGAAGGCGAAAACTATACAACATCAACATAATCTCCAATCACCCACATAGAAACAAGGGGAGCCCTTGCCACCAGAGGAGAAGGGCCCCCGTAGGCCACCTAACCACCCCCAATAGACATCGACACCAGAGAAGCCACACCCAAACCTTGTGCAACGTCTCCATTAAAAAACACTTCTTCTCGTTGGACACCACACGCACTCCCGCCCAATGTCGCACCAATGTTCGTCTCCATCGTGAGAACACACTAATGTTATTAGTATCAAAATAAATATAATTTTGTTTATAGATTGTTAGGGAATCTTTTTAATATTTGTATAGGTTTTTAAAATTTAAATATTTGTTTATTTGTTATATTATGTAAAAAAAAATCAAGTTATTTTTTGTATGGACAATGATGACACTTATTAAATATTGTTTTATTTTTATAGTTTTATATGATTTTGTAACATATATATTTGATCATTTGTATATGCATTTGACATGTTCAATTATATTTTTTTTATCCTTTAAACCGATATTAATTAAAATGTCTTTTTCAGAAAATCTTTTGCAAAAAATTGAAATAATTTTTATTCAAATACTAATTTAGAAGTTTCTATCAGTTGATTATTATCAAATGTTTTTTAAATTCAAATAGATTTAATGAAAATGATATTGAAAAATTTGCAAGATCCGTTTCAAATAATTATAAGAAGAGGTCATACAATGGAGGAAAATGTAAAAAAAAACTCATGCCTCTTATGACAAAACAATTGCATTTTACAAATTTTTAAGGAAATTATACTATGGCAAAAATACAAGGAAATTCCCGTCATATTATCAAAGTTTTTCAAATCTACTTGAACCATATTTAGTATCATACTATTCTTTTGAGTATCTAGCCAACTATTCCTTCACTATATATATATATTTTTTTAATGAATATAATGTCTTAGATGTTGTAAAGATATTCTCTTGTGTTGTTTTCTTTGATGTTTTAATGTCAAAAAGAAAAAAATATCTTTTATTTTAATCATACAAATATTGAAGTGCAAAAATACATAATTTATTAAATGTTTTACAAGTTATTATTTTATAACTATAAGCATACATAATTTATTTTTCATAAATAAAATGTTGAATATGTTTTATATATCCTCTCTTTTTATTTACTATTGTGTTTTACTTTCTAAAAAAATTAAAATTATATTTCTTATTCATAAACATATACAAGTACAACTATACATAATTTATTAAACATTTTACAAGTTAAAATTTTATACGAAAAATATCAACTATTCTTGTCTTTAATATTTAATATACCAATACTAATTATTGCAAATTTCATAGTGTTTCAAATTATCTAAACATAACCTTTTATCCAAGTATTTATCTTCTCACACATTTGCAAATTCCATTAATTTATGCTTATTTATAATCAATGTTATATTTATATTTAAATGAGTTATCATAACCCTACTCCTAATCATAACCCTAACCTTAGCCCTATTGCTATCTTTAACCCTAACCCTAACCATAACCCTAATCCTAACTCTTTCTAACCCTAACCCTAATCCTAGACCTAACAATAACCATAACCCTAATAATATAATCCAATGATATTATATGATGCAACTAATGAATATATTATTACAAATACACTATGCTAAAAAAAAGTAGACACAACAAATAAAAACAAGACTATTCTTGCACTTTTTGGTAGGAACTTCACTGCTCTGCAACTCTTGTTTATAAAAGACATAAATTAGTCATAATTAAATTGTGAAATTTACTTATTAATTACCATTATGTAAATTTGTTTATTTACCTTTCAATTTGAGTCATAAATTAAGGGTTATTTTAATTTTAAAATTTATAATTAATTAATAAGGATTACATAATACCCAAAGTGATCAATTAAATTAAATATATAACTTAATTGAATGTAATTCTAAATTATAATTAATCATTCAACATATCATAATAAAAATATAATAGTAATTAAATAAGGTACTTGTTAGACACTTAAATTTCACTACATCAATAATCAATTATATATAATTTAATTAATTAAACTATCTTTTCTTATTTGAGGAATAAAATTATTTATTTTTTATTTTAACTAATTTTTTAAATTATTTTGTTAATTATGCTATTCAATACATTTAGTTTAAAATAAATATAATATTATTTTTCATTTTCATAATTAATAAAATAAATAAATCAACTAGTCACATGATTAACTAATAAATTAAAAAAAAACTAATCTTACATCTCTATCATTCATTTTCATACTACATCATTAAATCTCAATCCTTCCCATAGAGATATATTTAAAAATAACCCTAACAACCAACACTTAATAAAATCATCTCAATTAATCTTAACCATTCATCTATTAGTTTAACCTATAAGTTAATTTACTCTAAAATCTTATGCATCTTAACCATCTATTTTTATACTACATCTTTAAGTCTAGACCATCCACATTAAATAAAATAAAAATTTATAAATCTAAATCAACCCTCATATTCAATTATTTTAAGAGAAGAATTTGCATGTAAATACTATTGGAATCTTAATTAACTCTATGAAGTAGGAAGAAAAGGGTTCTGAGGACGGCAAGTCAAATATTGGGGAGGGGTTCTCCTCTCACTATTGCGGGTGACCTCTTTGTTGATGATTCCTCAAGTGTTAAGCCAGATGTGCAGTAGAAAGGTAAGTTTGGGGTTGCTGATGTTGTTGTGGAAACCCAGGATGTGGAATTGGAAAGGCTAAAGAAGAGAAGAGTTATGGCAGAGGAGATTGCGAGCTCCATCCAAAAAATCAAGACTTCGGTTGTTGCTGGAAAAGGTAAGGAAATATCTGTTGATAAGGAAAATGGTAGTTCCTTCGAGGAGGAAGATTCTTTGGGGAAGGGGGTTTTTAATATTGATAGAGAAGAGATGTCTGATGTGTTGGGAACTGCTCGTGAGAGTTCCATTATTTTTTAAAAATTGTTTAAGTGGTTTTTTCATGAACTCAATAAAACTAATGTCAAAGTAAGGGGTGTGGTGAGTAAGGCTGAGGAGACTTCTGTCCAAAACCAAATAGATGAATTGTTTGATTCCTTAAACTCTATGGCAAATAGTGTGACAGAGGAAACTTTTAAAATGAAATAGGATCTTGAAGGTAGAATCCTCACCCTTGAGGATAAAATGGAGAAAACTTGGGATATTGTGATGAGAGGTGGGGAGGATTCTAAATTTGTTGGTAAATTGGATTCTACTAGTGTGATCTCTCCTATGGTTAGTGCCAAGAAGCGTAAAGATAGTGCTCATGCTGAAGAGATCGGTGCTACTGGTAAGCTGATGGGGGAGGAGGGTGTTGTTGGGAAGGGTGGGGAGAAAGATATTGTTTTGATTACTGAGGTAAATATGGATGGTCCTGGTGCTAGGATAAGGAAAAAGACTAAAACTCAGGTTGGGGCCTCTGGTAAATAAATTTCTGATGTTTTGGATGATGCTCAGAAGGTTGTAGCAAGCGACGTGGAGGCAATGGATATTTTGAATAACATGTAGTGCTGCTTGTTGGGGTCCTCCTTTTTGACTAACTTTTTGCTGTTGATTCGCTATTTTTGGGTTGTTTTTTGCGTAATGTTGTTTTCTTAAGTTTCAGCTACTTTCTAATGTAAAGGGTTTCGGGCCCCTTCAAAACCCATATTTTACCTCTAATAAAAAACTATATCAAATTTACTCAAAAATACATCTCCATCGAAAAAGAAGGAATAGATTTATTGCAAAAGGCCATGCATCTCATACAAGGTTCCAATCGGAGAGATTGAATTCAATGGAAAGATTGAATTTTGAGAGCTTTCTAAAAATTCATTGCATTAAATATTTGGACTAGTATTAAGAGAAATATGACAATTTGAATTTGACCCTATCATGATGATTTTTTTAGAAGGATTTTTTTCTTCTTTGTAATCTAAAAAATGAAATTACATTCTATTTTTTGAAAATGGATAGAAATGTTTAAATCTCAATTTCTATACTACTTTTTTTTAGATTTGTATTTAAAAATAGATTTCATAATTTTTTTAATTTTATCGTTAAAGTAATTAATTTTATTTATTTATAACAATGATTACATCTTTAAAAAAATAAACTCTTGTTTATTAGGAGAATACATATTTGTTTTTAGTGTATTTATTATGATTGAATAAAATAGAATATTCTAAATACAATGCATTTTTCTTTCACAATGTTTTATATTAATAAATTTATTTTCTTCCCAAAAGACATAAGTAAGTATCCATTTTCACAACTCTCACATAAATAAGAAGAAATAAATCACCTCATATACACATATGTATCAAAAATTGACATCCTCTAAAAAATAAGGTTATTATAGTCTAATAGTTTCCAAAGAGGGCTTCAAAAAACCCAAAACAAGCCTTCATAAAAATATATCATCATTTTTTTATCTCCACAAATATGCAAACATAAAGTTTATCATCCAATTCAATGAAGGTTTTCTCACCTCCTAACCATAGGACTTACAATGCAAGTCCACTTCAAGCTAGGGGGCTCAAGAAACCAAGTTTCACAACAATGAACACATAAACACACAAATTTGCAACTACACAAATGGATAACACACACATATGAATCTTCTCAAGATCCATAATAAGGGGGACTCAAAGGAACCAATAATATCTTGAAGAAAAATATAAATAAAATCTAAATATCCCCAATACCCAACAATATCCATAAATCACAAATTACATCACCGTATTTCTCCACCCAAATCACATGCTCACAACCAAAATAATCGGGTTTGTGCAGGATCATGGGGGGGGAAACAATGGCCATGCAACAAAAAAATGTGACACGAGGAAGTGAAAATCATGGATTTCATGTTTGACTTTTTGGATGGATTGGTAAAAAGTACATTTGCTAAGGTAAACACCAAAGCAAAATGAATATCCATTATTAGAAACATACAATTTTTTTTGAGATTGAGCACCATATATTATATATTATATATATTATTAATATATCATATATATATAATATTAATATCTCATATATTATTAATATTTTTTTTCTCGTTAAAATGCCAAGGCCTAAGTATTTAGTATTAATATATAGAAGTAGAAATTACAAAATTACCAAATTTATAGTACTGGTATTATGCTATATAGAAACATTATGATACCAAAAAATTGTATACAAATCTGACAACCTTGAGACAACTGATATACTAGAATATCAGATATATCCCCTTATCAGATATACACTACATTATAAAAAATATAGCAATATATGTCAACAAAAATGACTAGAAATTGTTATACTATAGTAAAAAAACTGGACTAATATTTGGCATCATTCTTCCATGGCATTTTAATTTTCTTGCACTTTCTGGTGACTTGCATTCAAGTCCAACAGGTTGTCACCTTGCCCTTCCTCCAAAGCGCAACAACTCTCTATGGTAGTATAATTCTTGGCACTGTAACTTGTCTACGACCGTGTCTTGATTGGTGAGAAAGTATGAAGGCCAAAGTAGATAATTTGCTTTTTTTATCATAGTTTCCATTTGGAGACCCAATTCTTCAGAATGCATGTTTACTGTCCTATACAATAAATAGGGATCATCATCATGAAGACCCTTCTTTACTACCTCAAAAACTACTGCAAATCCCCATTTTTGTTTCAGGTAGCACCTTGGAAAAATCCCTGCTACATATCCTTTGCCTTTGTCAAAATTATACTGTTGAACACATTTGAGAAGATCATTCTCCCCAAGAAATTCTGGTAGGACAATCTCAATATACACTATTTTGAGGGATGTCTATGACTGAAGAAGATCCATAGCGTTTGAAAGAAAGATGGAGAGAAGATTCAAAGAAAACAATAATATGGGGGAATTGAAATTTAGACAAACTATTTCATCCCCAATTACTATTTTTATGCAATCCACAAGAGTTGGGAAAACCATATGAAATACTTGATATAGCTCTTCATCGGTGACTTCCTCCAAAAATGGTAACTTGTGCCTCTTAACCTTCATGGGGATTCTAAAATTCTTTGTGTTGTACTCCATGAGAAGATCCACACCTCAATTGTTGTTGATAGAAACTGTGCCTTCAATCTTCAAGCACCACCTTCGACCCCTTCCAAACAAAACACTCAATATATGGTAATCGAAACTAGACCTCCAAACTTCTTGCACCACCTTTGACCCCACCCAAACAAACAAAATACAAGCAATGTGCACCGGTAAACACTTCCTTTTTGAAAAATCCACTACACATATATTATTAATATTAATATCTTATTATATATATTATGCATATAATATATTATATAGATTATAAATATAATATAATATTATATATTATATTACTAATATTAATATATTTAATAAATTAATATTATATATTATATATAATATATTATATTTATATATATAATAATATATTATATTTATATATATAATAATATATTATATTATTAAATCTCATATATGATATAATATTAATATATATTAATATTATATTATATATATTTTATATTATATGATATATTAATATATATTAAATTGTATAGGAGTGAATTTACACCCCTTACACAAATTCCCCTTTCACATACCTTCACCTTAGAAAATCAAATCCGTAGGCAAGATTCCACATCACCCAACTACCTTCCTTCCACTTGGTATCTGTCTCTTGTGTCAGTGAGAGAATATTTGTCAAAGACGTCCGCGTGGTGCGCAAACATCTGCACAGTGCACTTATGTCCCTAACGAATTCCTACATTTGAAGCTAGAAAAAGCGTTACACTTTCAATTGGGGTCAATTTGTAACATCCCTCTTCGAACAACTGACCCTGAAAATGGTAGATTCTTCCCACTTCTCCTTCAAATTCATCCATCTTTATCTCATTTCCTTCTCCTCTAAGCAATAGATTGGCATTCTCTTAGCACTTTCAACATTCTCTTCACTTCAACACTCCATTGCAGCAACAATACTCCAACTCCACAAAGCAAGTGTGAAGAAAGCCATAGTAGCATGGGCTTGGAGTCTTATGAGACCTCCCTTCATCACAATCGAGGCTATGGTGACCTTGCCAAGTCCACTTTCTCCTCCATTAGCTAGTGAGCTTTTGGGTGGAGGTGGTAACATTTCACTCCTCTCCTTTGTGATTTGGTTGAGTAACACTTTACTGTTTTGTAATGTTTATTGCAATCTCTACTTTCTTTACTTCTTTATTGCATATTTCTCTCTTGTTGCTATTTGGTTATCCCTGGAGGTGGAAACACCAAAATGGGAGTCTGATTGAGGCAGACCCCTATACAACCCCAACAATTTTCCTCTCTTTCTTGTGTGTAGGTGGACGTGTATTTGGAGCTAGCTGGTGAACTAACACTTTGGTGAGATCCTTTTCATTACTTTAACCTTCATCTATTTAATTTATCACCTATGTTTGTATTTTTCATACTTTATTGTTCTATTTTTCTCATTCAAGAATAGTTAGCTATGTCGTTAGTTCATTTTTTGGTAGTTTTTATTGTACTTTATGTCCTCTGGTCGTATAGATACTAGTGCACTTGAGAGATGCTAGCGCACTGCACTATCGTCCTAGAATTGCGTTGTCGTTCTTAGACAGAGAGTTGTCTGAGGTACAATATTGACTCCAAAAACTAGCTCGCCTAGCCTAAACTTAGATTTCGGGTCTGAAGAGTGATTGAACTACTTTATAGTCCTCATCATTTTTTATCTCTATTTGAAACACCCCTTTAGAGTGAGGTAAGTTAGGGCAGCCCTCCGCTCTCGGCTCTCCGTGACCTGGAGCCTTGATGTGGTTGGTCCCCCTCTCTTACATTTTTTGGTGAACCTCACGTGAACTAACGTCTACCCATTCGATGGTGTGAAAACTCTTTTCTAGTACCTTGTGATCATTGTACTCCTAAGTGTTGTGAAGGTTTATGAGCATCACAACCCAGTCCATGATTTTATTGGTACGTTGTTAGGAGGTGTACGAAACCTTCCAATGGAAAAGATGAAGGTCACTCCCGGTTTCTCTACAAGCCTTTTTCCAAATCTACTATTGGTCTTTCTACCCAGGAGTAGTTGTTGAGGGGCGAGGTTGGATTCTTTGATGAGACAGATCATGTCCCCACACCTCCTACATCCCCTACACCATCATCAGTAGATGAGAATGAAGCTTTCCACATCCCTTCAGAGTATGTCTCTGCCCTTAGCAAAGGGTTGGGTGACTTTGAGAATCACCTAAAGAAAGACCCCCGAAGTTGGCTAGAGCCGCTAAGGTTATTAGTGAGATAAAGTATATGGTGGGAAAAAATTGAAGCATATAACTTCTAGCTAGCCTTTCTAGTCTGATTGAAGTGTGTGCCCTACCAAATAATGCTAACACAAGGGGCCTCTCTCAAATAACATGAGATACATCTAGGAGTGTCGATGTCCCCCACATCTATATACATAGATGACATAATCCTGTCAATCAACATCCCCTCTACCTCTGAGTGATCCAAAACTATCAAAGCGAACATAATACCCTTGGGTGTTAGTTTCACCCCTCCTGTCACCTCTAGCAATGGAGACTTCGGTGTGATGAGTGGTGGAGGCTTTGGTAGTGGCAGTGGTTTTGGTGGTGGGGGTGGTGCTAGTGGAGGTGGTTCAGGTGGAGGCGATGGTGGTAGCTTCAAAAGCGAAGGTGGCTTTAGTGGAGGCCCTATTGGCAGTGGTGGCTCTAGCAGTGGTTCTGACGACAACCACATTGGCAGTTCTAGAGAAGGTCCAACTAGTCCTATGTCGTCTAACAATCCTATTCTAAACACTCTTCTTTAGAATATGGGCAATATGCAAAGCCAGCTGGTGAGTCTCTCCCAAGCCTCTGCCTAGCCTATCTTTCAACCCTTCTTCCAACATAGTCCATTGTCGGTAGCAATCTTAAGTAATCCCTTCCCAAAAGGAATGGAGATTCCCAAATTCAAGAAATATGGTGGCAAAGGGGACCCACAAACACATGTGTTCTCCTTCAATGCCCTGTGTACAGATTTCTTCCATCATGATGCATTGATGGAAAAATTATTCCCTCGTTCTCTTAAGGATACAATACTCAAATGGTACCGTTCCTTACCAAATAACTCTATTTTCTCATTCAACCAACTTGTGAATTAGTTTCTCTGACAGTTCCAAGCCAATATCGAATTGAAGATGACCTTTAAGGATCTCGTTCGATGCAAGCAAGGGGATAATGAAAAGATTATTAATTTCATAGCACGGTATCAAGCGATCTTCTCATAAATCGTGTATCAGTTGCTTGATTCTAACGTATAGAAGGTATTCATAGGGAACTTGCAAAGACCTTGGCAGGAAAAGTTTTCCCTTATGAAGTACCCTTCTTTCGCGCATCTATGTGCAGCACTACGAGAGTATCAACAGACAGTAGTTCAATTTGGGGATCCTCCTCACACTCTCATTCAGAAGGGAAGTCCATTATATCAATCACTGGGAAAGGTAAGGCTATTGCGAATGTGGTAGCCGCTACGAATGATAACAACCTCAAATGCAACATGAAGTTCACAAAGTTAGCAAAATCTTATTCTTCCATCCTACAGAAGTTGCTAAAAGATAAGCTCATAACCTTGGAGAACCGTAAACCCCTCAAGGAACCTTACCCTAGTTGGTACGATGCAAATGCCTTCTATTAGTACCATCAAGTCAATGGACATGATATCAAATGCTATATGCGCCTGTGTCATGAGATATAGGATTGCATCAAGGACGGTACTATTCATCTCGATGGGAATAAACAAAATTCAAACAAATCGGTGGTGAAAGTGAATAGTGAGTTGCAGATATACACGGACCCATTTCCATCACATTTTGCCAACATGATTATCGATCCCTCTAATTCTACTAGTCAGCCCAAAGCATATGTTAACATGGTTAGAGTTACCCCTTCTGTGCAACCTACGACCGGCTCGCCAGATGTGACATTCACTTCATAGGATATGCCCTTAAATAATAAGCCCTCTCCCCTTTGCATTCCTGCTCACCTCAATGGGAACATTGTGACAGGGGTCTTAGTCGATCCCGCAAGTGGAGTGAATGTCATTACAGAAGAAATGTCATGGCTTAATTCATTGCATAAGGGGGAGTGTGAAGAAATGAAATCTACCATCTATACGCACGATGGTCTATCTCTCAAGCTGTATGGCTTGATAACTCTATTTGTCCTAGTTGGACCTATGGTTGTAGACATAGTCTTTGATGTCATTCCAGAGTCATATTTGTTCAAGCTAAAGCTAGGCATACCTTGGCTAGCTTCCATGAATGGAATCACCTCTATCATTCACAAATGTTTAAAGTTCTCCCATGAAGGTGTTGTGCACATAGTGCATGACACTAGGTACCAGCCTTTGGTATCCTGTGGGGGATATTCATTGGATCACTTTTGGCCTGCCTCGATTGGTTTGCTTCCTCCAAGAATGGACCTACTTTATAAGAATTATGTGAAGTATAAGACTAGGGGCAAGGGACAGCCAAAACTGACCCTTCTGATAGTGCAACAACTAGTTTCCTCCTCTTCTCAAAAGGGAAAAGAGAAGTTGCCCCATCCTTGGGATGGCTCTCCCACTCCTCTTTCTAGAGAATATTTTTGGATGAGTAGGCCTAGCTTTTACCTGCTAAGTTTGATGGTGCCTATTTGGCATAGACCCAAGATTAGGATATTGGATCTCCCTACCAAACCACTCAGACCTTGGTATTAGTTGTATGGAAAGAGAAAAGGTCCCCATGGGGAATCCTCTATGTCTCAACCTCTGTGACCTCCTACTTCTCCTGCTCCAAAAGCAGTAAACAAGAAGAGGCCCGCTACTGAGGCACTAGAGATGACTCCCCCCATTGTTTTTCAAGTTGCTCCTCTTGCTCCCGTTAGAGAGCCTGCCCCTCCACTGGAAACAGTTGTGGTGGAAACTCCCATGGCTGAGAATGAGTCTTCCACTCCTTCGCAACCTCTGGTTTCTAGCTCAAAGAGTCGTAGAAACCACCTTGCATGTGAGAACAAGCGCCAGTGAAAGGCTCTTGCAGCTGAGCAGGCGACATTGCAGAGGAAGGAGGTGGAGATGACCACCCCTACTTTAGGGCCTCCTGCTATGTCCTCCTCTCTCCTCCCCTCTACTTCCATTCAACCAAGCTCTGTATTGCTTCCAACTCCTATTGTGAGTGCACTTGACCCCAAAAAGGTGTAGGTGTTCATCGCTCCTTCGATTGAGCTGCCCTTGTTGATGTCCCTTTTGGACATCTCGCCTTTCCCAAAACCTATGGATATGTCAAATACTTCAGGGTGTCTATTGCAATTTTCTCCTCCTCTTCCTCCATGCCTTTTGCCTCATCTATGGGGAGTTCTCATCCCCCAACGAAGAAAAAGATGGAGGATGGCCTTTCCAGTGATGGAGGGTGTACGAGGAGCCCACCCTCTCTGAAGGGTGGTCCTGCATTGGCTTGTTCTGTCTTAGTGATGAAACTAGTCCCGACTTCCCTTGAGTTCGTCACCGCTCTCGAGTCACTCAGTTAGCCTAGCGATGGATCTTGGGCATAGCCCTCTCCATCCGTTGAGGTACGACATGGAATTCCTATAAAGTGCATGTTTAACTCTCTAGATGAAGTTCCAACCTTGTCAGCGATCTTTGCGAAATCACTGACCATAGCTCCACAAGAGCTGAGTGGAGGAGACCTTGCGGGGCCTTCTTCCTTAGCCCTTGTTGTAGAAGGGTCGGAAGCTCCTCCCCTTAATATTCCACCATTGCAGGCTCATCCTCCTTCCCCTTATGATGATCTAGAATGGGAAGCAGATGACCTCTTGGTTGATGAGTCTTAGGGGTAGGCCTCTTCTTTATCTTTAGATTAGAAGTTTGTGTTTTGATATGTGTTTCGCCGTAATCATGCTATGTGTTCCTAGATGACCCTTGTCTCCCTTGTTGGTGCTTGGATACAGGAGTGATTTTACTGTCATAAACCTTCCTCTATTTGTATCATCATTCTTCCATGTCTATGTTTGATTTTTGACAAATTGGTGACAATGCAAAGTGTTGGGAGCATTTAGGCTTCCCTTCCATGTTGACCCAATTTTTTATTTTTAATCTGTCTTCTTATGCATTCTTCACATGGTCTGACATAATAGGGGGTTGCTGACAATTCATTTATATATTATTATTATACTTATATATATATATATATATATATATATATATATATATATATATATATATATATATATATTTATGAGCAGTTCTGACCCTGAAATATCAGATCACCCTTGTGCCCTTTGTTTATGTTTATTTCTCCTTTACTCTTTTCTTATATTATTCTCTTTTCTACTTGAGTTTTCCCTTTCATGTGTGACAACACCATTTCTATTCAATACTATGATTTTTATAAAATGCATTCATTTCCAATGAATCTTTTCTCGAAAATCCTCTCAGACATTTCTTTTTCAAAACCACATTCACAACTAGAACCCCTAATGGAATGTGTTTCCTTTATCATGGGTTCACAAAGAAAGAACTTGAGAACTTTCCTCTGAGATGGAAGCAGATTTGACCTTCCCCTCAAAAGGGAGCATTTTCTTCCTTTCGAATTCCTTGATGAAGTGAACATCTTTCGAAATGATCCCTTTATGGTGAATCGATTTGAGAAAAAATGTCTCTTTTTGTACTTTCAAATAGCACGTCCCTTTGGTGGACCCTCTTCTTACGCCAGGTTCCCAAGGGACCCCTTTGAAAGCCTTCCAATTTGTTGATGGTCCGCGTGACTGTCCGCTTTATTACCTATGTGGTCGCTTTGTTTTGAGACATACTTTAACCATGAGTAAACATGTCGCTTTGCAGGTGCGGCTATGAAGTCGCTTTCCAATTTGACTCTGTAGAGTCTCCTCCTTTGGGTTTCATCCACGAAAGGGATCTCGGGGGATGCCTCCTTGCAATTCTGCGGGCCTATAAGGTGCTTTCATCTAGGTTTCCTTCATTTGAGAGATCTTGGGTGATAATTTCTTCTGGGTTTGTGGGCTTGTAAGGTGCATACTTCATGGGGCTTCCTTCATGTGAGCTTTTTAAGTTTTCCTCCTTGCAGGTCTGTGGGCCTGCGAGATGCTTTCATCCTACGAGATTTGTCCATCATGGTCCGAGGGCCTTCGGTGTACCTTGTGCAGCTTCATAATTCTGTGGGGCTATGGAGTCTCTTGTTCCAGCTTGTGCCTTCGATCTCACTAGATCACAGTCTGCTTCCTCGATGGTTCAGGTATATTACATCTCTAACCTTAGGACTAACTCTTCGATCTACTTTATTGAAGCACTCATTAGTACTCATGCTCACTAAAGTGGGGGAAAAATGTATAGGAGCGAATTTGCATCCCTTACAAAAATTCCCCTTTCACATACCTTCACCTTAGAAAATAAAATTCGAAGAAAAAAATTCTACATCACCCAACTACCTTCCTTCCACTTGGCATATGTCTCTTGTGTCAGTGAGAGAATATTTGTCAGAGATGCGCACATGGTGTGGAAACGTCCATGCGGCGTGCTTACGTCCCTGATGGATTCATGCATCTGAAGTTGGCAGAAGTGTTACACTTTCAATTGGGGTCGATTTGTAACGTCCCTCTTCGACCAGCCAACCCCAAAAATTTTAGATTCTTCCTTCTCCTTCAAATTCATCCATCTTCATTTCATTTCATTCTCTAAGAAATAGATTGGCATTCTCTTAACAATTCCAACATTCTCTTCACTTCAACACTCCATTGCAACAACAATACTCCATCAACTCTGCAAAGTGTGAAGCAAGCCATAACAGTGTGGGCTTGGAGTCTTGCGAGACCTCCCTTCATCACAATCGAGGTTGTGGTGACCTTGCCAAGTCTATTTTCTCCTCCATTGGCTAGTGAGCTTTAGGTGGAGGTGGTAACATTTCACTTCTATCCTTTGTGATTTGGTTGAGTAGAACTTTACTATTTTGTAGTGTTTATTGTAACCTCTACTTTCTTTACTTCTTTATCACATATTTCTCTCTTGTTGCTATTTGGTTTTCCATGGAGGTGGAAACACCAAAACGAGAGTTTGGCTGAGGAAAACCCTTGTACAACCCCAACAATTTCCCCCTCTTTCTTGTGCGTAGGTGGACATGCATTTGGAGCTAGCTGGAGAACTGGCACTTTGGTGAGATCATTTTCATTACTTTAGCCTTCATCTATTTACTTTATCATCTATGTTTGTATTTTTCATACTTTATTGTTCTATTTTTCTCATTCAAGAATAGTTAGCTAGGTCGTTAGTTCATTTTTTGGTAGTTTTTATTGTACTTTCTGTTCTCTAGCCATACGAATGCCAGTGCGCCTAAGAGACGCTAGCACACCACACTATCATCCTAGAACTGCGCTATTGTCCTTAGACAGAGAGTTATTTGAGGGACAGTATTGACTCTGAAAACGAGCTCACCTAGCCTAAACTTGGATTTCGGGTTTGAAGAGTGAGTGAAGTACTTTATAGTCCTTATCATTCTCAACCTCTATTTGGAACACCCCTTTAGAGTGAGGTAAGTTAGGGCAGCCCTCCGCTCTCAACTCTCTGTGACCTAAAGCCTTGACGTGGTTGGTCCCCCTCTCTTATATAAATATATATATAGATATATCATATATATTATATATTATGTACAATATATATTATATTATATATATTAATATTAATTTTAATATATGATACATATTATATATTATACACATAATATATTATTATATATATTATATTAATATTAATTCATATGATATATGAGATTAAAAAAAAAAGTGCTCTTTGAAATGGATATCCATTTCAAAGAGCTTAACAAAGCTCTCAAAAATAGATATCCATTTTTTTCCCTCCAAACCAAATTTTCATTACAACCTCTGGAATTTTATCAACAAATAAGCTTTAGGTATTTTAAAATGCATTTTTTTTGAATTATTTTAATTGTTTTATATGTTTTTTTAACAATTATATTAGGTTTTTTTGTAGAGAATTTTGGAATTAGTTGGAAATTATGTTAATTTTAAAATTATAATTTTTAACAAGGTTTAAATGGAACAAGTTGATTTAGAAAACCCTCATCCACCAAACCCCCCCTCAATTCAGGATCTAATTGAAATAAATATTATTGAATTAAGAAACATTGCTAAGAGATACCATAACCACCAACATTTGCGCTCAGTCACACCTAATATAGAGGCCATAATTAGTTATGTTAGGGACATTGCTAGGCAACATTCTTCATTTCAATAGTGGAGAGATGCGAAGAGGTTGGAATATGCAAATGGTTTGGGGTATGATGAAATTAAAAAAATAGAAATATCTAAAGCCGATTTAGCCCAGCATTTTGTGAACCCAAAAATAGGACAACATATTGGTTTACACAAACCAAAATTTTCCATAAAATGGTGCACCCATCAGGACATAACTGCAAATTTTTGGGATCGTTGGTGGATGTTGTTTGATAAACCACCCAATAATAATCTCGATGTGCCTCTTTATTTTCTCCACAAATTATATGTGGAATTTGTTTTAGGAAGACATGTCAAATATTTTTATTTCAGGCATTTTCAGGGAGTGGGTATGGGAATGCCCCAAGATAGACTTGGGGCAATTCGTATCATGCAAGGTTCCATTTTTCCCCCTCCTTGTCTTCCTCCCCCACCTCCAACACCCCATCCATACCTTTTTTCCGATGCGACCCATCATAGTCTCTTGGCCATACACTCTTTTGTTGGCCATTTAATTACATAGTCGTTAGATTTTTCCTAGCTACCTGATAGTGAGACTCCTCGTGCTTCAGTTGATGTTGGTAAAAAAATGTCATCTAGACATATTTGTGTGCCTCATAAATGTAGTACATGCAACCATATATGTCTAGGTCCTATAGGAGATACAAATGAGCCTCCCCTACACACATTTGAGTATGAGTTGTATGATGTGTCACTTGGAGGAGATGAGGCACCAGTGCATACTACAGATGCAATGGAGGAACAGATGTAGTGCCATCCACCATTGGAGATGAAGAGCAACAAGAGCAATCTTTTGTAAAGGTAAAACTTTTAAATTTATTTCATAGTGCATTTCATTTAAAATTATTATAATAAATAGTAAATGTTACTAATGTATATTTAAGTGGGATTGAACAATTGACGGCCAAGGAAGAGATTAGAGATGTGCATCATGGACCTCTTTCAACCATTGAATTTGGTCTACACACATTGGTATAATTTTTTGTACATGTCAAACCTTTTTGTTGTACGCATATCATTTAAATTGTGATTAATTAAATACATACTAATTTATATCTTGATCTTATTATAATTTTGCAGTCTAATCCAAATGTGACTGATACAACAACTTTTACAATAAAAATTTCTCAATCAATCTTAGTTGCATCACCAATTCAGGTATATAAGTTTCTAGATATATGTAGATATATGTTTTAGTTTATGTTTGTTTGTCGGCAATTGTATATTAATTTTGTCATTTTTATTTTTCTTCTTATAGAGTATGCCCCCATCCATGTTTGTGTATCCAGAACTAAGACAATATGGTAGGAATCTTGAGTGTCCTAAGGGACCATCATTTGTTGAACGTATGTTAGCCAGAGAAAAATTTCTTGAGGTAATGAAGAATTGAATTTGACTTTAATTTATAGTTTAGTATAGTGATTAGATGTTACTTTGAAAGTTATAAAAAAATAGTAGATAAGTTTCTATTTAGTAGTCTAAGTTATTTACTATTGAGAGCTAATTAATCTAATTTGTGGTACGAATTATTTTTGTCCAGACATCTTCTCATCCATTAGGTGGCGTGAAGAGGCTATGTTTTTGTGATCTGCCACAAGATTAGGATTTTCTTGACATGGCATAGCCATTTGAGATATATATTGTATATATAGACCATGAGATAACATATGCCACATTTTGCAAATATTATTTTGAGTTGGCATATATGCCAAATTTGTATATGTACATACACAATTACTTTACACTTTTATATATAAAAATTGATATTTGACATATTTTATTCGTTGTGTGCATGGTTTCCTATTTTGAAACTTAAAATTTGAATGTATATAATCACTTTATAATGGTTGATCTATGATGGATAATGTTGTGCCCCTAGCACATATGCCCTGTTCAGAACGAGGACCCTCTCCTTTTTTCACCTTTTCGGTTCATTTTGTCATTGCCTCGTTTTGCGTGCCCCCTATTTTGGTGTCCTAGATGGTTAAGAAGTCTTAAGGATGTCATCTCAAGAAGTGGTCCCCCCCTTGTCTGTTGTTTGTCCTTGGTGTTTTTTTTGGGTCTTAGGAGTTATTCTTTTCCTCCTAAGACCTTGTTTCCTTTGCTTTGCGGGTTCGGGGCGTGGGATGAAACTGGACCTAGAACCTTCACAAAGTTCTTCGTTCAGTTTTTATTCCAGTTCGGGCTCCACTTCTTGTCTTCTTGTTTTCTTTGTTTTTTTGCTTGTGTTTGTCCTTTCAATTGGTTTCCTCCCTTAAGTCTTCTTTGGTTTTCCTTTTTCCTTTATTTCCTTTCCTTTCATCAGAAGCAGAACTGGGGTGGTAACTGAACCCGAAACTTTGCAAAGGTTTTGGGTCTCGTTTGGTTCTGCCTCCACTCTTGTTTGGTTCCACCTCCACTCTCATTTGTTTCCACCTCTGCTCTCATTTGGTTCCACCTCCACTCTCATTTGGTTCCACCTCCATCCTTGTTTGGTTCTGCCTCTGCTCTCGCTTTTCTCCTTTGTGTTGTGTCCTCGTTTGGTGTCTTGTCCTCGTCTAGTATTGGCCCCGATTATATCTTCCTTTGCTTTCTTTTGTTGCCTTTTGTTTGTTGGTTTTTTTTCCTTTTCGCGGGTTTGGGACCGGGGTGGAAACTGAACTCGAAACTATGCAAAAGGTTCTGAGTCTGGTTTTGGTTCCGATCTTTCCCCCCTATTTTTCTTCCGTTCTCTCTTTGTTTTCTTTGTCTCCTCCTATTTGTTTTGGTCATGCTATTTGTGTTTGGGGTATCTTCTATGTTCTAATGTGTTTGGATCTTCTTGAAAACTCACTTGATGTTAGTGATAAACCGGAAAAACCGGAGTGGGGGACGAACTTGGGACCATTAGTTGGTTCTAGGTTCAGATTTCGTTCCATTCCCGGGTCTGATCTCATTCTTGTTCTGGACCTGACCCCACCTACATTAAGAAGCTTCATGTTCCTAATTCTCTCCTGGCTCCACTTCCAGTAAGTGAAAAATCTGACTAAGTATGGAGAGTTACCCTGAGGGAGTAAAGAATGATGTGAGCGGGCCTTGATGCTTGCCCCCCCCCATGAATTGAAAACTGTTTAGTAAAGGGAGGTAGCATGTAGACATTCCTATGCGGGCGACCACTTGCGAGTTGTTGTCTTGCCTTCGCCGCTCCTAACTATCGACCCAAGCCCGCCACCCGCCATGTGGGTCCCGACTCTTTGCTTTCGTCTGGCCAATGATGAACGTATAAGTCATGCTAGGGCTCCCCGCAGACCCGATGATGTGGGCCGCCTTATGTGGAACTCCGTTGGTTTGTGTCCTTCCGATCTCTGGGTTCCAGACCTCCCGCCACCGCTCGGAATTCAAACTCACCAACCTTCTCATCCACTATATGGGCATTTATGAGGATGTATTAAATGAACTAGGGAGTATAAATATTAGGCTATGTTACATCCCGATATTATAGCTACTATTGTATAGGGCAATTGATTGTACTGTTTGAATCTTGATGATGAATAAAACATGGTTGATCTTGTTAATAAATGAATGAGTTATGTTTAAATGATGGTTTCATTTGATTGTTACTTCTAAATGATTTTGTCTTGATTAAATATTGCAAACAATTATGGAATAATGTTATTCTAACTTGTGAGATGTTTTTACCTTGTTATGAGCATATGACTGCCGATGTCATGTCATGATGTGCAGGTATGAAGACTGTACCTCCGGGCAGAGGAGAGACATCATTCGGGGAGGAACTTGGTCGGGTAAACAGTAACGATTACCAAATTGAGCATACACACACATACTATAAATTGAGTAAGCCAAGTCTGTTTGTCGAGATAACGGTAAGTCGTCCATAGGCTTAAGGAGTCTAGTTTACTTCTTTGTGCTTAAGAGTGATGATTGTTTGTTTATCAGACTTACAGTATTACGTTCATAACGTGAATGGATATATGTTAATAGGTCAAGTAAGTATGTATATGCATGTCAATACATACGTATGTTCGGCAGATGGATATGCCCATACGTACGTATCAACATGATATACATACATTTACGTGTACACTACGTATTGTGATATACGTAAATATACATACCTACGTTCTCAATTGCCTGTGAATAGTGATATTAATTATATTATTTAATATTGCCTAGGAATTTACATATACAAATACTAACATGTATAAGTGTAAATATTCTGATATGTAAATAAAATATATATATATATATTATATATATATATATAATATAAATATTTAAATTGTAGTTTTACTTGGAAATATATATATATGTATACTCGTTAATATATTTAAATATTAATATTTAAATATATCAACGCATATATATATTGAAGTATACAAATCTACAATAAAGATATATATAAATATATATATTTACAAATATATATATTAAGTTAAATAAATTTATGAATCTTATATTACCGTGGGTAAAATTGTAATCACCTTACATAGTGAAATCTTTATTAATGAATTTAGAAATATTTGATTTTGATTTAAAATATGAAATCGATACATGGCTTGAAGTCAAAATTAATATTTTGTTTTTGAACTATGGAAATCGAAATTTTAAGAGAGTTAAGTATCTAAAATATAAAATTCTTCATTGAGTAAAGTCGAAACATTTGTAAATGAGGAAAAAATGTTTTATTTAGTAAAACTCATGAAAACTGCCTGAAGGAAATCGCGCACATCATGAAAATCGCGTGAAAAGCCACGCGCAGGAAGAAAAACGCGCCAGAAACGCGGGGCAAAGAACTGGTCTTTGAATGGCGCAAATACTGATCTCAAGACCACGAAATGGCAACGTGGGAATGTCTGGGACTTGACCTTTTCGTTTGAAAACAAATTTCCTTGTTTATTGCAACGATATAACCTAAAAACTGAAAACGCCTGGAGCTGTCAATCCGCCATGTGAGAGTTGAAAAATTCTAAATTTGCTGGCTTAATAGGAAGTCGATTCATCTCTATTATAATGACTTAGGGTTTATGAATTCGCCAAGTGTCTTTTTGACAAATTCTGGGCACTTGTTGTCAATCTGCACGCCTTCTAAAAGGGAAAACAGTTGCAATTCGGGCCTATATAATGACGCCCTTCCATTCATTGTGAACACACCTTTGGAGCAATCTGAGTTTACTATTTTTATTCCATATCCATTACATTGTACTGCCTGAGTTTCCTGTATTGTTGAGTTTGATAAATTCAGTGAATTATTTTCAGCATTTGCCAGTCACAGTGAATTAAGTCATTTTGAGTTTAAAGTGAGGTATTTGTATAGCTGAGTAGGAATTAAGTGTTGGAAACACGTCTATGAGAAGAGATATAGAAGCTCTCTATAGAGTGAAATACTTTCATTTAAAGAAGCCATATTTAGCTGAAACTCCGGAAGCTTATTTGAAGAAGAATTTAAAAGAGCAAGTCTGGGAGGAGAAGCTTTAAAATCAGGCATGAATCTTCCTATTATATAACCTTTGTTAAAGTGTTGTTTATTTTGTGTCTTGTGATCATTGCTTTCAATTAGCTTTAATAGGAAAGAACCAATTCGATGAATAAAGCAATGCATTAAAGGAGAAAATGTGTAAAGGATTCAATGATTATGGGAAATTGTAAAAAAAAGGGATTATTTGGGTTAAGAGTTCAAAGGATTAGATTATTTATCTTGCATTAAAAAGAAATAATAGAAAAAGGTAAAAGGGAAGGATTTACTTGCATTTTAAATGGTTATTGCATGTTGTGTATGATCTGTATATATGGAGAATACGTAGATGTACTTATTATCTACTAGGATCGAGATGATGGCAGAATCAAGTGAAGTCTTTTAGCTTAAGTTATTAGGATAACTGAGACAAGTTAAGTACTCCTAGGATAAAGAATTCCTAGTTAGGAGAATTGATACAAGACACTTGAATACTGTTTTCATTTCTAGTAGGTTCGTGTGATTGTAGGATGTCTGGGATGACGAATTCACCCATTGAAGGACAAACCTATGTGTAGAGTAAGGAAGCCTTAAGTCAAATCGGCCCTGAGTAGTGTTTATGATAGATGACCTTCATTCGAAGTACTGAATGAGAATACTTTGGCCAAAGTAGTGAAAGGTACGACATCCACCTAGATGTGAGATATTTGAGACTACACTGTCAGTTCATTGTGATCCAAGTACTAGATCGAGATTGTGAAATAGCAAGGTTCTAGTTGAGTAGGACACAACACTATGCTTAGTTGGTAATCGTTAAAGGATACCCTACCAATCTCTTCTTCGAAGGGAGGGCCGTTCATTGCAAAATGATCATGCGGGGGACCGCATTATAAGTCTGTGGTTGGCGAAAAAGTGCCCGAGTGATGTTTCTCCTCCACAACGAGCGACCGATGTACCAAGATTTGAAAGGACGAACTCCTGGACCTTCTTACTTCTATTTGTGCAAAAGCTTACGAGCTATGTATGTAACTGTATTACTTTTAACTCTGATTTATATTTACAATGAAAAGGAAATTCATGAGGAAACATATTGTAACTTGTACATGTTTATCAATAAAGAAAGGAAGAAATTTTATTGTATTATCTTTGTTAGATGTTACTTTTACATGTTTTTAGTGAGAATTGGAAAGTTTTAATTTACGCCGAATTGGGTCGTAACAGGCTCAACCTATCATTTTCACGTGTCAAGTTAGCCAGAAGATTTCAGAGCTGCCAAAGAGATCCAGTGCCTTCGCCATTCGCTACCCCCACGCCTATTGTCTTCATCGACCGATTCTTCGTGGACTTGGCAACCTCCTTCACCAAGTTCTTGAAGTAGGTTTTCCTTCCGCCCTCTTGTGCATTTTTTGGTGATTTCACGTCTAAGACGATGAATAGAGTAGGGTCAAAATAACTTCATGTGGTAGAGGAAGATCAAACCTAAAAACCCATGTTGCAAAATCTTAAGAAGCCTCCAAATCATCATGAAATATGAATCCGGGGCTTTATCACCTCAACGTCGTTCTTCCCACAGAGCACTCGTGCCCTCGGAGCCCGCCTCTTCCTTCGTCATCATAGTTAAACAAATGAAATACCACATCCCTGGCATCTTTCGGGTCCTCGTTCACAGAATTTTTTCCGCAGACCTCTGCTCCTGCCTCGCCGTTACAAATGGCCACCCTTCGCCAGCCTTTCGCCCTCTAGGCCCCAAGCATCCCAAGGCCGCTCAAACAACAAAACAATGAAAACTTAGGTGCCTTCACATTTTTTGGGTCTGATCCACCAGAATTCTATCCCTGGATTTCCACTTAATTCCCACTGTTCCAAACAACTATCCTTGAATGGCTTCCCAAACCATTTCATCCACACATTTAATGACTTAGGAGTTATGACGTCCATCTTTCGAACCCCCGGGTCCCAGGTCTCGGACCCCGAGACGCCTCCACCAAAACTCTGTTTCACCAAAGTCATTCCAAATGGCAAACCTTAGACAACTTTCCCGCCTCTCAGCTCCAGGTGCCCCAAAGATGGTTCAAATGACCTTTGATCGGGAAACAAGCCTTGACCCACGCGCTTAAATTGAACCCTCCCTTGCATAAAATTTTCAAATCATCCAACCTTGAAGTTGGGAGAAACCACATGGATTTCCCTGCCTTGTTCACACTTCACAACAAAAACCCTACCAGGGAAGTCTGACCCCTTGGGCCCGGGTTGACCAAATTCCCTCCAGTAAACTACTGATGGCATCTTGAAGTAAATGTTGGTTTCATGAGTGATTTATTATCCAACCACCTGACTTCATTAGTAGGGGTTTTGGCTAATGTTGATCTCTTTATGCTTAATTGCACTTATCACGCCTTTGTCTGTAGGATATATGGAATCAGGTGTAGGACCCTCAGGGGAAACTGCATAGAAAGAAAAAGGGAAGAAATCAGGAAGAGTTCCCCATCAGAAAGAGGACAAGGACCAGATGAAATTTCAATTCCAGGGAGAGCCTTTGCACCCAAAGATCATCACAGATTGGAAAGAGATTAATGATACCAATATCGGGCATGTTGACATGGATGAATTTAAGCAAAGGGTCAGGATCAACCCGACCACAGATAATGCAAGGCTTACCAGAAGCATCAAAATTGCTAAGGCTGTAGGATTTCCTCCATCCCTTGTCACTCTTGAATTGGTCATGGCTTGCCAAAAAGCATACCAACCAGAGACCTGAACAATAGTAGAAAGAGATGGGAACATTTTGGCTGATATGTCAGGAGAGGCGATAACAAAGACTTTTCAAATCCCTACCTTTGGAGAGATGGAATCGCTGACAATCGAGGAATGCAAAGCAATGTGGGATGTAGATCCCATAAGGTGCAAAAATCTGATTAATCAGTACTAGCTCAAAGAAAAGCGGGGCAACGCTGCGAAAGTTCCCCAAGAACTTTACCACAACGATTTCCATGAAGACTATCATGACCTAGTAACTCTATTGAACAAAATAATGGGCCTTCCTACCACTGCATATTTTCAAGAATGGATGGTCTACTTTGTAGAGAAAATCCTTTAGGGAAAGGAAGAGGGTTCCACGCAGACCACATTTTACTGGGGGGGAATAATAAGTGACTACTTCCACGAGTAGTTTATGAATGTTAAAAAGACCTCCAAATTCTATATGACATCCTACCTAGTTCACTCATTGGTTGAACGAAGGTAGTATAGTGGGTTGTTCAAAGCACCTAATGAAGAATCTGGTCGTGCATTAAAAGTTTATGATAGATATCCTCAGTTGCAGTATAGAAATTTCAAGAGGGACTATTGCATAGTGAATAATGCTTTCATAGGTCACATTATCAAGCTGCTTGGAGGATATTTTGAAAGGAGAGTTTCTCATAGTGCTCAGGTATTTATGAAACAATATCCCGTTTTGTTTATTCAGTACCCTAAATTCAACTACATTTGTGCCCAAGGCTACACAAAAAGGCAAAATAAGCTGCCCCGGTACCCTAATGACCAGATTATATTGCTAGAACTCTCTCAACAGCAGCAACATGTACATACTCTTCTTAGCAGCAAGCATTTGGCAGGAATCTCCTATCCTATTTCTTTTGGTCAAGGGATGTACAAGCTACAAACCTCTCAGTGTGTAGGGAACTCAAAGAAGGAACTAGCATAATACCGTTTCAACCTTCACACTGCTCACCCACGGATGGACCCATATGGGCACATAAGGAAAGCACTGGGACCAGAGTATGCCCACCTACATCATGTTGAAGATTTCTAGGAAAATTGCAAAGATGATAAGGAAGTACGCATGAGGCATTACATGCGAATGACTGCATACTTCGTGAAAAGGGTGAATTTTTTTCCTATCCCTAATCAAGTGGAGGAAGACAAGAGCACAGTCATGCACCCCAGGTACAATGAAATCGCTAGCTTACCACTGTCAGCAATAGATTGGGATGAATAGGAGGTCGATGATCTTGATATTATAAACAAGCCCATTGAGGCTCACGCCAAGGAATGGGTCAATGGACAGGTAGCCCGATTGAAGCAACAAGGGGTTGTCCTAACATATGAGGGGCTCAAAAGTGAGTCTAGTGCCACAAATTATGTTGCTACTACCACCTCAATGGGAGAAGCATCTAAATATCCCCCACTCACAAGATCGAGGAAAAGAAAAGAGACTGAAGAACAACAACCGAATCCAAAATTTTACTCAAGGAAATCTTCAGAGGGTGAGCCCTCGAAGAAACATAAAAGGTCAGGAAGCATCACAGGACTGCCCACAATTCAAGAAGATCCCCTTCATGAGGGAGAAGAAATGGAGATGGATCAGCCAAAGTCTCCACCGGCCGCTTCTGATGTTGCTATCCCTTCGCCTATTTCCCAAGCTATGGTTGCTACATCCCCACCTATAGTAGATATTTTGGTCCACCTTGATTCCTCTTCACCAACTGGGCCTATAATATTGATTAGTTCCTCCTCTACTACCACTTCTCCACTTTCCTCCACGTCTATGTCCCCCACCACATCGCTTCCACTGGTAGCAGCAACAATACCAATACCAACACTCACATTGCCAGAGGCATTCTTGTGGCACATGCGAATTGTACCCTCTGAGATTTCCCAAGTACTGATGGATCCCACCATCCAAACTGCCTTAGCATAGGTCATTTCCCATGCCCCTCCCTCAAATCCTTTGACAGAGCCACCAACAATGGAAGCTACAATGCAAATATTCGAGGAGTTGGAGCAGCGAGAAAGAGAAGCCTCAAAAGCATTGGAAGAGGAGGCAGATGAATATCATGAAAATCTAGGGTATAAACACCTACCAATTGATGAGGTGGTTCATGAAGGAGAAGAAACAAGATCTTCTGAAAGTGGAGATGAAGAAGAAGATGTCGGTAGCAAAATTATTGTGCAAAAATTTGATTCGAACTTTGAAGAAGAGTTGGTTAGGAAATTGAGGGATGTCAGAGAAAAAGTAGAAAGGTCATTCCCCAAAGGAGGGAAAGAAGATGACAAGGTAGAAGAAAATGTGGAGCTTCCTATAGGTGAATAGCAAGAGGAAAGCCTTGAACACGACAAAGAAATACCTTTCTCTGAAGGACAAGAAGAACAAGAAAGGAAACAACATGAAGACGTGCCATCACCTCATAAGGAAGAAGAGAATGTAGAAGAGGATAAACCTAAAGATGAGGTTCAAACTGACAAGAGCCTCAAAATTGAATAGCCCAAAGAGCATGTGCATAAGGATGAAGAGAATGAAGTTGAAGAAAAGGAAGAAGAGGAGACTGAGAAAGAAGAAGGTCCCAAGGAACGATTGTCTACTAAGTCTCCCATCAAACACCATGTGTTCATCTAAGAATCTGATGAGGAAGAGGGAGAAGGAACTAAAATGGAGAAATAAGCTCCCAAAGATAAAGAAATAGAAGTCCAAATGAATGAAGAGGAAGGTGATCATGAATCACCTAAAGAAAAATCTGCTATGCCTGAATGGCTAGAAAAGCAGCTTGAGAAGAAAGTTCATGCCCTGGCTGACCCAAGAGCAAGGTTGGAAGCTATCTTAGCTAGGGCACAAATTAGCACCAAGAGGGAGAAGAAGCCAAAAATCAGATTCAAGGTGATGATGGATGTCTCTAGATCTAGGACCGTCCAAGTAGCAATGCCAATAGTGGGAGTAGAAGGGATAAGCTACAATGTCTCTACCATTGATTTGGGAATGACTACTAGAGAGAAAAAAGTTGACCACCTCCAAGAATCTATTGCCACAGTAGTGCACCTGATACAATAGGACAAGATTTCAAAAGAAGAGCTCAAGGCACAGGTGGCTGACCTGATGGTGTATATCCAACTTTGGTCCTTCACCAAAGAAGTACCTCCCATGTTCGCGGCTCCACCACAACTATTGTCAAAAGAGAAAATAGACAAGCTGAAAAAGAGAAAGAACCTGGATAAGAATATAAAAAGTTGGTTCTGGTAGGTCCTATACGTCTGAAACATGGGCATCAATTGCGCTGTCTAGACAACTAACAAATTCTTGGATCTCCAACAGTCTCTTGAGGGTACGAGGAAGCTTTGCACTAACTTCCCAGCAAGATATGAGTCCACCTACCAAAAGATTGAGACTATTCTTAAACTACCAAGTGTGACTTGGGAAAAGGAGCTCGCCTTCAAAAGGGACGACCACCGGCTGGTGGATGTTTAGAAGCATGATTTCGTGAATCAGAAAGAAAGGTTGGAGCTATCAGAGCCAAGGTTGCTAACACTGGGTTCTCTGGGTAGTTTTTGTTTGTTAGGCAACCTTTGCATTAAATCTTGCTCTTACATAACTCTAATTGTTGTGTAGGATCATGCCTTAAGGTAGAGGTCATGGTCGAGGAAGAGGCCAAGGTGGTGGCCGTAGAGCCAACCGCCAAAGTCCACCACCACTGAGTTCCTACGGTTTTGAGCATGAGGAACGAAAAAGTCCTCAAAACAATTCGTCTGGTGGTGGGAAGAACCCAGAACAACCTGGTATAGATGGACAGTTGCAACACCTTCTAGGGGAGATTCTTGATCGGTTGGGACCCAGGCTAGAGGAGGAGCAATGAGTCAAGAGAGAAAGGGAAAGGTCACCACGGCGAAGGGAAGTAATGACAGATCAAGATGCAGTGATAGGTGGGCATATGAGAGATTTGGTGAGAGCACACCCACCTGCATTCGATGGCTCTGGAGGAGGTCTAGAAGCGAAAACATGGTTAATTGATTTGGATCAATGCTTTGTGATGCACCCCTATGGTAGCAATACCAAGGCTCGGTGCCCAGTCATGTATTTGAGAGGCTTCACGTCCACTTGGTGGCGAATGGAAGAGAAAAAGTTACATCTTGATATCAGTGTGGTCACATGGGAGTTATTTCTAGATAGGTTCATGGCTCGCTTCCTTTCAAATCATTGGAGGCAACGCAGGGCAGATGAGTTTCATGGCCTTAGGCAGGTGTCGATGTCCGTTGAACAGTATGAGCGACGATTCTATGAATTGAAGCAATATGCAGGAATCAACCATGATGAGGGAATGCTGGTTCAACATTTCGTTCGGGGCTTAAATGATCGAATCAGTGGTGGAGTTAGAGTCTTCGAGCTGAAGAAAATGGAGGTAGCGGTTGAGAAGGCTCGGCTAGTAGAAGAAAATTTAGCAATGGCATTGGGAGGACACACAGGAGTTCAGATCGGTAGTACACCGACATTGGGTGTTGTTTCTTATGGAGGTTCGGTCCTGGCTACAGGGTCCTCTAAAGGCCATCAAGCACCCACTAAGGGTGAGCAGCAACAACACTCCTAGTCGAGACTTGAGAACTCTCAGTCTCAGCAGGGAGATAGATCTTAGAACAGGAAGAACCAAAGTTGGCATCCGAATAGACTAGATTGTTTTGTGCAGCCAGCACAAAGCACACAGTCAACACCTTCTCGAGGTAGTTTTCAGCAGTTGAGTGCACCGTCTGGGGTCAGAGGATTTGGGTGAGGCACAGGCTATTTCTCATGTGGGCAACAGGGAAATATTTCCATACAATATCCACAGGGGAACACTATGGGTTATAGTCAGAGACCAGCCACTTCTGAGCCGACGGTGGGTGATGCGGGCAGGTCACATCGAGCATTTTATGTGGTTGACGACCGCTAGGCTGGTTACTAGGGTGCAGTTGTAGAGGCTACCGGTAGAGGCCATGGCCGTGCTACAGCATCAGATACTTTCCCTCAGGGGCAACGATATTGAACATGTGCAGGTTCAATGGGACTCGAATGACGAGAATTCAGCGACATGGGAAGATGCGTCCCATATTAGAGAGGCTTACCCATATTTATTTATTGGCTTCCAGGAGTAAGCCATGTTCTAGGGGGGGAGGATGTAATACCCCCATGTTGCTGATGCTCTTTGATACTCTTATGTGATGGTTTGATACTTTGTTTGTGGTGGTGATTAGTTCACCGACTTGGTTGTGTGTGGATTCATAACTTGGTTGGTTTTCTGCACTTGACATTATTATGATGATTTATGATACATTATGTGGTGGTTAGATTATTTGATTATGTTATGGTTTTCTTTAATATTATATGTGACGATGTTGTGATTCTATGATGCTATGTTTTCTAATGTGGATTGTCAGTGAGTCTTAGTGAAAGGACGGAGTAGCATCACTCGCTTGCGAGCACCTTGCTACCCCTAAATTTCCTTTCACGGTGTGTCTGCAATGGAGATTTACATGTTACTTGATGTTTGTTTGTATGCAGGATTTGCAGGAATAAAGTCTTGATTCCACATGTTTTGGCAGGACAGGGCGAGCATTAAATTAACCCAATGGGTACAATGTTGAAAAAGGGAGTTGATAAGGAAGTGTCCCCGTCCCAAGTCCATCATTTCGTTGTGAGTCTTGTTGTGTTTTGGTTTTGGATTTTTCCTTGTCTCAATATTGTGGTTGTTTATTTATTTTATTATGGTTAGTTGTCATTTAATTTATCTTTATTTTATGTGGGATAAATTAATGATATTTTGTGGATATGATTAATTGTGAATAATTGTAATTTGGAATTTAAATATTGTCAATTCAAAATTTATTTAATTAATTAAATGGCGTAAGTAATTAAATTAAATAAATAATGTGGGTGATAATTATATATTATCTTTTTCAAGATATTTAAATTAGAAAATGAGAAGAGAATATCTTGTGAGGATAATATCATGTGACAATAATGAATTTTTAATAAATAAAATGTGAGATAAGTGTGTGCTTTTAAAAGCAAGAAAAAAACCAATGAATGCGGAGGATTTTTGAGGAAAAAGAAGAAGAGCTTTATTATTATTTTATTTATTTTATTGTGAGGAAGTTTTTACACACAAGGGTTTTTTTGTAAGAAAAGAAGAAAGGATTGAGTCAAAAATTAGTTGAAGGAAGGAAATTGAGAAGAAGCTGCATAGGGGTTTCTACTTTCAAAAAGGAAGAAGGCTATCGTGTTGGATTCTTCTTCGAATGAAGGACTCCAGGTTCTTTTAAAATTATTATTTCTTTTGATTTATTGTCCTATAAACAAAATCTTGTCTGCCATGTTTGAAAATCAATTTCTCTATTTTTTTTTGAAAGAAGGTTCTGTGATTGAAATCTATTTGTAATAAACCTTTGAAATTTTTTGTAGAAAACTATAGTGAAACCTTATGAAATTATTCAATAAAAATTTAGTTGTGAAATTTGTGATTTGAAAGGAGAATCAATTTGTTAGGGTATTAGAAATTGTATCCCTATTTATTTTGTGTTTGGTGAAAAATCAACGGATTGTTCATATTAATTACTTTAAATCTTGTGAACTAGTATATATATATATATATATACACATTTAGATTCTGTCATTTATAATATATATATATACTTTCAATTCATACAAAAAGAATGTTGTAAAGAGTTCTTGGAAAAAGAATAAAAAAATAAAATAAAATTATATTTATATTTATTTCTTTGAGATTCTTTTGAAAAGAACAAAATATAAAATTTAAATTTATTAATGTGCGTTTTTCTTTTTCCGTGCCTATGTTTGAATGCTGGAATTTTTTTTTTTTTAAATAAAAAAATATTATATGGGGGGGGGAGGTGGTCAGTGGTGGCCGTACCACCCCCGACCCCGCGGTACTGTACACAACACCACAGGCTGCGTACAACAGCCAAGGCTGTGCACAGCAGCTGCGTGGGGCTGCGACCTCCCCTATGGGAGGTACGCAGTACTTCCTGCGTGGTAGGGTTTGATTAAAAGTTTTTTTAAAATTCACTTTTTTTATGCTATTTCATTTATTCGTTATTAAATTTGATTTATATATATTAGATATATATATATATATATGTATATATTATAATGTATATATATACATATATGTATATATATTAATATATATATATATATGTGTGTAAATTTATATCGTAATATATGGGAAATTTTTATAATATGATTTAAAAACATGAATTTAATATATGTTTTATTTTATATATACATATATATGTATATATGTATATACGCATAAAAAGCGTATATACGTATATTTATTTATATATATATAAGATTTGATATGCTGTGATTATGAATTTAATTGGGTAATTTTAAGAAAATTGCAATGCTAAGTGTAGTTGAGAAAATTAGAAATAAATTGTGTTTTTATTTAAATCAAATATTCTTGAGTTATTGATTTATTTATTTGATGAAATTATTGTGTATTGGAAATGTTTTATATGGCGTTGTTTCATGTAATTGTTTTCTCTTGAGATTAGTTGTTGGATCTATTGTGGTTTTCTCTTATTTGGGTTTATATCATATGGGAAAACCCTAGAGTTAGTTTTTCCTTTTATAGGAGCTTAAGTTGTTGATTAGGAACTTCCAGAGGTGGGGATACTGATGTTATATTTGATCTTGTAATTTGACATTTGGCCTATGTTTTGACTATGGTTGTGATTTGGGTTTACACATGGATTGTACCATTTTATGGATGTGTTTCATATGATTTTGGGCGAGATGGTTTTGCCTCGCGGATGTTCCATTTGTTGGTTCAGTGTTCTTGTGGTACAATCCCTTGGTGTTAGATTTTATTTTTTGGGTGTCTAGAGAGAGTGGCTCTAAGTGGGGGCCGACACACAAAGGGGCTGTCAGGGTAACCCGCGTAGAGTTAAAGTAATAAGTGATAACCTAAGTAATTAATTATGGGAGAGTGGTTAAACATTAATAAGATAATTATGGATGTCTCATCCCCTATTAGTGCTATCGTAGACTAAAGGTGGGCCGAGAAGGCCGTGGTTGGCAAGATCATTGCCTTGTCGTCACACGAGGATAACGGTTCCGCATGAGTAACCCTATGGAGCGACACCTTGCGATAGGAAATCAGGATAACCATAGATGGAGGCGGCAGCTTGAGCTAGGTTGTCTGGATAATCCATGTATAGATGGAGGCGACACCTTGTGATAGGTTGTCTAGATAATCCATGTGAAGCCATGCGATGACACTCTCCTCTAGCATTCCATTTGTGTTGTTTTATTGAAGTCCTCTAGAAGTGGTCTATTGTTATGTCTTTTGGTGATTTATCGTTGTTTATTTTTGTGAGTGGTCTTTTGATATTATGTTATCTTGTTTGGAGTTAGTCTTTTGTTACTGTTAGATGTGCTTGGTCGGGGATCCTTCCTTGTTTACTCCCAACATGGGGGTGGTTGGGTGGAACGTGCTACGCACCCTGTTGGGTCCGCTTGGATGCAGGTGTACTATTCTATGCATAGTTTTGCAGATGCAGTTGATCCAAGATTCATATGTTGCTAGATGTATATTTGTATTACATATGTATTTCATTTATTGATGTATCATTCCCACGTGCGTTGGGAAGACTTTGATGTAATTTTGTATATATGATTATTGTGATGTACTATCAGACTGATGTAATGTATATTCATACCATGTAATCATTTGTCAACTACCATTTGTTAATACTGTTGATGTTATGTTGTATATGTGGAAATATATATACTTAATATCTTCATGATTAATTTATTTGTGATTTGCATGTATGGTTCATATGGATTACTCTTATTAATGTGGTTATTGTTAATGGATGTTTTAAATGGTGATATGTGAATGAATGGATCTACGTAATTGAATATTTAATGTTTATCTATTATCTTTGTTATGGGCTTGTTTGGTAATGTCACCTCGTGTACCCCAAGGGATTTAGCTGTGCAACTTAGAACATTGTTATGTTGGAATACTTAAGTATAATTCTTATGTTCTTAAAAAACAAATTGTTGCATTTTTACTTGTTCCTTTGGGGTTTGTGCGACGAGGCATTATAGGAGCTGGTGCTCTATAAGGTGAATGCGGATATCGAGTGGGCTAAGGATATTAGGGAAGATTGTACTCAATACTTGAAGCTGCTAACAAGATATGATATGCCTACCATACAAATAGATCCAGAGAAGATAAAACCCTACTTCCAGAAGAAGATCGAGGACGGGATGTCGGACAAAATCACCACTGATTTCATCAGCTTCGCTGCCCGAGCCTTCACCCAGTCAAAGATGTTCTGAGACCACATTGAAAAATATGATAAAGATTGGGAAAAGCTCACCAAACAATCCAAAGAGTGGAGTTATCAGGTGTTGCGATCTGAAATCGTAGACGTGGATAAACTCCAACTGCTGATTCTAAAATTTATAGAGTATTGCAACTTTCAAGAAGTAGGAAGGAAAACCTATTATTGATGAAGAGTTCCTAAAGGAATAGCTACAACAAAAAGGAAATTAGCAAAAAGACAAAATGCTATAGTGTTGTCACTAGAGGACAAAATAGGGATAAAGACAAAGTTGTATTTTAAATTATAAAATATTATGGGGTAGGTAGAACCCTAATTTGTAATGAATCATGGCCACACAATGCAAATTAATCTTGGCCATTAATTCTACCTTTTGGACACTATAAATAATGGGGTCTCCTCTCATTTTCAAGAGAGAGTTGAGTTGTTGTAATGACATACTACAAAAAATTTAATGGAAATACATCAACTTTGGTGCATTTTATGAGTTTCTCTACATGTTTCATGATTCAATCTCCTATAGTTAGATGTTTTAGTTAGATTTACATTGTTGTTCTAGTTGGTTTTAGATTGTTTAGATAGATTTGTTCTAGTTGGTTTTAGATTGTTGTTCAAAAGATAACACATATTTCATAATACTATAGGTTTCTTGGTTAAGTGGAATCTTGTTTGAAGGAAGTTGTCCATAGCAGAATTTCCATGATCACTATTCATACTTAATTGCAGATCCAGGAAACTCTCCTCTTCCCTGCACTTTTTTCCTTTTTTTATAAATAACCTAAGTTAAGGTTCATTACACATTGTAAATCCAAAACCTAAGAAAGACGTTGAAGTTTCAGATAGCTCTTCGAACCTGCAACGAAGTGCACCTCAACTTCCATCTTAGAAACTTCAAGCTTCAAGATCCACTTCATCCTACCCAACTATGTAAGTCTGCCCAGTGATTACTAGCAAAATCACATCCATAATCAACTGAGGAATTCCATGCAAGTCATGACCTGACACCTAAGAGACCTTGGGGTGATTTTCAACAACTTATTGTTGGAAGTCTCCTTTCAAGAGAGGTAGTGCACTTACGCATTGCCTGTGTTGAGAAAGTGTGTAGAACACGACATCAACAAATAACATGTTATATCTATTGATTTTTTTGCAATCTTTAACTTTAATAGTTTATGAATTACATATCATTTTCACTCATGTTATAGTACTACTAAATTTGGCTTCCTTGGGAAACTTCACCAAATTTGATCCCTTTATCATTAGTCTTTATAGTTACAACATCCTTTAGCCTTTTATTGCTTAATCCGTTAACATCCTTAGTCCATATAGTTTCATTTTGGTATTTATCCTTTCAATAAAGTTAAATTTCCCTTTTGGCTATGATAGATATTTTGAAATTTGGAATTTCCTTTTGAAATTAGTGCATCAAAACAAATGACATACGTTGGGCTGCCTATACCTTTTCCTAGGTTGGGAACGAACTCTTAAGGTTGACGAGGGAATAAATATTATATAAGCACACCAAGTTGCTCAAAAAAGAGGATGGGATTGGTAGGAATGATAATACCCTCTTCTTACAAATCATGAATTATGTTTGGTCTAAACCCAAGGCACATCAAAGTGCAAGGGATGCACAATAAGATTATTTTATATTTTGATAGATTTGAGATCTTTTATTATTTTTGGATTTTATACTTATTTTGATGCCAAAAATTATGGTACTAACTATGAAAAGAAATTATATGTATAAGAATGTAATATTATTTTGTTTTCTCTTGATAAGATGAATGCAACTAGGAATACAAATATTTCCTAAATGACCTTCCTTGTAAGGTTTTCACTAATACAAGTTCACTAATTTTCATGCGTTTAATAAGTCAAGAAAATAAGCTTCACAAATAGAAAAGTGAAAAAGATAGTTTGCAAGGAAACTATATAAAACTATGAAATTTATAATATGTCTAGTATACAAGTTATGTGATGCAAAAACTATGGTATGAGTTGATGGAATCAATGAGATCAAGTACAAGATAAGCGTGTTTTAAAATTGAGTTGTTAAATAAAGTGGGAAAAAAGCTAAGAAATGAAACAAAGTGACAAGAAAGCTTGTTTCAAAATAAGATGATAAGAATGAGATATTTTTAAAACCATGGGAAGTCAAGATTCATTGAAAATAGGCCTAGAAATATGAGACCAATGATTCTAGGAGATTTTCTAGTAAGAAATAAGGTCAATTTAAGGTTTGCAAGGATACAAAGGGATATTATAGTTAAGTAACTATCCCAATATTATGTAAATAACTCGGAAATAATGAGGAATTATAAAAATGAGTCCCAAAGGAGAATGTGCATGGCCCCCTTATGTGATCAATCTAAACCTTCAATGAAGACACCAAAAATATAATCCCTATGATGATGGTAATGGTTTTCACGAAGACTACTAGTTATGTAGGAACCTCATGAACTAAAATAGAAGGAAAACTCCTAGTTCCTCCACTATACTCAAGGAACTTGTTAAAAGAAACATCTGCATTTTGTAATAAAAAAGACACCCCCAAAACTAATAAAAAAAATGTTGTAAAGCTACATAAAAGTATTCAAGACATTGAAAAATCTATCCAAGAAACGAATGTTGCAATCTTAAGGGACGATGAGGGAGCAACTGCTCTAAATCTTAAACTAAACTATATGAAAAAGAACTCAGAAGATCATGAAAAGGAATAAAATATTGTTACTTTCATAAGGGCTGATGAGAGAGAGCTGCAATCTAAAAGAAAAGTACAAAATCTTCACCATTGCTTGACTATTAAGTAGGTTCCAACATGAACCAATGTAGGAATGTTTGAGTGAGTTTGATGTGAAAATATATACACGTGAAATTCATGAACATACATAAGTAGGTGCTTATGCATAATATTTGTTAGTCTATGCATCTTTTCATCATAATCATCATTAATTGCACACATTCAACACACTTGATGGTGATTAAACATAGATGTGACATTTTTCAACATACACATGACATTCATAATAATCATAACACAACATACATTATACCATCAATATAACCAATAATGCTCGTATATCATATTTCTCATGTCTTCATGTACAAATACATCTTATATAATTTTGGATCATCAATTCATATAAAAAGGTATCAAACATTTAAAGTATTTTAGTTCAATACTTGTATCAATCTTAATCTTAATTACATCAATACTTACATATATGTGTAAAATGTTTTCAATCTTTGTAAGTGAACAATGGGGCTTGATTACAATTAAGAATGATGGTTATTCCTTTGTCTAATAAAGAAAGCACCCAAAGGTGTTTTTTGGAACTTCCAGAAGTTTTAGATGGAATTAGAAGCATGGGTGAGAAAATCTTATTGATCAAAATTAGCAAAGGAAAATCCTATACTACTTTAAATTAAGTTATAAATGAGGTTGCATCCAAGGGATAGAAATATTATAGCATCTTAGTCACATCCCCTTATTTGTATTTGATACTAGATTCTTAGAGAATAATATTCATTAGTGGTCACACTTATTTTATAAGTGGTTCTAAGGATATTAATAAAACTTTATTTTAATAGAAGGTTTAGCCTTGCATATTGTAGACACCTGAATTTGACCACCCGCATAAGGTCAAATTTACTCTTCTATTCTTCTATCTTGCATCCCTAAACCATATTAATTAAATAATTCATTATTTGGTTAATATTTATCCTATTCCTAATGTCCCCTAAGGTGTTTGATTAATTAATTAAATACCGTACTCTTATTCCTCTCTAAATTAAATAAATAGTCTAATTTATTTAATTTAGTCACTTTTCCCAAATGAATTAAAATCAATTTTTAAATTCATCCTTTATCTCTCCTTGTCAACATCCTCCATAATCCTCTCCTAATCCAGATTAGTCTAATTAATCTGTGATTAGGATGTGCACATCACTAATAGTGATTAGTGTCACATCCTCCATATTTTTCCACTTGACCTTAATCCACCATTAACCTATCTAATCCCTCATTTGCACAACCTAAATAAGTAATTAAAGCTAACCTAATCCCCTAGGCCATTTATGGCATACCCCTAAGTCAACCTTCATTAACGACTTTCTCCTTTTGGAGAAGTCATCCCCTCGTCTCTAGGAATTTTAAATTCAAATTTATTACTCCCATGAATTGTGAGGAATTTTTAATTCCTCACATCCCCCATAAGGAATTTTTAATTCCTTTCTCAACCCCCATGAGGATTTGTGAGGAATTTTTAATTCCTCACTTGTCCTCTCATTGTACATATGGATAGAAACTCCTTTATGTGGAGATCTTTCCCATTCCCAAGGTACATGCAAGTACCTCATGTGGCATCCACCTCATTGCCACCTCCTTGACATGTCATCCTCCCTTGTCCACATCCCCTTCCACATGTCACCTCCTCATGCTTTTGATGTCTCAAGATATCCCAACCCTTAATCTTCTAACCTAGATGCAATCTTGGCCATCCATTTCTTTAGAGGCCTTTTCCCTAAATATGGTGGATTTTGGCTTCATTCAAACATCACACACTTCGCCAACTTTAGCACTCTTTCACTCAATCTTTCAACCCCATTGTTGCAGCCATTCAAGCACTCATCTTGCATCAAATCCACTACCCATATCTACCATTACATTATTCATTGCACCACAAACATTTTGAGCATCATTTCAAGACATTTGTCAAAGAAGGAGCACACAAAATCAACATCAAAGGGCCAACCAAAGGAGACAACTCAAGCAAGGTAAACTTGGTGTTTTATTGCTTATTTTGTTTGGGTTAAACAAGGCTAATCTTGATTGTTTTGTTTGCGTTCTTTCTTTTGTGAATTTTTTTTTTTTTTTGCATTTTAGATTAAGAAAAACACTTGCACACATTTCTGGCACACCCGGTAGGACCCATGTCATAGGTCCTTTCAAGTTTTTTGCTTGTTTTATTCTTATAGGTTTCAGATTTTCACACTACAGAGGTGAATTCGCTTGATGCAGGGGAAAACTTGCTTTGTCTTAGGTGAAATCATATATGCCACTTCACTGAAAAGGATAGTTCACAGTAGGCAACCAAGAACTAGACTTTCAAAGGCGAACTTGCTTTAAGTCATACGAAGAGGAAAATTTTCTAATAGAATAGGCAATCCTGCTTGACTTATAGAGGAAAGTTCACATATGTCTCTCCACTCGAAGAGCGATTGTGTGTTCGTCCCTCCACTAGAAGGGCGATCCTGACATCTTTACATAGGTGAATCTGCCCTACACAGGGGCGAACCTGAGGTAATCTAGAATGCTAAATTTTTTAATTTACACTTTTGTTCAATTCTGGATTTGGCTACTAATTAGCAGACTCGTTTGTCTGTGATTGTGAGATTTCACTAACGATTTGCATAGCTTGTCACACATTTGACGAAGACCAGAGGTGAAACTATTGACATGTTGGTTACAGGACGATTGGTCAAAGACCCCTAGATTAGCTTGTGTGTGTCTTTTATTCATACTAATATAGGAATATTTCATTTTATCAAAGGGTGAATTAATCTTGTTTTCCATGTTTGGAGTTTGCTATTGATGTATGCTCTCCCACAGTGAGCCTGGGGACCAAAAATCATAGCGAACTCAAGTCCAGTTAATTCCACCTAAGAGGTATTAGTTTTGTGCGTATGCTCTCCCCTTGCACTACGTGCGAACCTGGGGATCAGAAACACCTAACACTTCCTTCCCTTTAGGAGACCTGCTTGGGGATTTCATCACCCCAAAGGATGATCTGAACCACATGTCACCAACGGGGTATATAAATGGGGGAGAGCTAAAGCTATACCCCAATCCAGTCACATCATGTTTAGTGAAGCGTCGATACTAGGGTGATTCCTTGTTAAGACATGTAGGGTTGGTCCGATTTTCCAGTACCTTGCTAGGGCTCTAGACCCATGCTTTTGATGGGCTGGTGTTCATGGTTGTGCCTCACGCACCCTATTGGTGTATCAAGGATTCATGAGATAACCAGTATAGCCTAGTTTAAAACCTATATTTTAGTCACAGCTTGGTGTAGTGTAGGGATTACAGATGACACCCTGAAGTTACTCACCATGTACTCTCTTAGGTAAAAATAGAAATCCTTGTGGTGAACTACAATAGTTCTCGAGAGAGAGAGAGAAGGTGAGTTGTGGCATCTGTTGATGACCTTATGCCACTATATCTCTAGCTATCCGCCTTCACAAGAAAGGGTGATGCACCCTAGTATCAGAAAGTATTAACCTTGGGTAACCCCCAAGGTGGTGGGCCTACATTGATCTTGTAAAACCTTATCACTAATTCTAGGCTTGTGTTGTCTGGCGTGTCTTCTTGTGATATGCTAGTGAGTGTCTTTAGTCTGAGTCGGTCTTTGCCCACTGTCTATTGTTTGCTATTTTTGTCCTTTTCCATAGTCCATCCCCTTCCCCAGAGGAGAATTTGCTTCCTACAGAGACAAATTTTCACTATGGATAGGCGATCCTACCCATAGAGGGGAAAACCCGCATCTTTTTCTAGTCTACTCTAGTCAGCTTAGATAGGAAAACCCGCTTCTTCCAAAGGAAAATCCGTTGGTCAAGTCTAGTAGTTAGGTGAATCTGTATACGCACGTTCTATGATTATGTGAACTCGTCTTCCAAATAAGTGAATATGAGTCTGAGTCATTCTAGTCCTCCATCCATACATCCCTTAGAATAGGCGAACCCGCTCTCCATAGGGTAAATCCTACATTTGAGTCTATACCCCTTCATCCGTACACTTGAGGAAACATGCGATCCCGTGTTGTAGATAGTCAAATCCACTCTTGAGTCCATACCATCCCTATTCGTACTCTTGAAGAAATAGGTGATCTTGCTCCCCCAATAGGTGTTTTCATGTTTTGACTGTACATCTGAAGATAGAGGCGATCCTTAAACCTAGATAGGAGAACTTGATTTTCCTGAGAGGTGATCACGCTTTCGCCCATCCATACATTCCCCACCTTAGGCAAATCTATGACCTTTTTAGGCGATCCTATGTATTTGATATGTACAACTGAAGAAATGGGTGAACTTGCTATACATAGGCGCGAACTTGCAAAATGTTAGATAGGAAAACTTGTGATGTGAAAAGGATAATTCATTACACATAGAGGTGAATCCGATTTCTATACAAAAACCAGAGAGTGAATCCTCTTGACCACTAAAAGCCTACCGTGTTCTGAGTCCATTCCTATGATCAATTTTTTTTTATCATCATCCACCTTCCTATAATCATCATTTTCATGCATTTTCATTTTTCAAAAGTCATCAAATCATCGATCTAGTCACATAGGTTCATCTTAGGAAATCCTTAGATAGCATACCCATCATCGATCCATCAATCTAAATCCCCTAGACATCATTTTAGGGAATTTTTATCCAATTGGGTTAGGTAAATGACCCTAATCATCATCATCCATACTCACTTGGGACCATCATCCATCCCAAGTTAGTAATCCCTCATGGCCTCATCAATCTACTTCCATCTAGAGGTGAATTTGCATCGTAATCATCCTTTTTTTATCATCTAATCCAATCATTAGCATCCTACATCATCTAGTTCAGCTCCTGAATTTAATTTAGAGTTAATCCTATCGCTCAATCCAATCAATCAATCCAATCAAAAATCCATAGTCATCCTATTGATCACCCAACCAACCAATCGATCTATCATCCTATCAATCCTTTAGTTAATCATCTAGGACGCCCTCACTTAGGTGCATCTTAGGGGTTAGTGTCATCTTAGTCTTCTGGTCACCTACATTTTCATTCACATTACCCGATCACAACCAAAGAAACTCATGGAGCTACAATAGTCCCAATATGGTCAACCTCAACAACCTCATGCATATTGACATATTTGTCGTCTTCCACCAAGCATTTCTTTGATGCATTCATGAGATAAATGGCATGTTATGTTTCATGGAATCACCACTATCTTTCTCTTTTGGTGTTTGACCTCTCTACTCAACATGTTACCTCTACTACTCAAAACCCACCATCCAATCATATATAATTTAGAGACTATCATAAATCCATGAGGAGATATATCTTTATGCCTCACAAGCCTACACTTTTTTTGACTATGTTGTGTGCACTATGAAGACTATCATCTAATTAAACATGTGAAGAAACTTCTTGTCTCATATTGCCATTGTCTTGATTATGACCTCTTATTACTCTATTTCCTCCCCTTTTCAAGTCTACTTGATGGCTTAGCATTTGGAATTTGGCTCTTGCTATGACTATCATGTCATTATAACTCTTCATGAAATCCTATCCATTGTCCTTGTCTTTTATGTCTCTCATTTCCATCATGACCTTCCCTATGTAATTCTTAGCACTTTCCTTGTTACAAGGACAAATAAAATATCATTTGTTTCAAGTATTTCATAGAGGGCTTCTTAGTGTTGGAAGAATGAAGAAGTTGTCCTCTGGGTTTGTTTTCATTGATGCCAACATTGTTTGGTAATCGGCTAAGTAAACTGTGTATCTACACTAATCTGATATTTTGATCCAAAAATTCTCTCAGTAGAAGATAATTCTATGATTTTTTGATATGTTGCTTAGGTGTATCATTTATAGCTATGAATGAGCTTTTAGCAACTTTGGTTGATCCGGCTAAGATATCTAAATGACATAAGTTTGGCATTCTTTTGGCCGACAGGGTTAAGAGTTGTTGGTCTTATGAATGTTTAAAGTGTTCCTTATTAGGTCTGGGAAAACCTAATTTGTGTTTGATATGTTTTTTTTGTGCACCAAAAATATTTTTGCATTGGGTCGACAAATCACTTTGAATTTTGTATGTTCACATCCAATTAGGCCAACCTAATTGATGAGCAAAGATATAGCCGTATATATGTATGAAAGTATGAAAGAAGTAAAGAGATGATGACATGATGAAAAAAGCATATGTGTGCATGTGTGGGTGTGTGAACAGTGATGTGAGCCATGCAACAAGTGTTATAGTGTGAAGTTATTGATAATTGTTGTATACCTGCAACTAGAGCAGGATTTTGGTTTTCCAAAGCTTAACCAGAACTGATCTCAACACTTTAAAGGTGTACTTCAGTTCATCTCTTGGTGGTGAGCCATACCTTTTTTTTATCTTGGTAACTTAAGCCATTTTGTATTCAAGCTGTGAGCCTTTCAAGGACAGTGAGTTCTAGTAGTGAGCCCTATAATATCTTGTAACTTGTTATAATATATTGTGAGTTAATCCTCGCCGTGGTTTTTCCCATTTTGGGTTTTCCACGAAAAAATATTGGTTTCAATGTGTTATGAGATGTTATGATTCCTTTCATTCTTTTATTTATGGTTGTAGCTAGATATGTGTTAATAATTGGATGGTTAGCAATTAATTGTGTTAGCAGAATACTGATTCACACCCCCGTCTCAGTATTCAATGTATTCAACAATTGGTATTAGAGAATGATTCCTCTAAAGAAGTCTTACAACTTGAGGAAGGTCCCAAAATTTGAATACATGGCTAAAAAAAGCTATCATGTTCCTTCGGAAGAAATCTCTGCATCTAAGGAAATCAGTGTTTCCCTTGGAGAATTGGACAAGAGTGAAGATGAGAAAGAAACTCTGAAAGGAAACTTGAAAGAAGTAAATGAATGTATCAGAAAATTAAGAGATCAAATCAAAAATTTCAAAGAAAGGCATAGAGAAGTCAGTGATTAGTTGAAAAATCTAATGAAGACATTACTAGACTAAAGATACAAGTGGAAGAATAGAAAAGAATTGAAGAATGCCAAAAAGCTAAAATTCAAAATAAAATTGATGAATGTACAAAGCTTGAACAAGAAGTGGTAACCCTAAGATTTGATCTAGAAAAATCAAAAGCTCATGAAGAAAAATTCAAAACAAGTTCTACAAAGCTTGATGAGTTGATTGCATTTCAGAAACCTTCTAAGAATAAAAGTGGTCTAGGACTTGAAGAGGGACAAAGTTCAAAGGAAAATCAGATTCCCAACAAAGTGGACAATCAAGGGAAGACTCAAGGAAATAATAAACAGATCAAGAAACAAAGGAGCAATACCAGAAGAACTCCTATTCGACAACCTAATGCTCAAAGGTACCCATCTTTCAATGGTTTTTGTTTCTCATGCAATAAGTTCAGTCATAAGGCAACATAATATAAAAGTAGAATGTGTGTGTGTGTGTGAAATGTGGGAATTGTTAGTAAATCAACACAAACACCAATGAGACGTATTACATGAAAGATTTGAATCAAAGAATTACTCTATTTGCATCAAAACAAATCTTTAAAAACGTTCCATTGTTCTCTAATATCAAGGATTTATTAAACCATTTGGCTCTCAGATTTTGTATGTGCACTATGGTTCTTAAAATGACAACTTTAGAGATGAGATTCTATTCAAAATTCAATTAACTAAGTTCCTACATGCAACTATGTGGTAAATTCCATGATGTTATGCTAATGAAGATATTGACAAATGGATGATGTTGTTAAACTTATATGATGCTAATGTTGTGATAAGAAGCTAAAATGATTCTGCATATGCTCAAATAACCATTGATATGATAAACTAAAATGCAACTATAAAGCAAAGCATGATATAAAATGCAACTATAAAGCAAAACATGATTCTACAATGCTAACTATAAAGCTAAACATGATTCTATATGCAACTATAAAGAAAAACATAATTCTACAATGCTAACTATAAAATCCAATTTCTCCAATGCTCCAAAGCTATTCCTGCATGATAACTCTACTTAAATGTGGGATGAAAAATACTATAAAAAAGGGTTGTATTTATAGGCTTTTCCAAGTATCTTGTGATGTGGCAGCAATTGACAGTCCAGATTCAAACAAGAGGGATGAATGGTGGAGATGGAGAGAATCAAGAAGAATATTCCCTTGACCAAAGACAACATGCCATTTAATGGATGAAGGAATTCCTTGAACAAAGACAACATGCCAAATGGATGGAGGAATAAAGTGTGTGAGAAAAATACCATGTGTTTGAAAGTTTGTTAAAGAAGTGTGTGAGGAATAAGTCGTGTTTGAAAATTTGTTGAAGATAATTCTAATTAAAAATTAGAATTATTTAATTTCATGTGACCTTGGTAAGGTGACATGAAAAGTTGTAGACATGTGCTTGAATTCCAAATTTGGGTTTAGTGAGAATTAATTAAATAAAACAAACTTTAGAATTTTTTTTATTTAATTAAATTAGAGGAATGTGATTTTAGATTTGGAGAATTAGAAGATATGAACTATATAAATAAATTGAGAATCTATTTATAAGTAGTTGAAATATTAATTAAATAACTAGTATTTAATTAATTAAATGTCTTGACCGATTTTAGGTGTATACATTTTTCCCCTCTTTGAAGTAATGTGTTTACACGTTGCTTCAAAAAAAAAATTGATATTGATGCCGAGAATTTTTATTTTTTTTATGCCCCAGACACTGATTTTTAGGTGATGACAGATATATGCCCCCTCGGGAGATAAATCGGTGAATTTTTGATAAATTTTTTTTTTTAATTTTTGAAAATTTTGATGATTTTTCGATGATTTGATAATGATATCAAAATTTTGGACTTTAGAAAGGATTTATCTCCTGAAAAATTATGTTAAAGTCACTTGGTGATGATTTGATGAATTAAAGCCCCTTTGAAAAATAAAATAAAACATCCCCATAAAAATGCCACTTAATTAACCTTAAAAGGTTAAAAAGTTGGTTTAGAAAGTTCATTTGTGCATTTGTGATTTGAAAACTTGAGAGTGAGAGTGATTTGTGCAATTTGGATCAAAATGGTGATCCCCTACCACACTCATCCTTTCGAGCGCGTGCGACGACACAATCGCCTGACAACGTATGGGCCTTTGGTATGTACCCTTGAAAACTGCCTCATAATTTGTGCAATTTATTTTTCCTACTTTTTCCATGTTTTAAATCAGATTCATCTAGTTTAGCACATTGAAAGACCGCAATAGCGCTTAGAACGACTGTTCTAGCACATCAACGACTTTAGCGCATAGGATGAAAATTTTAGCGCATAGGGTTAATGAATTAGCGCATAGGTTTTCCAAAGTAGTGCATTTGATAACTATTGTGGCACATTGAATAGATTAGTGCTTAGGGCAATTAGATTAGCGCAATGATGTGATGAACTAGCACATAGGGTGAATTGGTGCATTAGGACCCTGTTCTGGTGCATAGATCAAATGAAATGGCACATTTGATAGTTCAACACATAGAACCTCTGTTCTAGTGCATTGATGAATTTTTCTGGCGCATTGGGTTTCCAACACATAGAAAGATTATTATAGTGCATTGGTGAATTTTTAGACCAGATTAATGATTTTCTTGATTGGACTTCGTGATGTTGATGATGTTTGATCGCGTCAGCCTTTATATTGATGATGATTGATGATGTTGATAGTTTGGTTGATTCAATGACCTCATGATAGGCGAGGTGCATAAATTGATTGATGAACCTCATGATAGGCGAGGTTGAATTGATTGATGAGCCTCATGATAGGCAAGGTTGAATTGATTGATGAACCTCATGATAAGAAAGGTTGAATTGATTGATGAACCTCATGATAGGTGAGGTTGAATGATAGATTGGGGCTCACGAGATTTGATCAAAGTCTCACCAGAGTTGATTAGATTGATAGGTTGATTGATTTTGATTGATTGATAGTTTGATTGATGTCAATTACTTGATTGACTGATTTGCGATTTTGTGATGATAGGAGCCATTAATGAGTCTACAAATTAGAGAGTGTTTTCTAAGGACATGGGAGTTGATTCGACACCTGATGCAACCTAAGACAACCATTATTGCATGATGTGGTTTGTCATCTCTTATAAATATGCCCCAAATTAGGGTTAACAGGGGTTTACTGATAGCTTTAGTGGAGAGGTGGCATAGTGAGCATAACACCTTCCATTTTCCCACTAGTGAGATAACAGTGACTCTTGAGGATGTATACCAGATTCTATGGATACCTGTGGTTGGAGAGCTTGGACTATATGATTCTCGGGAGCAGGGTGGGACTGATGCACTACGCAAGGTGTTTGAGGATGATACTATATGCAGCTATGAGATTACTTGGAGGGACATGGTTGATGCGTATGCCATGTTTCCTTCTGTGTTAGCTAGATTTATTGGAGGGTTCCTTTGTCCTAATCGCAGGTCAAAGGGAATGTCAGTTGGATGGGGGTGGATCCTAGAGAGCATGTTTCTCATGGAACTCAATATGCATGGGGTTGTTGTATGTTGTACCATGATTTTCATCAAGTTATTTATTTTTGATGGGAAAGTTTATTAGTAGGGGTTACATTGCTTCAGGTATGGGCCTGGGAGCACATAACAATTGCACGACTAGTGGGAGATAGACAATGGCCAGCCATGAGGCCATATGTACACATTTATGTCGGTCAACTTGCTCAGCCTATGCTGGGAAAACTCGAGTATTGGAGGAGGACCCTGGATGATCTTGAGTATGTAGTATGGAGGCCCTATCTAGATTGTGAGTAGTGGCCTAAGGATGACACAGAGATGTCATTTTTGTGTAAGTCAATATATCTGATTGGCATGACCTGATTTATTATTGAAATATTTTTTCTACTACGGGTACTCAGATAGTATGGTAGAGTGCAGAGGATACCCCAAGGAGTGGCCCAATATGCACGGCAATGACAAGATGCTATGAAGTGGGGACCGGTTTTGTCCTATGATGTAGTATTACAACACTTCTAGGGATTACAGACCATCCCTTGGGATGTTCATCTAGGTATCATTGATGCTTTGATATTAAAAGAGTATGCTTAGTATATGTTTTTGTATCAATTTCCATGAATTACCATCCTAGATGAGCTAACACCATTAGTAGAGGAGGAGGGGAGGTAAGTGGGTCATGGTTGCAGGCGGCAAAGGGGGGAGGAGGAGGAGGGGAGCAGTGAGGAGGAGGAGAGTAGTGAGGAGGGAGATGATGAGAGTGATGGGGGAGATGATGAGGGTGGCGGAGGACCAGGGCCGGATGTTGGTGAGTTGAGAGTTCCTCACAAGAGGTGACATGTGGAGGTTCGGTTACCCTCACCCCAACAATAGACACAGATTGCTACACTTTAGGTATAGGTTGAGACTTTACAGGGTCAGCTTGAGCAGATTCAAGCTCTACTAGCGCAAACCCAGGGGTAGATCATTGTGTTGACAGCAAAGCGGGATGCAACTAAGTAGCAGGTGCAAGCCCAGCTTACCCAGTTCTAGGCCTAGGGGCAACTATAGGGACAGATGCAGGGGCAGATTGACACTCTGCCTATGGAGAGGGATTCCCATAGATGACGGATTGACCAGGCTGAGGGCCTTACTGAGAGACTACAACAGGCTGCAGTGGCTATTGGGTCATCAAACTATTTCAAAGAGGTGTGTTGTACTGCATAGGAGGTTGAGTTCTACAGAGTTAGGTATCATGATGCAGTTCCTCTCGAGTGGCGGGAGAGTTTTGCACAGTCTCGATCAGGCAGGTCCTAGTATTGTATTGTTAGCATGGTTGTTACGCAACCGCTTCCTAGAGATAAGAGAGATCCTGGTGCAGGTCCATCAGTTGGAGGAGGTACTGATCCATCTGGTGGGGGAGGTACTGGTCATGTGATGATAGCACCGTCTAGGGGGGAGCATGACATAGCTCTAATTATTGATTTGTTGATGTATTTTGGCAATATATACAATGATGTATATGAGACATTGATGATGTACCTCTTTGATTTTAGACATTATGATACACTGCCATTTTTGATATTGATGTATCTCTTTATACCTTTGGATATCCTTGTACACTTTGAAATTATGATTTTGAGGTTTATGATATGTTGCAATGATTATGATCTATGTGTCTATATGATGTTTATATGATGATTATGATGGATGCATTTAATTTCTATTTGATGATGATGGATCATGATGATTGTGATGGATGCATTTGATTTCTATTATTTATGCTATGTGATGTTCTATATGATAATGATATGATATGTTATGGATGCCAATGATGATGTAACTAATGTGTTGTGATTCTATGATGCTTTTATGAATGATGCCAATATGATGGATTTTATTATGCCCATGCAATGTGATGTAGTTTATTTATTTTTACTTTGTTCATGCAAATAGATGATGTGATGAATGGATGAATGTATGATAATGTGATGGTACCTAGTTCTATGTGCTTATGATGTTTATATGATGATGCTTATGTGATGATTATGTGATGCATGCAATGATGATATGATAATGCATGATTGATGATTCTATATGATTTATGGATGATGCCTATGCTATGTGAGATGGATTTTGATTATGTAAATGAAGTGTGATGTTTATACTAATTATGTATGGATGTAATGACGATGGAATGATATATGGGTGATGTTTTATAATATGTAAGATGAATTGTGATTATGTGATGCAAATGATTATGCTTAACTAAGTTTGCAAGACTTCAAAACCTCTAGGGTCTTAAGCTTAAATGAGTGAATCTATCCAACTTCCAAGAGTTGTGGGAAGGTTTCCGTCAGTTGATTATTTGTTAAGTTAAGTTTCACAAAACCTGACATATTTCCCAACTCTCTTGGAAATCTGAAGAGACTCACTCATTTAAGCTTAGTGGACCACTTTCTTAATGCAACTATATGGAATGATTTTGATTATGTGAATGAGATGCAATGCACGTATTTTTGTGTTTTCCAATGCAAATATTATGATGTGATGCATGCATGGATGGATGAATGATGTGATAATGTTTTCTAATGTATGCAAATAATGATGCAACTGATGTGTTTTCTAAATGAGAATGATGTGTTTTTGGTAATGTCAAGTGTACTCAATCCATTGATAAGAGAGATAACATCATTGTGGAATTGTTGCAGCTTTGGAAACCCTATAGATACAGATGAAAATTAGCATGGATGCAATCTAACTTAACCATGTAGATCTAATATGCAGATGTTGTCATTCGTAATAGTCAATTTGTCATGTTTTTTATCATCATTGAGCCTTTAAAATGTTGAAAGTGAGTACAAACATCGATGGAATATTTAGACCATGATGACCTGAGTACTACTTCCATATTTTTGATATTGCAAGTTAACACAAGCATCTACGTATAATTAAACCGAGATGACCTGAGTATTTCTTGCATAAAAAGACAAGAGTTAACCATTTTCCTATGCAAATTCAGAATGTCATTAGTGATACTTTGTAGAGCACATCCCGCAATAATTTGCATAGTAATAATGATCAACTCATAGACAATAGACAAAGAAAAATAATACTCCTTCCTGGCTTCTCTAGTTCAATACATCATTGAGTTGCTCCAGAGATATGATAACAAAAATAAAAGTTCAATGGTTGAACATTCATGCCACAGTGATAAATCCTTGATATAGAAGAACAATCATCCATTTGAAGTGTTTTTTTGGTTTGATTGATTTGGTTGTTTGATATAGATGGTTGATGTGTTAATGTTTGTTTGATTGATGTTCAATGTTGAATTACACTATGATCATTATTTTGGGTTGTGTTGTACTACTGCTATTTGTCTATTGATTCAAGCTCAAAGTTTATTTCCCCCAGTGAGTTTAGTATTTTTCCCTTAGTCTAGGGTGAGACACGACCACGATACCAGGATATGTACATGAAGCTTTCCACTGATAGGTAGATAGATGGAAAAAGCGAATGGTGAAAGTGAATGGTCGACATGCTCAAATAGATGGAAAATATAACCTATCATAAATAGTGTCTATTGTCGGGTTTTCACTAGTTTTTATTGCACTTTTTCATATTTTATGATTTTTTTTATTTTTCACTTTTTTTGTTGTATTTTTCTCATCTTTTTTTTTTGTTACCAAGACGCCTATTTGCCAAGTTTTCATTAAGGCAACCATTTTTTTAGGAAATTTTCTAATGATTTTGTATTTTTTTAGGACTTTTACTGATACACTAGATGATTTAGGTGTAGAACCTTTTGAGATGCAAGTTGTTGAGGGGTTCATCAAACAAATCCCCTTCTGGTGTGGACAACTAATATGCTCATAATCCAAAGATTGACACAATAACAAAGGGACCTAGCCAGTTTGGTTCAAATTTCCCCTTCTTCTCTTGATCTTGTTGGTTACAGGGGTTCTCTTTCAGGACTAAATCGCCCACCTAAAATGTTCTAGGCTTTACTCTGTGATTGTAATTTCTAGATATCCTCTACTAATAGGCTTTCAGGTGATCCATTGCATGTTGATGATGCTCATCCAAAAGTTCCAATTCCTGTAACCTAGACACTCTGTAATCCTCATCTGAAATAATCCCCTCTAGTGACACTCTGAGTGATGGTAGCTCAACCTCAATAGGTAGAATGGCCTTTGATCTATAGACTAGGGTGTATGGTGTTGCTCCTGTCGAGGTGCGGATACTGGTTTTGTAAACCCATAAAGTAGGGTTCAGTTGAACATGCCAATCACGCCCAGCCTCGTTAACGGTTTTCTTCAATATTTTCAGGATAGTCTTGTTTGAGGCCTCTGCTTGACCGTTTCCTTGGGGATAGTATGGTGTAGAAAATATATGTTGTATATGGAACATCTCGTAGAGTTCTTGGAAATCCTAATTTTTGAATGGTCTATCATTGTTCGTGATAATGGATTAAGGGATGTCATACCGACAGATGATATAATTCAGGATGAATGATGAGATTTTCTTTCCAATGATGGTGGTTAGGGGAATCGCTTCAATCCACTTTGTGAAGTATTTTGTGGCTATGATGATAAACTTGTGTCTTTTGGATGAAGATGGATGAATCTTTCCTACGAGGTCCAATCCCCACTAACAAAAAGGCCATGTTGATGTGAAAGGTTGCAACTCTTGTGTCGGTGCCTGTATCAAGTTTCCATAGATTTGACATTTTTTGCACCTTTTGACATATTGGAATGACTCTTCCATATTTGGCCAATAATACCCCAAACGCGGGAGTTTCTTAGCTAAAGTTAGGCCACTTGAATGTGTGCCACAAATACCGTCATGGACCTCACATAAATCGGTTTCAGATTCATTACGTTCCAGACACTGAAGGAGAGTACCATCAAGACCTCGTTGATAAATCAGATCAGCTATTAGGGTGTGTCAAGCTGCTTGTCGGATGAAATTTCATTTTTGGTTTCAGGATAAATTGGGTGGGAGGGTATTGTCTTTCAGATAAGTATAGATTTTCCCGTAGATGGAAGCATCAGCCTCGACTAGATGGTAGATGACTTGGGATTCAGGATTGTCATAGGAGGGATTGAATAGTTGTTCCACCATGAACTCATAATGGGCTCTTTTCTCAAGAATCTATAAGAGAGAAGCAATGGTAGCCATGGCATTAGAAACTTTGTTGTTGCCTCTAGGAATTTGCTCAAATTGTATCTCCACAAAGTACTTTTTAAATTCATCAACCATTCTTTTATATGGCATTAATTTTTCATATTTTGTTTGGTAATCATTGTTCACCTAGTTAATGACTAGCTGAGAATCACCATAGACATGTAACTCTGTGATCTTCCACTCAACTGCTATTTTTATTCCAATGATCAATGCTTCGTATTTGGCTATGTTGTTGGTGCAAGGAAACATCAGTCTATAGGATTTGGGAATGGTATGTCCTTGTGGCGAGACAAACAAGATTCATGCACCTGATCCATGTTGTGTATAAGAGCCATCAAAGTACAACATCCATTGTTGTGTAGATATTGTAAGGACATCAACATCTAGAAATTTAATATTCATTAGATGATTTTCTTGCAATGGTGCTTCAACTAGTTGATTTTCTATGGCTTGACCCTTGATGGCTTTTTTGTCTATGTATTGGATGTCAAACTCACTCAATATCATGACCCACTTAGCTAGTCTTCTTGTTAGGGAAGCTTTGCTTAGTAGATACTTTAATGGATCAATTTTAGCGATGAGTTTAATGGTGTGAGTCAGCATGTAATGTCTGAGTTGTTGGGTAGCAAATACTACTGCCAAATAGGCTTTCTCAATGAAGGTTTAATTGATCTCATAACCATTCAAGGTCCTGCTGATATAATAAATTGCCCTTTCCTTTCCTACAGAATCTTCCTGTGCCAATAAAGCTCCCAAAGATATATCAGTTGTTGCAATATAGAGTATCAAAGGCTTTCCTTTGGTTGGTGGTACTAGTATTGGTGGTATCATTAGATATTGCTTGATTTGATTGAAGGAAACTTCACATTTCTCATCCCACTTGAAAGAGGCGTTCTTGTGTAGTAAGTAGTTGAAAGGGTGAGTTTTTTTAGCTAGTTGTGCAATGAACCTCGTGATGGATTGAAATATTCCTTGCAAAGATCTGAGTTGACTGATGTTCTTAGGAGGATGCATCTCCATGATGGCTTTAAATTTTGCTAGATCCACCTCAATACCTTTAGCCGATGCAATATACTCCAAAAGATTAGTCAATGATATGCCGAACACACATTTCTTGGGATTTAGTCTCACGTTGAACTTCTCCAATCTAGTGAAGATCTTGTCTAAAATTTCTAGATGTCCTTCCCTAGTGAATGACTTTTCCAGTAAATCATCTACATAGTCTTCCATAAAAGTGTGCATCATGTCGTGGAAGATGGTAGTCATTGCTCTTTGATATGTGGCTCCAACATTTTTCAACCCAAAAGGCATTACATTCTAGCAGAAAGTGCCCCAAGGACATGTGAAGGTTGTTTTGTCTTGATCTTCAGGTGCTATCTTTATCTGATTATACCCTAAAAATCCATACATAAGTGATAACATTTCGTGTCCAACACTCAACTAGTCTACGATGATTTCAATGCTAGGTAGAGGAAAATCATCTTTTGGGCAAGCTTTGTTAAGATCCATGAAGTCTGTACATATCCTGATGCTTTTGTCTAGTTTTGAGACTTGCACAATATTTGATATCCACTCGGCATAGTCAATAGGTCTGATAAATCCCACATCCAATAGCTTCTTTAATTCGGCTTTTACCAAGAGAGCAATATGAGGGTGCATTTTTATCAACTTTTGCTTAACTGGTTTTACGCCAGGTGGTAGTGATAAATGATTCATGATGAGTTCTAGATCTATTCCTGACATGTCAACATAAGACCAATCAAAGTTGATCTGCCTCTCTTCAAAGAATTTAGTGGGCGCCAATTTGTGTGTGTGTGAAATGTGGGAATTGTTAGTAAATCAACACAAACACCAATGAGACGTATTACATGAAAGATTTGAATCAAAGAATTACTCTATTTGCATCAAAACAAATCTTTAAAAACGTTCCATTGTTCTCTAATATCAAGGATTTATTAAACCATTTGGCTCTCAGATTTTGTATGTGCACTATGGTTCTTAAAATGACAACTTTAGAGATGAGATTCTATTCAAAATTCAATTAACTAAGTTCCTACATGCAACTATGTGGTAAATTCCATGATGTTATGCTAATGAAGATATTGACAAATGGATGATGTTGTTAAACTTATATGATGCTAATGTTGTGATAAGAAGCTGAAATGATTCTACATATGCTCAAATAACCATTGATATGATAAACTAAAATGCAACTATAAATCAAAGCATGATATAAAATGCAACTATAAAGCAAAACATGATTCTACAATGCTAACTATAAAGCTAAACATGATTCTAGATGCAACTATAAAGAAAAACATGATTCTACAATGCTAACTATAAACTCCAAATTCTCCAATGCTCCAAAGCTATTCCTGCATGATAACTCTACTAGAATGTGGGATGCAAAATACTATAGCAAAGGGTTGTATTTATAGGCTTTTCCAAGCATCTTGTGATGTGGTAGCGATCAGCTATCTAGATTCAAACAAGAGGGATGAACTATGGAGATGGAGAGAATCAAGAAGAATGTTCCCTTGACCAAAGGCAACATGCCAAATGGATGAAGGAATCCCTTGACCAAAAACAACATGCCAAATGGATGGAGGAATAAAGTGTGTGAGAAAAAGACCATGTGTTTGAAAGTTTGTTGAAGAAGTGTGTGAGGAATAAGCCATGTGTTTGAAAATTTGTTGAAGATAAAAATTAGAATTATTTAATTTCATGTGACCTTGGTGAGGTGGCATGAAAAGTTGTAGACATGTGCTTGAATTCCAAATTTGGGATTAGTGAGAATTAATTAAATAAATAAAACTTTAGAAATTTGTTTATTTAATTAAATTAGAGGAATGTGATTTTAGATTTGGAGAATTAGAAGATATGAACTATATAAATAAATTGAGAATTTATTTATAAGTAGTTGAGATATTAATTAAATAAATAGTATTTAATTAATTAAATGTCTTCACCGATTTTAGGTGTATACAGAATGAATTAGAATAGAATGAATGAGAAGGTTGGATTCTTTGCTAGACAATGGTTTGCTCGCAATAAGTTTGGACATAGAGCTACCGAGTGTAGAACCCAGATGATGTTGAACAGATTCAATGCTAATAGAAGAATTCAATCTTTTCGAGGCTACTGTTATACATGCAATGTCTTCGAACATAAGGATAATCAATGTAGATCAAGGATAAATGCAAATTAGTTTGATCAGAAACAAGTTGTGTGCTCCACCTGTAACAAACGAGGACATATCTCAAAATTTTGTAGAAGAAAAATTGGAAAGAAACCTAATTTCGAACAAAAGAACAAACCTGTGAACAAATTGGATCCTACAAAAGTAAGAAAAGAAATGGAAAGGATCTGGAGGAAAAAGGAAGAACATGAGAAAAATGATGAGTTAAATGCATATTTACCTACATCTGGTGTAGATACCTCTTCTAAAAACTGAACCCAATAGTGGCTTTAAGGGGAGCAATTATAGAAAAATATAAAAATCCCCCAATATGTGAGGTGTCAAGCAATGGCATGAGGAAATATGATGTAAGTTTTCATTATGAAGATGTTGAAGAAGACTCCAAAAAAAAATATGCAGATTCAGAGAATTGCGGAACCTTTTTGGGTTTACAGTGTACTTTATAAAGTATTTATCAACTTTTAAGGTTGGAGTGCATTAAATGCGAATTAGGGAAAAATTCATAAGTCATAAAGCAAGAAGCTAAGTTGAGCTATAGCATATTTGCACAATTGGGAGAAGCAAAGCAAGTTGAAGAGAGTTGAAGCGATTCAAGGTATTTTGCATCAATACCCTAGTTCTCGACAAAGCGTGAAAAAGGTATTTTATGTTATCTAAAGCAATTTTTTCTTAAGCATATTCAATTTGTTTGAGGAGAAATGGCCACACCTACCGTTGTGAAAGTCTCTAAGAGACCCCAACCCAAATTTAGAAGACATTCTTGGAAAGTTTATGAAGTGGATCTCGTGGGTGCGTTCTCACACATTCCAAGCAATGTGTTACCCACTAAAGATACTAGGACATATATTCATGGGAAGCTAAAGGAATTTGATCACCAAGATCTTAGGAATCTATGGGATGGTGAATTAATGGGAGATGATCTACTACTAAAGCCAAAATATGAAAACCTAGTTCAAAAGAAGTTGAACATTTAGAACTGGTTTGCAAACTTTTCCAGTGAGATGGAGGAAAATTTTGTTAAGATGGCTCTTAGTAGGGTACATAGTAAATTTTTGTGGACAAGTGTACCTGGGGTAATCAACACGGAAGTGATTCGAGCCGTAACTAGTCTTTGTGATACTAGATCCATTCCAGTTCTAAAGGCTGTGAAGAATAATGTAGTAATGAAGTTGACTGGTGCTACATTTGATGGAAGAGCTTTAACTACAAAGCCTATCTCAAACCCTACCGTCAAGTATGTTGCCATCATAATTGGATAGAAAATTTATTTCACCAACCGAGGGAATTTTGTATCTGCTACAACAATCCACACCTCATTTGAAATGGTAGTAAATGGGAAATATTTTGATCTATGTGAGTTGCTTAGGCTACAACTTATAGAGAACTTGAGCATGACTAAGGCAAAGAAGCACCCCTTCAAATTTGGCACTTATTAGTTTGTCTACTATTCTATTTCCTAAGGGAGCTACCTGGTAGGAACGACATAATATGGGATTGCAATAGGCTGGTTGCACATCAAATTTTTATCATTTGCGTAGTCTTGGAGATTTCAGGGCATAAAACAATGCTCTGACTACTTTGTTTGCAGTGTTCCAAAATGAGATGCATGAAAGAGATTGAATTCCCAGGAGTTTGATAAAGAAATATAAAAAATGAAATAATCTTTCTTGTAACTACAGATGAATGTATCATAGAGGCAGTTGAACCCAGAACACTACGGATTGAGCCAATGGGATATGAACTTGATGAACAATTGGCTGAGAGGTACATTGAAATTTTGTTGAGAAGTCCTAAGGACCCCTCTTTACCTCGACATGGAACATATGAGGAAAAATCCACTAAGGTATGCCTAGAAGCTACAACATCCAAAAGAAGAAAGAAAGTTGCAACATTCAAGATCCATGGACAGGCTTTCGCTAAGGATGATTTAGATCAGTTAAAGGAGGCTCTTGATGAGAGAAAGGATAAATCAGCTGAACCACCCTCTAGTCCAAGAAAATCGGGAAGATTATCCTCTAGTGTTGCACCTACCCCCAATGTTGTTAACATTGAGAAGGAAAAGAAGAAAGCACAAAGTATCCCTACATCAATTGATATTGCTACCCCTACCGGCCCTAGTACCTAGGAATATAAAAGAAAGGATATACCTCTTGCTGCACCATTTTTTGCTTCAGGAAGAAGAAAAGTGAAACAAAAGGTTGACAGGAAAATAAATCTAAGTGATGCAATTAAGGAAGAAATAGATCTTGGCATCGAAGAAGAGCATTAGATGGAAAGAAATAAAAGTAGTACCTCCAAAGAAGAAGCAAAAACCATAGTTGATATCTCCATGGATGAGACAGAGGAAGAGGAGGATACTTATAGAATCCATGTCCATAAAAAGAAGAATGAAGAAGGATCATCTGATCCTATGGAGAACATGCCTAACTCTCCTCCAGTAAGTGATCAACCATCTTTAAATCTAGGAGCCTTAGTAAAAAATATGATTGACAATGATCTCATGCCAACTATTGAGTTGTATGATAAAGTTAATGATGAAGGAAAGGAAACAATAATAAATGCATTTATTTAGTATATATTCATTTGCAATGTAAGTATGGAGAATATATGCAATAAAGTAATTGAAAATATCTGGAAAGAATTAGTACACAAAAGGCAAGAGGCTATAAATGTTGAAGATAAGATGAGGAATGGCGCCTTAATTTCTTGTGGTTCCTCTCTTTCTAAGATAGAAATTTCCAATCTACTAAAAGAATGCTCTAATATGTTTAGAGTCAAGAAAAGAGTTAATATTCTAATGACTAAGGAGCAAGAGAGTATAGAAAAGGTAAGACAAGAAACTAGGATGTAATTAGACAATTGGAAAGGAGTTATGGGGAAAGAACCAACTCTTCATCCCATACAACTCAAGCACCAATGCACGTTGATGTCACAGAAGTGTTGGAAATCCAATCTTTGAAAATGTTGATGAGATACATGGTGGTTCTGAGATTCCTGCCCCTCAAACTGATACAAAAGAGATGACCAACAAAAGGTCTAATGATCAACATAGAGATCATACCGGTGATAAGAAAAAAAGAACATCAAGAATGTACTAGAAACAGGGATGAGGAAGACAAAGATGAAAATGAAGAAAGCAAGAATAATGGTGACAAGGATGATGAGGATGAAAGGAAAAAAGAAAACAAAGAAAAATCCTTTGAAAAAGAAAAAGAAAATGGAGAAGAAGAAGAAGAAAAGGAAGAAGAAAAGAATAAAGAGGAAGACAAGAAAGCTATTCCGGCTGAGAAGTGTAAAGGAGAAAACTCCAAACTTTCTAAGTTGTCAAATCCAACCAAAGAATCATCCAGAGGCACTCTTAAGGGTCTTCTATCAAGGAAAGTAGTACTTCAACCTGTGCTCCCACCCCTACTAATTAAATTGTTGTCACATCTGGGTTATGTGGATCTGAACAAGATTACACCAAGTGATAGAATAAAACTAAGTGGTACTTTTCTCAACTCTGTCTCATAGGAAGTTGTTGAATCATATCAAAAAGGAAATGAATTGATAAATGAAGCTATTAGAGCTTTATAGGAGACAACTCTTGGTGTCACAACTGACAATTCTTTAACACCAATTAAGAACCTAAAGTTTGTAGTTGATTCAGTTAAGGAATACACATCTAATCTCAAGGTTCTGATTGCAAAAGAAGTGGAGTCAAGTCTTCTAGAGAGAATATTGTTGTTTCTACAAGATAAGTGTGCAATTGCACATAATAGAGCTTTGCAAAGTTTGAAAGAAGTCAAAGACTATGATGAGGAAGCTCAGTTGCTATTTTTCTACCGCATGAAGCGGCCTGATGCGACTCGAGGTATCAAGGACTTAATGGACTCAATAGAGTCTCAACTTGCCGATGCCTATGGTAATTACAAGGTTGCAGATGATAGAAGCTATATTGGTTGGGCTTCTATTGTAGATCTTCAGAATAAATACTTCATTATGTAGAGGCAAAAGGAAGATGTGATTAGGCGGTTTGGCTTGGAGACCTGGTAGTCTCCAGACATGTCTCTGTATCAAGTGTGTTGATAGATGCAACAAAACTTCAGAAGATGAACATTGTTCCTTCCACTCCGGAAGAAGGAGAAGAATGCCTAGTGGAGCTTGAATCTCTGCACAAAACCCTTACCAAAGCAAATTTAGTTTGGGATGATGGAAAGCCAGCTTGGGAAGCAATTCTCAAGGAGTTACAAGGTGCCTCCAGTTCTTAGTTGAAAGTTTCTTTTACTTTTTTCCGTCCTTTCTCCTTGATGTCAAAGGGGAGAAGAGTTTTCCTATATAGAAGGATATGTTTTAGGAGAAGATTTTGTATAGAGAAGGGTATGTTAGAGTTTAGTTTTGTGTTTTTGTATATATGAAAGAGAGTTTCAAGTAAGGGGGAGTTGAGTGCATTATTGATGCACATTTTTGTTTTTGAAGCAAGTCTCATTTTTGGCACATGTTGCCATCAATGACAAAGGGGGAGATTGTTGGAAGAATGAAGAAGGCGTCCTTCGAGTTTGTTGTCATTGATGCCAACATTGTTTGGTAATCAACTAAGTAAACTATGTATCTACACTGATCTAGTATTTTGATCCAAAAATTCTCTCAGTAAAAGATAATTCTATGAGTTTTTGATATGTTGCTTAGGAGTATCAATTACAGCAATGAATGAGCTTTCAACAACTTTGGTTCATCCGGCTGAGATATCTAAATGACAGACTTGTTTGAAATTCTTTTGGCTGATAGGGTTAAGAGTTGTTGGTCTTATGAATGTTTAAAGTGTTCCTTATTAGGTCCGAGCCGACCTAATTTGTGTTTGATACATTTTGTTTTGTGCACCAAAAAGATTTTTGAATTAGATTGACAAGTCACTTTGAATTTTGTATGTTCACATCCAATTAGGCTGACCTAATTGATGAACAAAGATATAGTTGTATATATGTATGAAAGCAGTAAAGAGATGACGACATGATGAAAAATCATATGTGTGCATGTGTGGGCGTGTGAACAGTGATGCGAGCTATGTGACAAGTGTTATAGTGCGAAGTTATTGATAGTTGTTGTATACCTACAACCAGAGCAAGATTTTGGTTTTCCAGAGCTTAACCAAAACTGATCTCAACACTTTGAAGGAGTACTTCTTCAGTTCATCTCTTGGCAGTGAGCCATACCTTTTTGTATTTTGGCAGTAAGTCATTTTGTATTCAAGTTGTGAGCCTTACAAGGACAGACAATCATAACAGTGAGCCATGTAATATCTTGTAACTGATTATAATATTGTGAGTTAATCCTCACCGTGGTTTTTCCCATTTTGGGTTTTCCACGTAAAAATCCTAGTGTCAATGTGTTATGAGATGTTATGATTGCTTTCATGCTTTGGTTTATGGTTGCAACTAGATATGTCTTAATAATTGGATGGTTAGCAATTAATTGTGTTAGCAGAATACTGATTCATCCCCTCTCAGTATTTGGTGTATTCAAACACTTAGTATTTTGGACAAAGTTTACCATTATTAATTATTGCATTGAAACTATAGCGAACTTCAACTCCACCTCTATCTTCATTCTACTTCCCACTACATGCTCTTTCTTCTTCACGATATATTTTATGATAACCTTCAAAAATACAAATGGTAAAGACTTCCATCTAGGCCTGCACTTCCTTTCACTACTAAACTATGATTCAAATCTATTTTTCCAAGTAAAGTTGCTCTGTATCACCGACCTTCATTTTAGCTATGCTATTAGTAAATTCTCCTGTCATTGTATCATAATCTATTCTATTCAGTTAATTGCAAAAACTATCTTTTTAAATTCTTTATATTTTAAATCTTATTCTATTATGTTCAGTTATCATACCCACTTAGAAGACATTAATGAGTATTCAATTCTCTTCTCCTTACTCAGGTCTGAAAAAGCTTGATGCATTTGGCTCAGGCCAACATCAATATGGCCATAGACAGCCTTGGGAGGAAAGAAAGGCTTGATATGAAAGCCAAGCTTACTTTGTCACCTCCATCACTTGGGATACACCTTGTGTTATCTCAACCAAAGGCATAAGAAAACATATTGAAGAAAAGAAAATGGGAACAATGCAAGCCTTAGGAGCATCAGTATCTTATCACTCCAGGGAAATTTAGATGCAGTAACTCAAGCAGGGGTGTGGACCTCCAGATGGAATCACCACTTCCCTTGGACTGGGAGCAATATCTAGATCTCAATGTATGAAAACTTTTTTCCTTGTGAATTCAAATTACATCATTTTATATTAAGTGTTTAAGATTTATCATAACTAGTATTTCATGGTTTGATCATCGCAGTCAGGAGATATCTACTATATGAACAGAAGAACTCAAGAGAGAACATGCCATGATCCAAGGCAAAAGCTGGACTTGGAGCTTAAAATTTCTTCTGAGACAACATTTGATCATTTTCACGGAAAACAACAGCAACAGCAGCAAGGATTGAGAAAATATTTGAACAATGAGATGTTTGCAGCAGCATGTACACAATGTCATATGTTTGTGATGTTATCCAAGAGTACTCCATCCTGTCCTAACTGCAAACATGTACACCCACTAAACCAAACTTTCCTTGCTGCTAAAGAAAAAACTGTAAATTTGTTCGTATAATATGATCACGTACATGTACAGAGGTGGGAAGGAATTCTCGTTTAGATCTTTGGAAATTTCATTCCCTTGAATGCACACCACAACCAAGCATTGAATTTTGGAGGATGTAATAAATGTGATAGTACGTTGTAACAACTTCCCTCACCAACTCTTTTTGAAAGAGCAAAGTTAAAATACGTGGGGATGATAAGCGTAAGCACGGGCGAGCTTCTTCTCATGTTTATTTTGTAATAGAATGCATTATATTTAGATGTTGATAGCTTTCATATTCCACTTGTGTAGTGCATTATATTCATTCATAATTCAATACCGATTAAAGTAGTTGACCCTTTTTGTTTAGTGACTTGATAGTTTAATACAAACCATTGGGTGTTCTTTTTCTTTGTACACCAGTGTCAATCTCAATTCTTAAATTTCAACTATTAAATTACCTATTTTTATTTTTAGAGTAAATTTTTAGGCATGAAAATTTGAGTTGTGTTCACAATCAAAACTTTCCTTAAGTCTAATGCAATTCAATTTATGTATTAAATCTACAACAAAAGAAGTAAATTATGAACCTTGGTTGCAAATAAAAGGATATCGCTTCTCAATTATTATCAATCATCATTTAGAATTCATTGCATAGCATCAAAATTAACCCTATCCACCCTATCCATTAGAATCATTGATTGCGAGCATTTTGCCTCAAGATTATTCTTCCCTATCATAGCACCACTTTGTGTTGGCCTTCTTGATTATAGTGGTTCAATGTTAACAAGTAGACGAGCTCTATTTTCGACTAGATTATTGTATCCTATGTTTCTTTTTTTCAAGTTTCAATTTCTAGGTTACTATACAATATCATAATATTGTAGTTGCATCATCATTTATGTTAATTATTTTTATTTTTTGATATTGTTGAGAACTATTAAATTTGATCTAGAGGCTTGACATAAGGAGAGGTAGATCATTTAGCAAGCTTTGATAGGTGTTTGTTAATGCAATTGTTCTCTATCATTAGTGGAGATAATTAGATGAATCTTTGATAGAAGCTTACATTTCTTAGGGGTTAAATTTAAGGTCTAAAGTATTTTTTGTGAGTCAAATAAAATATATAAGACCACTTCTAGAACACTTGAAAATGACTAGAATTTGTGAACCATATTCATCTATCTTTTTCATTTCAAATCTAATTTTAATGAGATGCAATTATTTCCACATCCAAATCCATCTCATTAGATCTAGAGTTTTTTTTTTTTTTTTTTTCATGTTATGTTAAAATCTAGTTAAGGGTTAACACAATTTATTAGCCTAATCAATCCATTAGAATCTAGAGAATTTTTTATTTTTTTTATGTTAAAATCTAATTAAGGGTTAACACAATTTATTAGCCTAATAAGCTATTGTGCTGGGGAAAGTTCTTAAGAGTTTTGATATGATGATTTTAATGGATTGTTACTTTTATGTGGATTTATTTTGACAAATTAATTTTTTAAATTTAAGATTAGGGGTCTATCTCATTAAAGATTTTATCTTTTTCTAATATATATCATTATTTGTGTGTTTATAAGTGTATAATAACATTTATTTGATACACAAGTTAGTCTTAACCTCTTTCTAATCAACCAAGTCTACTTTTATCAATTATATTAAACCAACCTTCTATGACTAAGATGTATCTAGTCCAAGGTCTATTTGCATTTCAAATCCCTTATTTTTTAGATGTTGAATTTCAAATATCTTATTTTTTTAAGATTGATTTTCTAGCAATACAGTACAATTTTAGATTATTTAGCATTATCAATTCATATAAAAAAGTATCAACATTTAAAGTATTTTAGTTAAATACTTATATTAATCTTAATCTTAATTAAATCAATACTTATATATCTGTGTAACATGTTTTCAATCTTTGTAAGTGAATAATGCGGCTTGATTACAATTAAGAATAATGTTTTTTCCTTTATCTAATAAAACAAGCACCCAAATGTGTTTTTTTAGAACCACTAGAAGTTTTATATGCAATTATAAGCATTAGTGAGAACATCTTATTGATCAAAATTAGCAAAGGAAAACCCTATACTAGTTTAAGTTATAAATGAGATTGCATCCAAGGGATAAAAATATTATAACATCTCAGTCACATCCCCTTATAAGTGATCTTAAGGATATTAATAAAAGGTTTAGCCTTACATATAAATATGACATATTTAATCATATAAATTTTAGGTTGATTATTAATTAATAAATTAACCTTTAATATTATTTTATCAATTAAAGATCATTAAGATGTTCAAATATATAACTAGACAATGGTTTCATCCATCCTATATTTAAAGGAGTCTTATATTTGGAAAATATATCATTAGATATATGTATGTTTTAGCATTATAAACTACAAGAGGTATTAAGTATTGTGATTGGAAGGAGGGTACGCGAGATATGGAAAAGCTAGGTTCTAGAGTTCATATAACAAACAATATAAGTTTTCTTACATAACTTAGAATGGTGTTTTTTTTTTTTGGAGTTTTTGAGCATATGATTTTTTCTATGTAATTATTTTGTGTTATGTAATTTATTTCTATTATTTTTACATCTTCTATTTCTTCTATATTATTTAATTCACCATGATAAATGAATTTCATGGGTAAACATGATAATCTTAGATTCCTAGCATGGCACCATTGTCTTCTTTAGGCTATGCTAATTGATCTACATGAACAAAGAAAATTTATAATAAAATCAAAGTTGTAAAAAAATAAAATAAATTTGAAGCACTAATAGATACCTTGTCAGGATTTATAAAAGAAAATGTACAATTTAATTATTTTCTGTTTCTAGTTATTATGGTGTTTTTTCTTGCAAATATTAACTTTATTTTTAAAAAAATACATTATTCATATATTTCCATTCTCTAATTTGAAATGCCTACAAAATATGCATAAAAGTTCTTTCCTTAAATTAGGCTTCATAGAATACAATAATTACATGATATTAAATACCTTGTAATTAGGGTAGTCCATGAAGACCATGGATTAAATAAAAAATGTTACCATGGCTTGCAAATTGAATGACTTGGCCCTAAATATCTCAACCTTGTGTTTACAAGACATTTTAAAAAGACAAATGTAAATTTATGATAATAGATATTAAAATCCCTACCATAAAATAGTGGGAAAACATAAAATAAAGGGCAAAGTTTGTGTGAACCATAGCCTAGTACAGATCATGCCATTGCCAAATACTTGGGTGTTATTGGGTGAAGGCTCCATGATTACTATAGGGTTTGACACTAACCACCCACAATTTCTATCATGGTTGCTATTACTTATCGACCGTTGTATGGGAATCAACCCTTTAATTGTTAACTTGCTTACCAAGTTTGCAAACAATAGTATGTTGGAGTACAATACCACTAAGAGGGGGGGTGAATCAGTGGTATGGGTGATCCCACAATAGTGGTTTACAATTTTTGGCCAAACTGGACACTAAAATAATTTTTTTCAACTAAATCTTCACATTCGAGCAAGTATAGCGATTAAACCGTGAGGAATTTGAAGATTCAATGCAAACTAGAGTCTCGTCACATTTTGTTTATAGATTCTAAAAATATTTTTTTCAATTTTTTTGGAATCAGATTGCACTTCTTTTTCCATCTCCCACGAAAACTGGTTTTTTAGAAAACAACATTTTTAAAAAGTGATGCACACCGTATAACATAATTTTTTTCCATGAAGGAAAAATTCTAATTCTTTCAATTTAGATTTTTAACTCATATCTAGTGCTTCCACTTGGTTAGATAGTTTTTTATTGAATATTTTTTCTTTAATCAAGTTTTGAAGTCAAACCAATTACAATTCAGACATAGGCGAGTATAGCGTAACTTTTTGTATATATCAAAATTCAATTTTATTTCTTTTGGTTGGATCAAGGACTTCAATATCTAGTGCACTCATATTTTTCAAATTTTTTTTGATAATCTGCTATTTTTCCACATGTGCAGAACAAAGACCTTCATTTTCGATGAAAAACCTATGTTTAATAAAACTAAAAAACAAATACATAATAAAACCAAAACATATTAAAATTACATTCATTGGATAGCTCGTTTCGAGGACTACTTGATTCTAGTTGGGTTCGTGAAGTCTCCTCCATTTTCATCCTCAACTCGAGCTTCAAAGGGAAAAAATTCTTGTTTTGTGCCGAGGAGGAAAAGGGGGTTAGAACAAGGGGTTCTAGCAAACCCCCAGGGGTTTGAGCGAACCAGGGTTCATTCGAACCCCCTTTCAAAAAGTGGTTTTCATTGTTTTTTGGCTGGATTGGGTCCACCTTGCATTTAACTGGTTTGCACGAACCAAGGTTCATTCGAACCCTTTTTTGGTTTGCTCGAACCAAAGGGTTCATTCGAACCCCAAAAACCAAAATTTTTGGTATGGGGTCATTTTTTGCCACTTTTCCTTCCTCACTCAAATTGTAAACCACTTTTGTGGGTTTACCCGAATATACTAATTCTAGATGACTATAATATAATCTTTCAAACCTTTGAAATATAACAACTATGAGGACAAGCATACTCAAAATCAACAACTTTGATAATTATTATTAACTCAAGACATCAACTCAAACCTTTAACAAGACTAGCATGAATATCAAGGCAACTTCTATTGACATGAGATAGAGCATCGTAGATGAACATCATGACACTTTTGCTGAATTAAGATAGTCATTATGAAAAACTAAAGCTGATAGACCAACATCATAGATGCACCAATACAATGTTTATGAAAAACATTAACTCATGAACATAAGACTTAAGAGCAAGGAATGTCATCCTAAACAGTGATACATGATTGATATGTATTAATGTAGACCAAACAAAAATATAGAAAAAATGTAAACATAACACAATTTTTCTTGAGTGGAAAACCCTCTTGGGGTAGAAAAACCACTCGTAAAATCGCCTCTCGCTTAATTAGAAAAGTGTCTCATTGGCAATACAAGCCTCATTGGCTACAAAATGCCTCACTGGAAATACTATCTCACTGATAGATTTCAAATGCCTCATTGGCATACAAAGCCTCACTAGCATATAAACATTTGCCTCACTGGCATACTAACATCTGCCTTACGGGCATACAAAGCCTCACTGGCATACACTTGCCATGGTCTTACTGACCAATCTCCAATAAAGGAAGAAACATAACTTCAAGGGGTTACCTTATTACTATACAATCCATCAAATGTATTACTTCTTCAACATACATACAACATCACTGAAAAATAACTCTTAATAGAGTATGAAACAACAAAGAATAAATTTTTTTTGCTTTCTGTTCAGCCGAAATACTTGAATGTCTTCAACGTAGGATATATAATGTTTTATGTCCTGAAAATAAACTGTCAACTTCAAATCTTCCTTACAGTTGCAAACTACCCGTGTAATTTACAAGTAAAATAATGATCACAATAATCTTTTATAACAAAACGACATTTCCATTTACCCATTGTCAAAAACAAAAACCTTTACCCACATTGCGAATGCAAACCACAACCCCGAGAACCCATACAAGGGTTTCAACATATTAGGAAACATTAATCACAAAAAACAAATGCTTATCTTCCCTTAACAAATACAAACTAAATACTCAAGAAACCCTTAACAATAAACCATAAAAATAAACCCTCAAATGAAAATAGTATCACTTGAATAGTGCTGACAAATGAAGTCTTTGAGACCAAAAATTAACTATCAAGCTGAAGCTCACTGTTGCTTTGTCAAATCTCGTAGACCATAGTCATCATCACAATTGAATCTTGAGATACCTTGCATAAAACTGTAACCCTAAGTCGAGAGCAACATGTTACAAAGTTTAACCTTACAAAATGAGCTTCCAAAAAAAACTTTCCACTGTATACATCTCTTGACTGCCTGTCCTGGTGTGCCCTAAAGGACCCGATGACCAATAGACTAAAACCATCAATATCTACCTTCTTCTCAAACCCGAAACCTGTTGGGAAAGTTCATGAATTAAGTGGCCCGAAAAACAAGCTTTGTTATTTTTTATTTTTGTATAAGACAAATCAAAACCCTTTCAACAAATGGTACCTTTCACTAATTTTAGAGTTAGAAATTATAATCACCTTCACACAATCTTAACATCTTTTAACAATATGAAACCTCCTTAAGAAATAAGAGATGCTAAGGAATGATCAATGTCATGATAACAAATATAACTCCATGCCTCGGTAACATTGAATTGTAAAGTTAACACACATGAAGATTACCAAGAATGAAATCCCCTCAATAACCTTTCATATCAATGATGAATATTACTTGCATATTGGATCAAAAGAAAATAATCAAGTGCCTTATTCAACTGCCCTTGCAACAACAACTGAAACCAAGGATCTATATGCCAAGGATATATCAATCAATCAATGCCATATGATTATCAATGTGTCCATACCACCATGATCAACTTACAATGCCACAAACCTGAGAGTTTGTGTATTTGTCATCAAGGACAACTAAGAGGGAAACATAGTATTTCAATCATTTGGTTAAAAGCTACACCAAAATATTTTATAAACCCTCATCAATGTTATTAAGTTATATAATACAATGCATTATATTTGGGTGATCCCACAATAATGGTTTACAATTTTTGGCCAAACTCGACACTAAAATAATTTTTTTTAACTAAATCTTCACTTTTGGGCATCTATAGCAGCTAAACCATGAGGAATTTGAAGATAATGCAAACTAGTGATTTGTGACATTTTGTCTGTAGATTCTAAATATATTTTTTTCATTTTTTTTGGAATCGGATTGCACTTCTTTTTCCATCTCCTTCAAAAACTAGTTTTTTTTCAATAAACAACATTTTTAAGGAGTGACGCTCACTGTATAACGCATAACTTTTTTTCCATGAAGGATAAAATTATAATTTTTTCGAATTTAGATTTGTAACTACGATATATAGTGCTTCCAATTGGTTTCATAGTGTTTTATTGAATATTTTTTCCTTAATCAAGTTTAAGTCAAACTAATTACAATTCAGACATAGGCGAACCGTATAATGAGTAAATTTTTTTGTATGTATCGAAATTCAAATTTTTTGTTAGATAAAGGACTTCAATATCTGGTGCACTCATATTTTTCAAAAAAAATTTATAATCTGCTATTTTTCCACATGTGCAAAACAAAGAGCTTGATTTTCAGTGAAAAACTAATGTTTAATAAAACTAAAAAAACAAATACATAATAAAACCAAAACATATTAAAATTATATTCGTTGGATAGCTCGTTCCAAGAAATACCATCATCCAATTGGGTCTGTGAAGTCTCCTCTATTTTCATCCTCAACCTGAGCTTCGAAGTGCAAAATTCTGAGGTTTTCTAGTGCCAGAGGGTGAGAAGGTGGGAAAAGGAGGGTTCAGGCAAACCATGGGGGGTTCGCTCGAACCCTGGTTCAAGTGAACCCCCTTTCAAAAAAGGTTTTCCTCGTGTTTATTGGTGGGAATGGTGGGATCTTGCATTAAATTGGTTCACTCGAACCAGGGTTCTAGCGAACCCTATTTTGGTTCATTCGAACCCCAAAAATATTTTTTTTTGCATGGGGTCATTTTTTGCAACTTTTCCTTTCTCACTCAAATTGTAAACCACTTTTGTGGGTTTTCCCATTTATATAATACAATATAGGTCTATCAATAATTATTATATTGATTTCTATATTATATTTATATAATGGGCAGGTGCATGAAGATGGGTAGCCAATTTGTGGCCAACTTTTTAAAAAAGTTTTGAAAACTCATAACGTGAGCACATTATAACGTGCTCACATTATGGCTTGGTGTGTTGAGCTTGAGGCTCAGAAACAATGAGCCCATAACATGAGCACGTTATAACGCATTTGCATTATGACCTATTAAAAGAAAAAAAATTGAATTCATTCTTGCACTTGACTGTGTTTTTTCTCTTGCCTGCGGCCAAAACCCCAATTTTTTGCGCTCGCGTTCTGGGAGGAGGTATTTTGAAAAATTATTCATCAACGGTTGTTGTTTCATCACGAGGATGCTGCCACATCGATGAGGTTTCAGAGGTAAGGATTGTTTTTTTTTTGTTTAGAATTTGTTAGTTTTAGGTTGTTTTTTATATTTATTTTTTGAATTTGTAGGAGATGTTAATCACCTGCAAACCCTCCTCAAAATCCTCAAGAAGCACAACAACAACAAGAGGAACAAAATCCTCAACAAGCACAACAACAAAAACAACAACAAAATCCTCAAGTTAATCAACCACACCTCAATCTCCTCCACCAATCCCTCAACATCCTCCTAACACTCAACAAAACTAAATGAATGAAATTGAGAACAATAAAAAACAAATTGAGGATTTTATCAGGAGGTTGAACGATCCAAACGATTCAACTGCGGAAAGAATGACCCTGGAAACTTCACTGAAAGAAATGTTAAAACATGTAGATTCAATCAACAAAAAATTAACTGGTTGGCAGGATAAGAGGCAGGCGGCTAGGGCTTATTACCAAGATAAATTATCATATAAAGATGTAAAATATTTAAAAATTATAAAAGGTGATTTGTGTGCATTATTCACTGACCCATGGTCAAATGCAAATATTACCCTCAATGCAAAGAGGTTTCCTATTCATTGGTGCCACCACCAATAGGTTAGGAATTTTTTTTGGAATAGGTGGTACATGGTTTTTGATGACCCACCATGCAACAATTGTGAAGTCCTGCAGTATTTCCTTAGGAAACTATATTGTGAGTTCATCTTGAACAAAATACCAAATTATTTTGATATGAGGGACTTCTAGGGGAGAGGTGGGGGTTCGGCTCAAGATAGACCCGGTGCACAGCAAGATCCTACGCGACAAGGGAGAAAACCTCTCGCTAGGCCACCTCATGAGCACATCGTCATCCCTTCCATCATGAAGGAGAGTGTTGATGTAGAGACTTTGCAGGTCATTAGCTCTTTGACCCAGAGTGTCATCCAACATGCCATCCCTATTCTACAACACCATCCAGGGGAGTCTTCGAGTGGTGGGCTAAAATCCCATTTGTGTCAATCTTGCGGGGCGACTTGTTCATATGACCCCACCGACACTTAGGAGGCTGCTACGCATGATCTGTTTGTAGCTATGGAGATGGCAAGGGTAGCTGACATTTTGCATGAGGCCTATGGCATTGATACTCAGGTAAAAGTTAGCATGTTTATTGAATTTAATTTATTAAATTTTGATTTTGAAATGCAAGATTAACTAATTTAGTTTTATGATTTTAATAAAATTGCAGGGTCACAGTGTTGATACTAGATACACCGGCCCTACACCTGCTTATTTCTCCACTGCACCTACCATTTAGGTATGCAACTAGTAAACAATTATAAATTTATTACATTTGAATAGCATTGTTTTACGAATGGTATTTTAATATGTGATTTTGGATGTTGAATAGGCTAATATTGGAGGTTTCGAGGGAACACCTCCCAGTGCCAGTGGATTTAGTCAAACCTACACACAGGTAATAGAATAAAGAGTTTAACTAATGAATTGTACTTAATAGATTTGTGTAGTTTATATTCATATCGTTGATTATGTTGCATTGCACATCTTTCAAACTCAAAGCATTACTTCACATTCGATAACTAATTACTAGATGTTGATAGATGACAAAATTTCAACTATAATATAGTTGTTTAGAAAGTCAACATAAGCAGTGATGCAATTACTTCACATAGCATAAGTAATAAGTCTAGGAGCAGCTTCCAATTGCATTTGCTTGTCATGGCATTCCATGAGACCACTTTTTACTGAGACATCTTTTCAAATAGTTCACTGCCTTGTTTATGCTATGAATGCTTGGAATGAATATATGAAAGAATAATAGTAAGCAATAACATAGACAAGGAAATGATTTGTTTGAAAAAAGTGCCTCAAAGAAATGTGGTCTCATGGTGATGGACATCACCATGAGACCTAATTTCTTTGAGGCACTTTTTCAAACAACTCACCGCCTTTCCTATGCTACCACATTTTCCATACATGTCTACCAAAGCATTTTATCAAACAATTAATTTCATCACTGCTATGGATAAAAGCTTAAAAAAGGTGTTTTCCAAAAAACTATGGATGATTGGAAAGAATCTACCAAAGAATAATAGCAAGCAATAGCATAGACAAGGCAATTAGTAGTTTGAAAAAATGCCTCGAAGAAATATGGTCTCATGGTGATGGAATGCCATTCCATCACCATGAGACCACATTTCTTCGAGGAATTTCTTCAAATAGCTCACCACCTTTTCTATGATACCACATTTTCCATACATGTGTACCAAAGCATTTTATCAAACTACTCACTTCCTTGCTGCTATGGCTAAAACCTTAAAATAGGTGCTTTCCAACAAACTATGGATGCTTGGAAAAATTTCTATCAAAGCATAATAGTAAGCAATAATACCATAGAGAAGGCAATGAACTATTTGAAAAAATGCCTGCAAGAAATGTGGTCTTATGGTGATGGAATGCCATGACATGCATTTGTTTGTAATGGCATTCCATCACCATGAGACCCCATTTCTTTGAGGCATTTTTTCAAATAGTTCATTTCCTTCTCTATGCCACCACAGTTATCATACATGTCTATGAAAGCATTTTATCAAATGGTTCACCAGCTTGCTACTATGGATAAAATCCTAACAACACATGCTTTCGAACAAGATATGGATAGGGAAAATAGTAAGCATGATAGTCAGAAATATATATTTTAATAAGTACTCAAAATTTTGTTCATTATCTCATACATTATAAGTCATGACATGGATCGCTATTGTAGTTTTCGTGATTGAATAATTTGTTGTTTTATTTTCAGATGTTGCAAGCGGAAACACCTCCGAATGTTTAGCTGGCAATGGTCATCGGTGTTTCATCTGTTATAGAATCCTCGATGGCTTTGATAGGGGAGGTATGAGGCAAATTACTAAATTTCAATTTACATTCGTTGTTATAGATGTTAGTTAGTGAAAAATCAAACCATTATTTATTCTTAGTTTAATTTCTATTTGGATGGTTTATGCAAGGCTTTAGCACGCCTCAACATGGGAATTCGAATATTTCCCTCGTGGAGAGTGATCATCAGATGGCGGTAAGTTATTATTTTGTTAAATATATCATTTTTTAAAATGTAATTTCTATATATTAATGTCTTTATTTCTTATTGTAATAGATAAGACTTCACCAAGAACTAAACACTAGGAGGAGCACTAGGAGAACTCCTCGACCATAGCTTAAATGAGTGACAGATGTATCACCATCCGATCAACAAGCAAAGGGTAAGAGTTTATTTCGAGAGCCTGAAGAGCGATGACTTTTGATTCCAGAGCCCTTTGTTGTATGCCTATATGGCATTTTTGTACATATTTAGTATTGGATATATTTGACACTGTATGCCTATATGGCATTCTCGTAAGCCTATATGGCTATTTTTTACCTATATTTTATACTTATATCGACATATATTGATGTATGCCTACATGGATATTTGGTTAATACAAATCTATATTATCGATGGTGTCCATATTTGCATTATAAATCTATGGTTCAATAGATATGAGTTACGTGTATTCAAGTGTATTCTTTACAACTTATGTATATACTTTCTGACTTATGTGTTTTCATGCTTATACCTTGTATTCATGCATATACTTTGTATTAATTTGTGTATATTATGTATTTGTGTGTATACTTCAAGGCTTACGTGTTTTTGAGTAATTGTGCTTCCCTTATTTACATGTACATGCTTGACTTATTCACATGTATACTTATTAATTGGTTAGCCCTAGAATTGATCATTACCGTCCTTCATGGTTTGTCTTGAATATTAATTGATTGATGTTAAACAACTTTATTAGTTGATGTTAAACAATTTCAATATTTCTAGGAATACTAGTAGAGTTACAAATTCCAAAATTGCACAAATTGAAAAAAAAAGATTAACTGTAAATAAATGCATGGGTTATTAACTTGATAATTGATTAAGAATGAGTATAAAATATATCAAGAGATGAGCCTTCTAGAATGTCAACTGCCAACTAGAAAATAGGCAAAACATTCCCAATAATTTAAAAGTAATAATCCACCAAAAATTGCAACGGGAGAGAAGTGATGCAAATCAGGGAGGCCTTCAATTACCAATCACAAATTCAACTGATTTCAACAAGCCTTCGATCTTCAAAACCCTAACTAGGGTGATTCCCTTCACAACTTCACTATTTGCCTTTTAGGTCTATAGACCTAGTTTCTTGGACCTATCTCACAACTCCACTCTCAAACCCATTAACCAATTATATTTTCAAACACCCTTTAAGATATGCCAAAACATATCTCAAAAGCTCATATAACTCTTTTGGAACAAATCCCTCAAATTGATGCTTCTATGCTATCTCCTTAAGCCAAATAGGCCTAATTTACAAAACAACTCTCCTCTAAACAATTTTCCAACCCCAAATACCTATGGAAAATCATTTTCCAGTCTATAAAACCACCAAATCTACAACTTTTAGCTAATGAACCACTCACTAAGTCCTCTTTATACAAAACCCTCATTTTATTGAAAATCCCACTTCCCAACTTCTTTACACTTCACCAATGCATCAAACATGCTTCAATTGGCCTGCGCATGCTTAATCTATCACCAAAATTCTTTCTCCCGAGTTTTCCTCACCTACCCACCTTTAACCAACAAATTTCACTCAAAACATTCAAATTTGACAATTAGGGCATCATGCCCAAACCCCAAAATGACCTCTCCTGCTGCCAAAAACATTCAATTAACTAAATCCTACCATATTGGGCCCACTCCACTTAGATAAAGGAGTTACAGTCAGTGGAATGGGCCATAATCACATTTTTATGTCTTTAAAACCTTAAAATTAGAGTTTCAGACTTGCCTACAAGGAAAACTCAATAAGATTCTACAACGCTAATGGGAACGCCTCAAACTCAGTCAAAATGATAGGTAGGACACTGAAACAAAAATTCAAATCAATTTGGAGTCAACATCAGGTCGTACAGGCCGTGCAACTACTCTGCAACATCAATATTCAATAGAAGGGCCACTACACTACTTGCATTTGACACTTTTTCCATCAAGTAAAAAATGGACACCACGAGAAAATGAGTTCGAGATAACAAAAACCGAGAGAGGTTATTGTAGAGGATCCCAACGCGATCCCGTAGGCTCAGACAAAGAGTTCATAAGCATCATGGTTTTCAAGTAATAGCCTGTCAAAGATTACTTCCCTTTTGCACTTTGGACCCTTAAGGGATTGATCTAGTTGAACGTAGCTCATAGCGATTCCGCGTGTTTGGGTGAAAAAGAGGACCATTTATAGTATAAACATACCTATTTGGACGCATTGGAACAGTTCGTTTGGTCACACAAGTTGTAGAATGAAAGTTACACCACTTTGCAACTTTCAACGATTTGCATTTGACAACTTTTTCCCCCAATGAAAATTCGCCACCACGAAAAAATGCCTTCGAGATAGAAAAAATTGAGAGAGGTTATTGTAGAGGGGCCCAATGCGATCTGATAGGATCAGACGAGAAGTTTCTAAGCATCACTATATCCAAGTAGCATCATGCTGAAGTTTGCAGCCATTTTGCACTTTGGACTCTTAAGGGATCGATCCAGTTGAATGTAGCTCAAAGCGATTCCGCGTGTTTGGGTGCGAAAGAGTACCATTCCTAGCATAAAAATACTTATTCAGATGTGTTGGAACAATCCATCTAGTCACACAAGTTGCAATATGAAAGTTGCACAGCTTTGCAACTTTCAACTAATTGCATTTGACAACTTTTTCCCCAAATAAAAATTTGCCACCACAGGAAAATGCCTCTGAGATAGCTAAAACCGAGAGAGGTTATTGTAGAGGGTCCCAACCTAATCCTATAGGATTAGACAAGAACTTCCTAAGCATCACGGTATCTGAGTAACAACATGTTGAAGTTTGTAGCCATTTTGCACTTTGGACTCTTAAGAAATTGATCTGGTTGAACATAGCTCAGAGTGATTCTGCGTGTTTGGGTGTGAAAGAGGACCATGCCTAGCATAAAAATACCTATTTAGACACGTTTCAATATTATTTTTGGTCACACGAGTTGTAGAACGAAAGTTGCACCACTTTGCAACTTTCAACTACTTGCATTTGACAACTTTTTCCCTAAGTGAAAATTTGCCACCACGGGAAAATACCTCCAAGATAGTGAAAAATGAGAGAGGTTATTGTAGAGGGGCCCAACGAAATCCTATAGGATTAGAAAAGAAGTTTCTAAGTGTCACGGTATCTGAGTAATAACATGTTGAAGTTTGCAACCATTTTGCACTTTGAACTCTTAAAGGATCGATCCGGTTGAACATAGCTCAGAGCGATTCTGCATGTTTGAGTGCGAAAAAGGACCATGAATAGTGTAAAAATATCTATTCAAATGTGTTGGAACAGTCATTTTAGTCACATGAGTTGCAGAATGAAAGTTGCACCACTTTGCAACTTTCAACTACTTGCATTAGACAACTTTTTCCCCAAGTGAAAATTTGCCACCACGAGAAAATGTCTCCGAGATAGCGAAAACTGAGAGAGGTTATTGTAGAGGGGGCCAATGCAATCCTAGAGGATCAGATGAGAAATTTCTAAGAATCATGGTATCCGAGTAATAACATGTTGAAGTTTGCAGTCATTTTGCACTTTGGACTCTTAAGGGATCGATTCGGCTGAACATAGCTCAAAGCGATTCCGAATGTTTGGGTGCGAAAAAGGACCATACATAGCATAAAAATACCTATTCCTATGTGTTGGAATAGTTAGTTTTGGTCACATGAGCGAGAGAAAAGTTGCACCACTTTGCAACTGCCTTTGTTGCATTTGACACTTTTTCCATCAAGTGAAAATTGGACACCACGGAAAACCACTCTAAGATAACAAAAACCAAGAGAGGTTATTGTAGAGGGTCCCAATGTAATCTCATAGGCTCAAACGAAGATTTCATAAGCGTCACAATTTTTGAGTAATACCCTGTCAAAGATTGTTGCCCTTTTGAACTTTGGACCCTTAAGGAATCGAGCTGGTTGAACGTAGCTCAGAGTGATTCCGAATGTTTGGGTACAAAAGAGGAACATGCATAGCATAAATGTACCATTCCTAGCACAAATCCACAACTTTTGATCAAAGAATCACTTCCTTTGACACCAAAACATGAAACCCTCACTTTATGCCATTCCAAAGGGGTTTATTGAAAAACATTGTTCTAGGATTCTACATAGCCAACCAAGGCCTCAAACACCTTTAGTTATGTTTTCACATGCTTGAAGGTTCATCAAAATCTGCTTCCCCCAATAGTTTCTACAACTTCCCTCCTCTAACCATCAAATTTCTCTCAAAATACACAGTTTGACAATTACGGCATCATGCCCAAGCACTCAACTCACCTTCCTTACCCTTCAAAAGATTCAAAAACTTCAATATATGCCTAATCATGCCAAATCAATCATCTCCCAATATTTCCTAAGACAATTCCACCAAAACCCAACATCTAAATTCCATTTTTAAGCTAAAATTCACCCAATTTCCTTTGGGACAACAACCAAAAACATTCCTAAAAATTTTCCCTACTCCTAAATCTTATTCCTAAATCTAATCCTACCATTTTAGACTCATTCCACTAAGCCACAAAGAGAAAAAATAGGTGGAATGAGTCATTTATTCATTTTTAGTCTTCAAACCCTTATGGATGGCTATACAGACCCGCAGTCAGTAATTTGACAATAAAATTCTTAAAACTCAATTAATTTCCATCACTCCAAAGCCATAACGTAGCTAACACCTATCTCTACCAATTGGAAAATAGTTTAGGACATAATAGTTTTGTATGGCCAAGTATAATAGTCTGCAACAAAAAAATTCAATGAAACAAAAAAAATTACAAGAGAAATCAAGGGATTTTTATTGTTTTTCCTTCACAAAACCTTCAACAACCTCTTCCTTCAAGTTCCCAACAGATTTAAAACCTTAACCAACCTATGAAATGGCTCTAACTACCCTTTGAATGCCCATGACCATTGGGCTTCTTCAAGTTTACATTTTTTTGCACTTTTTTCACATTGACAACTTTGCAATTTTTGCAATTTTACATCATTTTGACAAATATGCAACATGAACTCCAAAATGACCCCAAAACCAACTAACATGACTTATTAAATTATAAATTTCTCTAATATGACCTTATTCAATTGACAGAACTCAAAACGCAAAACTAACTTAAGACTTCCATGAACCAAATTTGCTCAATAACCTAGGTGCCCCTGCACCAAATTTTAATATATGAATAAATCTCATTACAATGCCTTAAGTACTATGTTCTAAAAAATATTTTACAATGTCACTCATACATTCAAGATTATCTTATAATGTCTACATCATAGGTGCTCATTATGAGGTTAACTTCAAATGAGTAACTTGAGATTCCCTCGCTAAGCTTCACACACTCTTTTATAATGGCTTCAAATCAGAATTGAGATTTGTCAAGATCATCAAAATAAGGATGTCACATTTCTTTTTTGGCTGAGATTCTCTTCGATGGCTCATAAATCAACATTTTCTGCAAGGAGAGACCAATCAATTTTTAGTGGTTTACTTACAAATATGCAAAGTAAAAGAAGAAAAAGAAAGATTATCCAAAATGGAAATGAAATGAAAATAGATGGAATGCACTTACAGACAACAAATCCACACCATTTGGTTCCAACTCAGGAACAACAAGGTATAAATATTGATGCTTCCATTAAGGATATTGGTCTAAATTGATATTGGTCTAAAGTGACCTAGGTTGGATTTGGGATATGTTTTGCATGAGGTTAAAGGGTATCTAAAACCCTAATGTTTTTGTGGGTTTGAGTTAGTGTTGTGGATTTTTTTCTTGATTTCAAAGGTTGGACACCTACAAGGAAAGATAGGTGAGATTGTGGAAAATTTTTAGGTTGGGGTTATAATTCTTGAAAGTTTGCTTGATTTGTGTCAGATTGTGTTGTGAACAAGTTGATCCCCTACTCATTGCATCAGAAATTAGGTGCAACATAGGCCTCATAGAAAGGGGGTCTCATGGAGATGTACATCACCGTGAGACTCCATTTCTATGAGGCATATGCTGCCCCTAATTTCTCAACCCTACTGCATTGGTAGGTTAGTGAGTGAGCTAGCTTGTCAATGCTCCACTAGCTTGTCAATGCAGTAGGGTTGAGAAGGTACACAAGGCAGTGTATGCCTCATAGAAATGGGATCACCGTGAGACCCCATTTCTATACCTTCTCAACCCTATCGCATTGGAAAGCTAGCTCACTCACTAGCCTACCAATGCGGTAGGGTTGAGCAACCCCACCACATTAGCAAGCTAGTGGGTGAGCTCACTATCTTTCCAAGCTCACTAGCT
>VDFB02281492.1:556346236-556368155 GCA_007258455.2 Sequoia sempervirens
CATTGGACCCTCAACCTAATCCTTCAACCATATACCCTCAAACCTATACCATAAACCCTATACCCTCAACCCAATACCCTCTACCTGAACCATATAATTTTGGCACCCTAATCCTTTCTAGCACTTCTAGGGTTTTTCACTTAAAAGGAGAAAGTAGGGCCAAAAGTCTAGCTAGGCTCACTCAAATTATGCAATGTATGATGAAATTATGTCTAATTGCAATGTTCTAGATGCAACTAATTAATAATATTTTTTGATTAAGTATGCAAAACCTAAGAAATGTAACTTGTTTGAAAACACATTGTGTTATGCATAAATAAACTAAAAATGCATGCAAAACTAAACAGAACTAAACCAAACTGAAAGTGTGCACCTAGAATGTGGATGAAGATTGGAAATAGCTTTTGAAATGTTGACAATCTTGATTTTTAGGCCTGGTGGAAATCATTCGCCATTCTAGGCGAATTAGTCACAGTTTTGCAAAACTGAGTCGGAACCCGTTTCTGACAAAAGGGTACTTAAAAATGCAGAAAAATAAAAATTGACCCTAGAGTGGGTACTATAGGACAATAACCAAGACCATAAGTTGTTTTTTGTGTGAGGGGGTCTATAAGGTTGCGGATACCTTGTTCGTTAGCACCACATCCTTTTCCACGATATCCAAGTTGTTTCATAAGCTCAAAACCTTTTCCATAAAGCATTTTTATTGCTTTTGGATTGGGTGGTTGTTCGTTATTGTGTTATTCAAAGGTTGTTGTGTAGTTTGATTCTTTGTCTAAAGTGGTTGAGGTGGATGCTTTCGAAAGGTAATCCGAAGTTGGTGTTGACATTATTGTTGTATCTTTTTCCTTATTTGAATCTTTGTGGATGATTTTGTATTCACCCATGAAGTCATTCTCAAAATCCAAGGAACCCCAATCATCTTCCAATAGCATCGTGACTGGTTCAATATGTTGTTTATCCTTTTGTTGTGCAGGTTCCACTTGTATGATTGGTGTTAATATGTTCAAGGGGTTCTCTTTGTTTTTATCAAGTTGTAAGACACTATAAGGTTCAAGGTCAGGGTCAAGGGTGTATAATTTGTTGTTGTAAATGTATTTCATTTTTTGATGAACAGTGGAAGGTACACCTTTCATGGCATGAATCCACTGTTTGCCTAAGATAAGATTGCATGAAATTTCATAAGGCATGACATGGATTGGTGTATTCAAGGTGACCACTCCAATGGTAAGAGGCATCATGATTACCCCTAGCGATTTCTTTTCGACAATGTCAAATCCCTTAATAGATAGAGAATCAGGTCGAATGGTTGATTTATCAATTCCAAGTCTATCCAAAAGGCTCACACTACACACATTAAGGGAAAAACCATTATCTATAAGAGTTCTCTTTATCCCTTTTGTGTTGTATTGAGCGATGATCATGAAAGCTTCATTTTGTTTTTGCAACTCCAAAGGAGGGAGCTCGTGTTGATGGAAAGTAATGTCAAGATTCATGCTATGGATTAAAGTTGCCACATCGTTCAGAGTTATGCTAGGAGGAACTGCAATTTGTTGTAAGGCTGTTTGAAGAATAGTGTGGTAATTTGGTGAGTTCTAAAGTAAATCCCAAAGGGAAATCTTTGCAGGAGTATTCTTTAATTGTTCAATAGGATCATACTCCTTTGTGTGTGGGAGGTAATGAGGAGCACTAGGCGGATGGGGTAAAGGTAAGGAGGGTGGGGTTGGTTGTGGCGGTTGTGGATTATTTCGAGTGTTATATGTATGAGAAACGGTATTATAACTTGGTTGTTGTGATACATTATTTTGAGGAGGGTAAAGGATAAGTTGAGGTTTATTTTGAGTGTGTGGTTTGTGTGAAGGTGGGTAGAGAATTAAAGGGTTGTGAGGATGTCCCACGGGGTATGTATGAGGTCCAGTGATCGAGGGGGATCTAATGGACACTTGCACATTCATAACCTCAATGGTCTTGGTTTGATGTATTTCTAAGGAAGGACAATCGAGAATCATTGTTTTATCTAAGGAAGACACATTATTATTGTTTTTGGTTTCTAGCACCATGATTTTCTCCCTAGAAGGAGAGCTTTTAGGAGAACAACAAGCCACATGTTCTTGACAAGTAAGGCTAGGTTCTTCCAGAATGACTTCATCATTAATAAGGGAATGATCAATGATAGAAGTGTCAAGAGGGGGATGATTAGGAGGTGTTAGGTGAATTTCCATTGCCTTTAAGGTCTTATTCTCTTGTGCTATGTTATCTACCCTACTAGGAGAGCTTGTAATATGTTCATCCAAGTTTAAAGGAGCTTCATCACAAGTGAGGGAAGCATCAAGAGAAGGATCACTATGGTTTTCAAATAGATTATCCCAAATGGGAGGTGCATTAGGGAAGGAAGGGTCAAGATTCTCATGAATCTAAATAGGGATGTCTTCTAATACCAACCTATCATCTTGACATCGAGGAGGTATATTAGGAGATGGAAAAGTTTGATTGGTATGGTTATGGAGATTAGGTAAGGTGGTATTTAGGAATGTTTCGATGTTTTCATCTTCGTGTTTTCTAATGTCTTCCAAAGGCGGAAGAGGAGAGGGACAATCAAGACTCACATTGCTTGTAGCTCCTTTCAACAAAATACCTCTGTCACTAATAGGAGAGGTATTGGAACAAGAACAAGTATGAGTGTCATGATTATCTACACTTGCATCCTCTTGTGTTATTATATTCTTACAAATCCGATAGGTACTAGGAGGGTATGCAAAATGCTTATCAAATGTTTTACTTTGTTGTCCTAGATTATGTTCATGAAAAATAGAATCATGCAAGCCACTTGCTATTCTAGAAACATGGAATGCTTTAAGAGAACACATACTAAAATGAGAAAGTAAATACAGTGCAATGCAATGTCTTAAAATGAAATGCAATTTTTAGATATTATTTAACAAGGTAATTTTCTGAGTACACTATGCACCAATCGAAAAAATGACATGTGGAAAATGCAAATGTGAAATGGAGCAATGCATGAAATGAGCTATTTTAAGCTAAATCTAATGAAATTCATGTTACAGAACTCAACCAAGTGATATAGATAAATTATGGAAGCAAACAAAAGCATAAAAACAAGGTTTTCAACTCTATAAAAGGTTGTTTCAGGAGTGAAAAGGGACTAATTCGCCCAAGGTGGCGAATGAGTCCCAATATGGAATTTTTTGAGAATTTTCAGAAATTTTTGATTGATTTTGATGCTTTTTGAGTGCTATGATGTAGAACTAAATGAAAAATACAGAATTTTAGAAAATTGACTTGAATTTAGATGCCAACAATGCAAGCAAAATGCACTTTATGATGAATGCAAAATTTGAAACCTAGCATGCAAATGAATTCATGAAGGTCCTAATGCAAAGCTAATGCAAGACTAGATTTATGATGAAAGACTCCAAAATCAGATAAGAAGGTGTTTAAAAAGTAGGTTCACCAAAATGAACCGTAGATTTTTGGCACCCTAATCCTAACACTTCTAGGGTTTTTCACCTAAAAGAAGAAAGTAGGGCCAAAAGTCTAGCTAGGTTCACTCAAATTATGCAATTTATGATGGAATTATGTCTAATTGCAATGTTCTAGATGCATCTGATTGATAATATTTTTTGATTAAGTATGCAAAACCTAAGAAATGTAACTTGTTTGAAAACACATTGTGTTATGCAGAAATGAACTAGAAATGTATTGAAAACTAAACAAAACTTAACCAAATTGAAAGTGTGCACCTGGAATGTGGATGAAGACTGGAAACAACTTCTGAAATGTTGACAATCCTGATTTTTAGGCCTAGTGGGACTCATTTTCCATTCTGGGTGAATCAATCCTAGTTCTGCAAAATTGAGTTAGAACCCATTTCTGACAAAAGGGTACTTAAAAATGCAGAAAAATCAAATTTGACCTTGGAGTGGGACTCAATCACCACTCATGGTGAATGAGTCCACTTTTGAATTTTTGGATTTTCAAAAGTAAAATCTAAAGCTTCCGATCTCCACTTTGACTTCCTAGAGGTGTCTGCTTCCGAAACTCTGATTTACGGGTTTGAAAATGAGTTTTTGTTGATATTTTGACTTTTTGAATGAGGAGAAGACCTAAACAAATTTTCAATGATTTCCAAGCTTCCAAAAGTCTTAAATCTACAAACACACAAGAAGAGAAGAAGAAATGTTGAATGTTAGGGCATGTGGGTTTTCCTTAGTCAAACCCCTTTTAGGTAATCAAACCAAAATGATGAAATAATGTAATGAAACTTGTAACAATGGAGTTTATTACCTTTCCATGATGTTTCATCTTGAAAATATGTAGCAAAACATGAAGGATATGCTCTTGAAGGTCTGAAAATTGATCTTGAATGACTTGTAATGATGAAACCCTAGCTTGTTTGAGAAGATGAATGATGAATGCATTGTAAAAATGAGTTGAGATATGTAAATTAGGGATTAGAATGTTGTATTTATAGGAAATTCACCTATTTTACCCGTTAATACCTCATCACAGGCCGACATGAAGAAATATTAAACTCAAATTTCACTTTTTTCCTGCTCAAAGGTCAAAATTGGGCCAAATGGGACTCATTCACCACACATGGTGAATGGGTCCCACCTGGATGGGACTAATTCGCCATGCATGGTGGATGGGTTCCATAGGGGCCAATTTGACAGTTAGGAAGCCAAGAGATAAGGAAATAAGGTTTAAAATGAAACTTTGTCGAGTATTTGATCAACTTAGGCCTCAGATTGCACAATATGGGTTAATATGGGACTATTGGTGATGATGTGAATGCCAAATAGGACTTGGAACACATAAATCAATGTGAAAGTGTGATTAAATACACTTTACAACACTAAAATGAGGTCCACTTAGCCTAGGAAGGCACAAGAACCAATGTGAATGTGCAAGACACATTAAACAACACTAGTTTAACATTAATTTTATCTTACAAGCCTTCTAAATTAATGTGATAATGTTATTAAACACATTTTATAATGTTGAATTAGGGAGAAATAGGTTCATTAAGTCTAGAAAAGTGTGAAAGCATCTTACAAAACTTTACAACACCTTTACAAGACGTCATTAAAAGCATGTTATTCAATTTATAAGGGTCCAAGACCTAGTGTGGAAGCATAAAATGCCTCACAACACCTGAATGAAGGCCTCATTAAGTCCAATTTATCATAAATTAATCCCATGTCAAGCAAAGGGTACTTTTTTCTACGGTGCACTACCATCGACCCTAATCTTTCAACCCTCAACCCTTAAATCCTAATACCCTAGAAACCATCAACCCTATAGGTCCTCCACCCTAATCCCTCAACCCCTATCACTTTCTCTCTATCTATACATATCACCTCTCCCTCCCTCCCTCTCTCCTACCCTCTCTAATTGTCTCTATCTACCCTCTCCCTCTTTCTACATACCTCTCATTCAATCAATCCCTACCACCCTCTCTCACTGCCTCTATCTATCTCTCTATCTCCCTCCCACTCTCTCCCACTCCCTCTCTCTCATGTCTCTCTGTCCACCCCCTCTCTCTCTTAGGTCTCTCCCTCTAGCAACCTACTTAGGTAACTCTCTCTCTCTCTCTCTCTCCCTCCCACCCTACCTAGATAAGCCCCTCTCACTCCAGCCCCCTCTTTCTCTCCCTCTATTAGGTCACTCCCTCCCACACCTCTCCCTCTCTCAGGTCTCTCACTCACACACCCTCTCTCTCACTCCCTCCCTCTCACACTCCCTCTCACTACCTATCTCTCAAGTCTCTCCCTGGCACCCCTACATAACTCTCTCTTTCTCTCTCCTCCCACTGTCTCTCCCTCTCTCTCAATTCTCTCTCCTACCCCTCCCCCCCCTCTCTCTCTCTCCTCCCTCTATCCCTCCCACCCTACCTAGCTAAGTCCCTATCACTCCAACCCATTCTCTCCCGCTCCCTATCTCTTAAACTGTCACTTCCACCCCCTCTCCCTCTCTCCATACTCTCTCTCTCTCCCCCCTCCCTCCCCCCCTACGACTCCCCCTCCCACCCTACCTAGACAAATCTAGATCTCTCTCCCTCTCTTAAAATTCTCCCTCGCTCTAAAGACATACATACAAGAATAATACATATGTACATACAATCCTAAATACATACAAGCATACATGTACATGTGTAGATACAATCTTACATACATATAGGCATACATACAATATACATGCATTGATACATGTAGGCATGCATACATACATACATACATGACATACAAGCATACATGTACATACAAACATTCAACTATATAAACATACATTCAATAGAGTGCCATTTAACATAAAACAAGACATAACGTGAGCACGTTATACCGCGCTCACGTTATGTCTTGCTAGACATGTTCCCCACAAACACAAAAAACCATGTCAAAACTAAGATATAACGCGAGCGTGTTATAACGCGTGCACGTTATATCTTGCTTTGGGAATCCCCAAGCCTTGGGATTGGTATTTTCCTTGGAATACCAACCCAAAGGCTTGGAGGGCATTCACAATGACCAAAGACGTGTTTTTGCAAATTCTACAATATTTCACATAATTGGGTTCGTGCTCACCGTCAAGATTGCATGTGGTTCAATATCAAACAAATCGAACATCTGGGTAATGTTAGGTTCTCTCTTAGCTATCCAACGATGTAATTTTTTTCACTTTCTGACAATGTTAAGCCTTTCATCCATAATTTATTTTGTTTGTGTGTCTCTTTTTTAGCAGAAAGCAGTGTTTGGTGTTTTTTTTGTTATAAATTAACCATTCATCAAAATTTCAAATAAATTACATTTTTAGAAACTAGAATCCATTCTACAATTTTTATTTTTATTTTAAATTCAATTAGTTTCCAAAATTTGTAGGGGTAGCACGGCCAAAATTCTATTTTTTAGGAAGTGTCCACTTTGAAAATTAGTAAAAATCAAATATTCATTAAAAAATTATCAGAAAAATCATGCATCAACTACATATTGTTAGCTAGCTTCTAACCATAGCGATTTTAAAAGTACTAAAAAAATTTCACCGTGCTAGGGTCGTACAAGAGTTGCTATGTTATGTTTTTTTGACAAAAATAACACCAATTTGTGTACGTCCCTCTTTGAACCCCTTAATTCAACCATTTTCAAAATAAATTAGTAGTTTAGAAATTAGATTTGGAGCACTTCGATCCTTGTATTTGTTCCATCTCAAAATTTTGAGTGTAACTATCCTCAATTTCACATCCAAGGTCAGTATTTCTTGATTTTAGAAAAAAAAAAAGGTGGCCACTTAAGCCCCCTTTTTGGGAACCATCTTTGTGCACTTACCCTAATATTATGTGCATACATGCATCATCATGATGTGGGACACAATATGGTGTCAAACACGTGGAAGAATGTGTCATCAATACATATGAAATAAAGGAAGTACAATGAACATAAACATTAGACAAGTAGAATGCATTCCATGCAACACAACCTACACAACAATGGAAGCACTAGGGGCATTTGCTCTCCCTTTTTTTGTTTTTTAACAAGTGATTGGGTTAGATAATATATGGTATACAAAATAAAAATTTCTTAACATCCCTCACCACAATATTAGAAGCAAGAAGAAATTTCAATTGATTATCACCTAGTAATAATGATTATATAAAAAAAATAAAGATAATTTTCTTCAATTCTAACCTGTCATTAATTTAGGTGAAGGAGATAGAGCTAGCATGTTCATTTCAACATGAGCATAAGCAAGAAGGGTTAGTGTCATGTCTACCTATACACACTTGTACACATGGACATAAGAAAGTGCAACTAATTTTTTCTTTTAAATAGCAATTATATTATGTTTTCGTCACACTATATATGGTAGCACACCATATACTTTCAACATCATAATGCATGTGCACAACAATGTGCATATCACATTATGTGAAAAAAGACACACAAAGTTAGTGACATGTGATGAGGGATCCATTTTATTCACAAACTATTCAATTAATTTTCCTAATCTTGTTAACTTATTTGATGAATTTATCTAATTAATCTTTATGAAACTTATAAATAGATCATTTTTAACAATTAGTTAATTTGTTTAGGTGATAATCAAATAATTAGAGCTGAAATAAAACTTGAATTACTTAGCAAGCTACTTAGATAAATACATAATTAGTCTATTTTGTCAAGGGAAAATCAAAAGAAAATACACTGCCATTATTAAAGAATCATAACTATAATGTTAGTAATTTAAGCTAGCTATACCAAAATTTCATTTATAAGTCAAATATTTTAAAATCAATGTTTTAACAATTCAAAAGGTTTGAATTCTTCAAGCATTCCTACTTTGATTATGATTGATTATAACATCTGCTTCAATATAATTACTAAAACTCACCTAAGTAATTTATTTGTCAAAGAAATAGATTAGCCATAGTTAAATTGTGAAATTTACTAATTAATTACCATTATGTAAATTTATTTATTTACCTTTCAATTTGAGCCATAACCTAAGGGCTATTTTAATTTTAAATTAATCACATAAATGATAATATTAATTCAAATCAACTATTCTCATTCACTAGCTTCTAAGTATTTGATCTCAATTATTTAATTTTAATATCATAATTAATTTTAAAATTTATAATTAATTAATAAGGATTACACAATACCCAAAGTAATCAATTAAATTAAATACTCAACTTAATTGATGCAATTCAAAAAATTATAATTAATCAATATAAACCATTCAACACATCATAATCAAAATTTAATAGTAATTAAATAAGAAACTTGTTAGACACTTAAATTTCACCACATTAATAAGCAATATATATAATTTAATTAAATTAGATTATCTTTTTCTTATTTGAGGAATAAATTTATTTATTAAATTATTTTAACTAAATAAAATTTATTATTTAGTTAATTATTCTATTTAATACATTTATTTCAAAATAAATATAATATTAATTTTAATTTTCATAATAAATAAAATAAGTCAACTAGTCACATGAATAACTAATAAATAAAAAATAAACTAATCTTACATCTCTACCATTCATTTTCATACTACATCATTAAATCTCAACCCTTTGCATAGAGATATATTTTTAAAAACCCTAACAACCAATACTTAATAAAGTCATCTCAATCAATCTTAACCATTCATCTATTAGTTTACCCTATAAATTAATTTAATCTAAAATCTTATGCATCTTAACCATCTATTTTTGCACTACATCTTTAAGTCTAGACCATCCACATCAAATAAAATAAAAATTTATAAATCTAAATCAACCCTCATTTTCAATTATTTTAAGAGAGAAGAAGTTGTAGGTACATACTATTGGAATCTTAATTGACTATGAATAACTATATCAAATTTACTCAAAAATACATCTCCATTGAAACAAAGAAGGAATGAATTTATTGCAAAAGAACATGCATTTGGCACAAGGCTCCAAACAAAGAGATCTTGAATTCAATGGAAAGATTAAATATTTGGACTAGTATTTGTTGCAAGTATTGTTATTGATGTCAAATGAGTGACATTATGGAAAGGTGCATATGATAGAGATTGTTGCAAGTGTTGCCATTGATGTCAACAAGTGGTATAATGATAAATGTCATGGGTATATTGTGCATAGTTATACTACATTTCTCATTGTTCATGAATTGGTGAACGTTGTTATGAAGAAGTTTCTTCATATTGATATGGTGTTGTGAATGTTGTATTCATTGTCTCTTGATGTAAAGCATTGCATAAGATATGAAAGAAAGTATGGAAGTTTTTCATGCAGTCAGTGGCTCAAGAAGTTGTACTAAAGAAGCTCGGGAGAATGCTATGCATTCCTCCGCATTTGAAGATGTGGCCTTGCGGTTTGGAAGTTAGACAAAGATAAGTGTGAAGCATGTATATTCCTTTTTTCAGAACATAGAAGTTACCACAGAAGTTTCTAGAGCTAGCAGAGTGAAGACTGTGCTATTGCAGTTCGCATTTCTCTGCAATTGATGTTGTGGTCTTGCGGTTTGGAGGATGAGCTCAATTTGTCTATTTGTTTTCTCATTTCACGTTTCAGGTGTTGAGGTGCACTACAAGTCTGGTTTTCAATATTTTATCTCAAGACTGTGTTTTTTGGGTTTGCCAATGATGTTGGGTTCAGTGTCTGTTTGCTTGCGCTAGCATAATGTTATGTGAAGTGTAAGAGGGGTATATGATAATGTTTTTGAATATCATATAATGCTCATAATGCAATCTGCATGATGTTATCTGATCTCTTCGGTGCTGCTTGTGGTCTGGAGTTAATGCACGAAAGGTTAAGTGTTTGCTGGATTGACTTGGAATGTTGAAGTGTTTGCACAAAATCTTTGTTGTGTGCACTAGTGTGGGAATGTGTGTTAAGGTAAAATAGGTCCTAATTATCTCCTGGCTTGGACCACATTCGATTCCCTCTTCCCGTCGATGTTTTGAAGCCAACTCATCATGGTCATTGCACATTTCATGTCATACATTTCATTCTGGCCAACAATGAGAAAGTTTTTGAAGATTACAGAGGATATAAATGGAAGATCAAGTTTGTTGCAAAGTACATTCAGAGAGTTTGATCTGTAATGTGTGAAATATGCTAAAGGTAGTGAGCCGAAGGCGATGTGTAATGTGCCAAAAGCAGTGAGTTGAAAATAGTAGAGAGCGAGTGTGTATGTGAAGAAGGAAGCGTTCAATGAAGGCAGTGAGCTGAAGGAAACAAAATTTGTATGAAGTGAAAAAGGGTACTGAAAGAAATGAGCTGAAGGCAGCAATTGTTATTAATGAAAAATATATAAATCAAGCCTTCTTGTCCTTCATTTTTAATTTCAAATTGTGCAGCGAACTTATGCTCAAATTGTGTGTCCAGTGCTTTATTTATATTGTGCTCATTACAAATTTGAGAAAATATTTCGACACCATTCACCAATGTGAAAAGAGGAGAACAATGGAGCTCAACTTGGAGGTCTAGCAGGTATTGGTTGTTTGTTTTATCATGGGGATGTCTGTCGGTTGTAAGGAAGGCCTGGTTTTTCTAAATTATGGGTTGTCTGCATGATCAGTTTTTAAGAACAGATAGAGAAGAAGATGTGTTCTGCAATCAACTGGTGTTGTTTTTTTCTTAATTGTCTGTGATATAGATAGAAGACTCTTATTCCTTATCCTTTTCATGGGAGATGGATGGTATTTCTTGTTTCCTGCTTGTTGGCTTTGATATAGTTGGGTAATTTGATTTATGGTAGAGGGATAGTATTTCTTGTTCTTACTTGTTGGCTTTGATATAGTTGGGTAATTTGATTCATGGTAGATGGATAGTATTCCTTGTTGGCTTTGATATAGTTAGGTAATTTGAGATGGATAGTATTTCTTCTTGTTCTTACTTGTTGGGTTGATGTAGTTGTTGGGTTGATATAGTTGGATAATTTGATTCATGGTAGATGGATAGTATTTCTTGTTGTTCTTGCTTGTTGGCTTTGACATTGTTAGGTAATTTGATACACAGATGGGAAAGGAATTCTGATTATTTGGATTCTTGAAGCACCAATGGAGTCTGGTTGTAGAAAAGGAGTATTAGAAGATTTTTTTGTTCTGTGGGTTCTTGTGCTTTGACAATTTTGAATGTGAGATTTGAATGTTTTATCAGGATTCTTCAAATTATTAAAATAAATAGTTAAGGAAATTTTTATTGCACAAGTTTTTGTTACAGCTTTGAAGTTCTTGACTGAAGTATTTGAATTTTGTTATCGGGTATGTTGAAATGACTACCTAAATCCTGCTATTAGAATTTAAACTAAACTAACAGGGAAGGAGTTTTTTACATTAGTTCTTGTTATAGCTGTGAAGCTTTTGACTCTGTATTTGAATTCAGACATATAATTTCCATAGTTTCTGATATTAGCATGAACTGTTTCTGAATTTGATTCTGAGAGGTTTTTTTTTTCAGATTTTGGATCAAACTTTATAGTCCATCATCAAATGTTTTAACACAGTTTCTTAAATTTTGTTATCACAACTAGGATAATAAATAGGAAAGAATTATTTATTGAGGTTTTTTTTTAGTAGTTTTTGATTGTGATATTTGAATTTTGTTATCATGTGTAAAAGATGGCTTCCATCCTCTTTCTTATTTTGGTTTAACGTTGGTGTTTGAGGATTTTGATTGGGTTTGCACAATTGACGTTGTTTGGAGATTTAACTAGTATCAAGAAAAGGTTTTAAGTTCTAGCTTTCTGTGTTACACGCAAATGAATTGCATATACCTGCACTATTAAATTTCTCATCATCTTGAAAAAAACCTCTGGAACAGCATTTTTTCAACTGCTTTCCCAACTAATTCGCATAACATGCTATCAAAATATTGCAGGGTGTGATATTCTAATAGAGAAGCTATAGGCATCTCCAGGACAATTCTACCAAGGTGAACTTTAGATCGTATATTAGCCTTCATGGTATATTAGATTCTTTATAATAGTTGGCATGAGTTTTCCTCAGTCCATGTAGTATTGGAAAGATTATTTTTAAAATCAACAATATATGTTTTTATATGTATGTTTCAGATATTTTAATTTGAATAACATCCAATCAAAATATTGCAGGGAGTGATTATAATAGAGAAGCTATAGGCATCTCAAGGGAAGTTCTACCAAGGTGAAATTCAGATTATATATATTAGTTTTTTTATACAGAAATTCTTTATGATAGTTCACATGAGTTTTTAACATTTTCATATAGCATTCAAAAGATTGCTTTTAGAATCAATTATATATGTTTTGACATCAATGTTTTTTGGGATGTTTCTTGTAGAAATGTTGATAAAAGCAATCAACTGTATATATTTTGATATCAACTTTTCTTATGAAAATGTCGATAGAAAAACATACACAGTTAATTGCAAAAACTATCTTTTTAAATTCTTTATATTTTAAATCTTAATCTATTCTAGAAGACATTAATGAATATTCAATACTCTTCTCCTTAATCAGATCTGAAAAGCTTGATGCATTTGGCTCAGGCCAATATCAATATGGCCATAGACAGCCTTGGGAGGAAAGAAAGGCTTGATATGAAAGCCGAGCTTACTTTGTCACCTCCATCACTTGGGAGACACCTTGTGTTATCTCAACCAAAGGCAGAAGAAAACATATTGAAGAAAAGAAAATGGGAACAATGCAAGCCTCAGGAGCATCAGTATATTATCACTCCAGGGAAATTTAGATGCAGTAACTCAAGCAGGGTGTGGACCTCCAGATGGAATCACCACTTCCCTTGGATTGGGAGCAATATCTAGATCTCAATGTATGATAACTTTTTGCCTTGTGAATTCAAATTACTATACCTTTAAAACATACAAGTGTTTTAAGATTTATCATAACTAGTATTTCTTGGTTTGATCATTGCAGTCAGGAGAGATATACTATATGAACAGAAGAACTCAAGAGAGAACATGCCATTACCCAAGGCAAAAGCTGGATTTGGAGCTTAAAATTTCTTCTGAGACAACATTTGATCATTTTCATGGAAAACAGCAGCAGCAGCAAGGATTGAGAAAATCTTTGAACAATGAGATGTTTGCTGCAGCATGCAGACAATGTCTTATGTTTGTGATGTTATCCAAGAGTTCTCCATCCTGTCCTAACTGCAAACATGTACACCCACTTAACCAAACTTTCCCTGCTGCTAAAGAAAAAACTGTAAATTTGTTCGTATAATATGATTACGTACATGTACAGAGGTGGGAAGGCATTCTCGTTCAGATCTTTGGAAATTTCATTTCCCTGAATGCACGCCACAACCAAGCTTTGAATTTTGGAGGATGTAATAAATGTGATAGTACGTTGTAATAACTTCCCTCACCAATTCTTTTCAAAAGAGCAAAGTTAAAATACACGGGGATGATAAGCTTAAGCACGGGCGAGCTTCTTCTCATGTTTATTCTGTAATAGCATGCATTATATTTAGATGTTGATAGCTTTCATATTCCACTTGTGTAGTGCATTATATTCATTCACAATTCAATACCGATCAAAGTAGTTGACCCTTTTTGTTTAGTGCACTTCATAATTTAATACACACCATGTTGGGTGACCTTTTTCTTTGTACACCAGTTTGTCGGTCTCAATTATTAGATTTCAATTATTAAATTGTTTATTTTTATTTTTATAGTAAATTTTAGGCATAAAAATTTGAGTTTTATGTTCACAATCAAATTTTTTTCAGGTGTAATGTGATTCAATTTATGTATTGAATTTACAACAAAAGAAGTAATTTATGAATTTAGGTTGTAAATAAAAGGATGTCACTTTTCGATTAGTATCAATCATCATTTAGAATTTATTGCATAGTATCAAATATAACCATATCCATTGGAATCATTGATTGTTAGCATTTTGCCTCTCAAGATTGTTCTTCCCTATCATAGCACCACTTTGTGTTGGCCTTCTTGATTATAGTGGTCCATTGTTAACAAGTAGACAAGCCCTCTTTTCAACTAGATTGTTGTATCATATGTTTCTTTTTTCAAGTTTCAATTTACAGGTTAATATATAATATCATAATATTGTAGTTGCATCATCATTTATGTTAATGATTTTTAATTTTTTTGATATTGCTGAGAACTTTTAAATTCGATCTAGAGGCTTCTCATAAGGAGAGGTAAATCATTTAGCAAGCTTTAATAGGTGTTTGTTAGTGTAACCATTCTCTATCATTAGTGGAGATAATTAAGTAAATCTTTGATAGAAGCTTACATTTCTTAGGGGTTAAATTTAAGGTCTAAAGTATTTTTTGTGAGTCAAATAAGATATATGAGACCACTTCTAGAACACTTGAAAAATGATTAGAATTTGTGAACCATATTCATCTATCTTTTTCATTTCAAATCTAATTTTAATGGGATGCCATTATTTTATCACATCCTTGAATCAATCTCATTAGAATCTAGACAAAAAAAAAAATTCATGTTATGTTAAAATCTAATTACTTGGGTCAACACAATTTGTTAGCCTAATAAATCTATCTCTAGACATTTTTTTTTCATTTTATGTTAAAATCTAATTAAGCGTCAACACAATTTGTTAAGGGTTAGCACAATTTATTAGCCTAATAAGCTATTGTACTAGGGAAAGTTATTAAGAGTTTTGATATGGTGATTTTAATGGATTATTACTTTTATGTGGATTTATTTTGGAAAATTAGTTTTTTAAATTTAAGATTAGGGGTCTATCCAATTAAAAGTTTTATCTTTTTTCTAGTATGTTTTTTATAAAATTATTTGTGTGTTTATAAGTGTAAAGCATAAAATTCATAAAAATAACATTTATTTGATACACAAGTTAGTTTTAACCTCTTTCCACTCAGCCAAATCTACTTTTATCAATTATATTAAACCAACCTTCTATGATTAAGATGTATCTAGTCCAAGGTCTATTTGAATTTCAAATATATCTTTTTTTTTAGATGTTGAATTTCAAATATATCTTCTTTTTTTTATTGATTTTCTAGCAATACAGTACAACCAAAATTCTTTAGTTTAAAAATCATTTTAGATCATTTAGGATTATCAATTCATATAAAAAAGTATCAACATTTAATGCATTTTAGTTAAATACTTGTATCAATCTTAATCTTAATTACATCAATACTTATATATTTGTGTAACATGTTTTCAATCTTTGTAAGTGAATAATAGGGCTTGATTACAATTAAAAATAATAGTTTTTCCTTCATCTAATAAAGCAAGCACCCAAAGGTGTTTGTTTTTTTAGAACCACTAGAAGTTTTATATGCAATTATAAGCATGAGTGAGAAAATCTTATTGATCAAAATTAGCAAAGAAAACACTATACTAGTTTAAGTTATAAATGAGATTGCATCCAAAGAATAGAAATATTATAACATCTCAGTCACATCCCCTTATAAGTGATCCTAAGGATATTAATAAAACTTTATTTTAATAGAAGGTTTAGCCTTACATATAAATATGACATATTTAATCATATAAATTTTAGGTTGATTATTAATTAATAGATTAACCTTTAATATTATTTTATCAATTAAAGATCATTAAGATGTTCAAAATATATAACTAGATAATGGTTTCATCCATCCTATATTTAAAGGAGTCTTCTATTTGGAAAATATATCATTAGATATATGTATGTTTTGGCATTATAAACTACAAGAGGTATTGAAGTATTGTGATTGGAAGGAGGGTACAAGAGATATGGAAAAGTTAGGTTCTAGAGTTCATATAACAAACAATATATGTTTTCTTACATAAAGAATGGTGTTTTTTTTAGGAGTTTTTGAACATATGATTTTTTGTATGTAATTATTTTGTGTTATGTAATTTATTTCTATTATTTCTACATCTTCCATTTCTTCTATATTATTTAATTCATCATGATAAATGAATTTCATGGGTAAACTTGATGATCTTAGATTCCCAGCATGGTACCATTGTCTTATTTAGGCTATGCTAATTGATCTACATGAACAAAGAAAATTTACAATAAAATCAAAATTGTAGAAAGAAAAAAGAAAAAAGAAAAAAGAAATTTGAAGCACTAATAGATACCTTGATAGGATTTATAAAAGAAAATGTACTTGATTTAATTATTTTCTTTTTTTAGCTATTATGGTGTTTTTTTGCAAATATAAACTTTATTTCTAAAAAAATACATTATTCATATATTTACATTCTCTAATTTGAACTTCTTGAAAATGCCTACAAAATATACATAAAAGTTATTTCCTTAAATTAGACTTCATTGATACAATAATTACATAATATTAAATACCTTGTAATTATGGTAGTCCATGAAGACCATGGATTAAATAAAAAAATGTTACCATGGCTTGCGAATTGAATGACTTGGCCCTAAATATCTCCAAGACATTTTAAAAAGAAAAATGTAAATTTATGATAATAGATATTAAAATCCCTACCATAGCCTAATACGGATCATGCCATTGCCAAATACTTGGGTGCTATTGGGTGAAGGATCCATGATGATTGTAGGGTTTGACACTAACCACTCACAATTTCTATCATAGTTGCTATTAACTATTGACCCTTGTATGGGAATAAACCCCTCAATTATTAGCTTGCTTACCAAGTCTGCAAACAGTATTTTAATCATTTGGTTAAAAGCTACACCAAAATATTTTATAAACCCTCATCAATATTATTAAGATTTATATTATATAATATATAATACCATGTTATATTTATATAATACAATATAGATCTATTAGTAATTATCATATTAATTTCTATATTATATTTATATAACACTATGTGCATACATGTGGAAGAATGTGGGCTATCAATACATATGGAATAAAGAAAGTACAATGAACATAAAGAGTACTCAAGTGACATGCATTCCATGCAACACAACCTAGGCAACAATGGAAGCACTAGGGGCATTTGCTCTCTCCCTTTTTTATTTTTAACAAGTGATGGGGTTAGATAATATATAGTATAAAAAATAAAATTCTTAACATCCCTCAGAAAATTTAATTGATTACCACCTAGTAATAATGAAATTATATAAAGAAAATAGAGATAATTTTCTTCAATTCTAACTTGTCATTAATTTAGGTCGAGAAAGAGATAGTATGTTCATTTGAACATGAACATAAGGAGGGAGGGTGTTACCAGATTTTCGCCTACAGGTTCAATCAAGTAGAACCCTCTAAATTTTCATGCAAATGGTACAATTTGAACCTCCCTATGTTGCATTCAATTATACAAATGAAATAACCTTAAAAGATTGCAAGATATTAAAATCATTACATTTATATAAATGTATGAAACATAGAAAGATTTTGCCATCTTTTCTGAGAAAAGTTATTTTATTGAGAGAAATATTCATTTAACTCACACAAGTCGGGAGTTTAACTATTACTAGCTTATTCAATGTAAATCAAAATTAACGTGTACATGAATAAGTAAATGAATATAAAAGTATAGCATATAGGGAGGGTAACCAGTCATTTCCTATGAATGACTGGTTATCTGTCGAGTCTTCTTGGCTAGCTGTCATCCATTTGTCCTAGTTTGTTCCTAGCTCCTTAAGGTTCTTGTTTCCTGCAATTAATCAAACAATGTATTAGAGCAATGCTCTAAGCAATGACAAGTTACACACCATACATGTTCATTTACCCATACATGTATAACTTAGTCCTGATCTGTATTCAATTTAAACATGTGCATTACAAGTGTCCCAGAAAACCATTGAAATTGTCAAACACACTTGAAATACACATTTTTTTTTTTAACTTGTTTGCTTCATGTACAGCTACAGGTGCAATCATCTATCAGATTAAATATGAGTGGGGATAAATGTGGCTCCTACAAGGGTTGAGCCCAACTCATAATAATGGTATGCAAGTATGAATAATATCAGTGCTGCAAGTTAATTTCATTTTCAGATTGCATTGCAAATTCAAGTGGGCAGTGATCTAAGCTTCAATTAAGTCATCATCCAAAGATAATCAAAAGAAATACTATTATAACAATCCTTCAATTATTCAAGGAGAATAATCATTTGGGATGCAAATACAATTCAGGATTGCCATAAAAAATAAACAAAAGTGACAATGGCAGTATTCCTTATGCCCATAATGAGTCAAAGGAGCAGCAGTTAAAGAGCAATACTGTGAATTTTGTTGCAATTATGATCTTATCAATCTTCCTTGTTGGTAAGAAATGACTGAGATGGTTAAAGAAACTTTAAAAATACAATCATAAATAAATGAAGCAATCTCTTGTAACTAGACAATTTACATATGTATTGATGTCTTAATTTATGATAATCCCAGAACAGTCAAGCAATAAGAATGATATTTGAAAAGCAGGTATGATTCAATCACATCAGGTTCTTATTTTAGAAATGCAGTTCCAATGTAACATTTGGTGTCACTCCGTAAGGGACAGTTTTGAGAATCCTAAAGCTATCTTGTTTATTTTAGTTCAACATAGTCTTTTCTATGTGGAAACAGAGTTTGCAAATTTGGAGCAGTCAAAGGAGTCTTTTGTAACAACAATATGATAGAGAAAGCCAAAAGTCCACATGACTGCCCTAAGACCCAAAACATAATCCACCGAGAATAGCATGACAATGAAGATTCAGGCAAGAGGTCCTTGACAGTGACAAATAACACTATTGTGGTTCGATATTAAAGCAACAATGCCATATACTACAACATAAGCCTTGACAACTAGGTATAAAGGTCAAGCAATAGTTATAAGTAATTCATATATTGATTGGTTGAGGCTTTATTCTCATACATTGCAAATATGGATACAATTATCCATAGTGACAGCTGGAGATGCTTAAAGGTACATAGATAATGCATGATTGAAGTGAAGGACAAGCTGCAGGTTCATAAGAAAAACAGGCGGGATGTCTCTATATATATATGGCTTTAACATTTCATAGTGCTTTTCATAATGAAGCAAATATACATGACAGTCATACCTCCTAAGAATAGTGCAGTCAATAGAATACAAATGTATGAGAAACTATCTACAATGTTAAATTCATAATACCTGTGGCTAGGGTTTTCCCTAAAACCCAAGGTCGTGATATAATGAATGGCAAAGTAAAACTTATCTACTATTAACAAAACAGTAGATTCTCGCGTTTCATCCTTTCAAAGCCTTAATTTGTAGGGTGAGACCTCAGTATGAAAGATGTATGGTGTTCAAATACTGGGTGAGTTTACTTTTTTCTGTTATTGAGGGAAAATATAGTCATTATGTTGCACTCAAGTTCTTCAAAAGCTCTTCATATGGCGGCTAGGAAAGAAGCTTGATGACGAGGATAAAGGGTTTTGAGAACCCTATAGTTTTCTTCTGTAGCATAAACTCATAATGCCCACGACTTGAAGGAACATAAAAGAACTCAAATCCCAACAAAACAATGAGGCTCATAAATACAGAGCAGAGAAAGTTTTAAGCTTCTTACAAGCTTCAGAAGTTGAAAGTAATGGTATGCCCACGACCATGAAAAGAAAACATATTTACTTCTTTCAGGAAAGCCCAAAAAAAGTAAACTTAGAATTGCCATGGCAGAATGAAGGAGCGAAACAAATGCATTCTACAAGTTGAATTCTTAGCATGAATACTAAGGTAAGAGGAAAATCATGAGCCTTTAAATAAATTCGCGGCCAGCCATAATAAGGAGCTTTTCTTTCAAAATCTTCTGAAGAAGTGCAAATATAGAAAGAAAAAAGAAAGACAGGGGCCGAGCCTTGAATCAACAACAAATACAACCATTGACAGGTAAAATGGAAGGCCAGTTTTTCCCAACATCTAAGTAGGAAGCAGCGTTGGAAATTCAGAGAAAAATGCATATGAAACATAGAAAAATACAAGTTTCTATACATTGGAACTTACCCAACTCAAAAATTTCAGGTAATACTGCAAACATTCAGAAGTCATGGCGGCGAAGCATAATGCCCAATTTGAAAATCTGGTTTGAATCCTTGTTTCAAAAACCCTCCATGGCACCGTTCAAGCTTCATCTGGAAGTTTCTTTCAAAATAAAGTAAATGATAATGTTCGTTCTCTTGCCTTCTTTTTAGGGTTTGTAACCCTAAGTTGGATGTCGATAGAACTTGGGCATTTTTATGCCTTTCATTTTTATTTATGCCCTTTCATTTTTTCATGAAACTTTGGAGCCCGTGGGGTTTCTTTTCTATACGTATAAGTCTTTTAAAAAGACTTATAACTAGCACTTGCACCTATAGGAGGTTCAAGGGAGACGCCGATAGGAAATAAGAGGAAAAACATAAATGAATTGTAATAACATATAATTGGTTACATAAAAATATACTTGTATATCTGTATGCATTGTATACTATAAGTAGGTACATAATTTTGTTGGCATTGCTTTTTTTGGTACACTGAGATCTCTTTGAACAATTTGTGATGTGTATACTTCAGATGTTAGTCAATAGTTGCTAATGGACATGGTGATCCATTGGATGGAGATTGGAATTTCAAGGGTGATGCCATAACATAAATGAGTCAATGGAACACATCGCCGGAGACCATTCAAATGCTTGAAGATCACCCTGAAAGGGAAATAAGTTCAAAGAAACAAAAAGTAAATGTGGATGGTGACTACAAGTCTCACAATAGATATTAGTCAATAGCTATAAAGTGGAAGACAAAAAACAAATGTCAAACTAAGCAAATGTATTTGAAACTAAGAATTAGAACAAGCTTCTTTTGTACAAACATTTAATCCAGACTTTGTGAGTTCACAATATATCCAGTATTTGCAGACAATGTATTAATCAATTATAACTCACTCTAATTGAGGCACCATACCCATTGGCTTATTATACTTTGCTGAGTTTTACAGCTGCAATGTTGGAGTTAAACACGTATTTGAGGGTATGGCTCTATACCCACATTAATCTTATCTTTTGTTGCTTCGTGTAGCTCATTTGTGATCGTCCTTCTCTTAAAATAAGGGCAAGGGTGTACACTTTGTGGCGAGGGGTGGAGAACTTGAGGCCCTCTAACAATTTGAGATGGAGAGTGGTTAGAAGAGATATATGTATTGTCATAAGAGGAGCTGCAAAATCCCGCCACCAATCTGCAACTTTGTTTCAACCTGACCCTTGTTGCTTATGCCTCAAAGAAAGGCAAGGAATTGTGGTTTTTGACTATTGCCCCATTCAATTGCATTGCAAATTCGATGAAAGCACATTAAAGTGTGAGACAAAGCTTATATATACTGGCCCCATATGGTATCGCATTGAGCTTGAGTGTAAGTGAGATGAGCATCTAAAACTTACTATTATATGTGATACATTGAGTTTTACTATTATAACATGTTGGCCCCACCAAAAAAATTGCATA
>VDFB02281492.1:556368255-556415491 GCA_007258455.2 Sequoia sempervirens
AAAAGCTTTTAGGGTTAAGGGCATATGCAAACCAAATAAAAAGGAATAGAGATTACAAAGATTAAAGAAACCTACGTGGGAGGCGCATAAAGGGGAGCGAGATGGGGAAAAAAGAAGTTAAAAATTATTGAAGAGTTAAGTTTTAAACCCCTAGGTAGCTTTATTAAGACCTTTCCTCCATGATCTTTTAAAAAGTGGCCTTTTAATAAAGTAAGAAAAGAATTGTTTCATTCATTAAGTATTAGGAAGTACTGAATTATTTTATTTATTAGGAAGAAATAAATATAAATAAAGGAGTCTAAAGAAATCATAATTTATGGTGTTGTAAAAGGAGTAGAGTAAAAGATTATATTGATTTAAAATAAGAATATATATATAAAAAAATGATTTTCTAGTTTTTAAAGAATGTTTTAGGTATGTTATATATTTTTAAAGAAATAAACTTTAGTTTAATAAAATTACTTGTATTTAGTTTTAATTATCTTTATTTTATTTTTAATTAAATATGTTGTAAAATAAATAAAATAGTTTTTTTAAGTTTAAAATAAAGTAAAATAAATAAGTGAGTAAAAGAGGAGGTTAGGTGAATGAGGGATATATATATATATATATATATATATATATATATATATATATATATATATATATATATATATATATATATATATATATGTCTTTGGTAAAATGCAATATAAGGAGAATAGGCAAAACCAATGCATCACATATAGTAGCTGAGATGCTCATCCCACTTACACCTGGAAGCCATTATGGGGCCGTGAGAGGCAAAGCCTTGTCTCATACCTTCTTTAATGCTTAACGAATTTGCAATGCAATTGAATGGGGCAATAGTCAAAAACCACAATTCCTTGCCTTTCTTTGAGGCATAAGCAACAAGGGTCAGGTTGAAACAAAGTTGCAGATTGGTGGCGGGATTTTGCAGCTCCTCTTATGACAATACATATATCTCTTCTAACCACTCTCCATCTCAAATTGTTAGAGGGCCTCAAGTTCTCCACCCCTCGCCACAAAGTGTACACCCTTGCCCTTATTTTAAGAGAAGGACGATCACAAATGAGCTACACGAAGCAACAAAAGATAAGATTAATGTGGGTATAGAGCCATACCCTCAAATACGTGTTTAACTCCAACATTGCAGCTGTAAAACTCAGCAAAGTATAATAAGCCAATGGGTATGGTGCCTCAATTAGAGTGAGTTATAATTGATTAATACATTGTCTGCAAATACTGGATATATTGTGAACTCACAAAGTCTGGATTAAATGTTTGTACAAAAGAAGCTTGTTCTAATTCTTAGTTTCAAATACATTTGCTTAGTTTGACATTTGTTTTTTGTCTTCCACTTTATAGCTATTGACTAATATCTATTGTGAGACTTGTAGTCACCATCCACATTTACTTTTTGTTTCTTTGAACTTATTTCCCTTTCAGGGTGATCTTCAAGCATTTGAATGGTCTCCGGCGATGTGTTCCATTGACTCATTTATGTTATGGCATCACCCTTGAAATTCCAATCTCCATCCAATGGATCACCATGTCCATTAGCAACTATTGACTAACATCTGAAGTATACACATCACAAATTGTTCAAAGAGATCTCAGTGTACCAAAAAAAGCAATGCCAACAAAATTATGTACCTACTTATAGTATACAATGCATACAGATATACAAGTATATTTTTATGTAACCAATTATATGTTATTACAATTCATTTATGTTTTTCCTCTTATTTCCTATCGGCGTCTCCCTTGAACCTCCTATAGGTGCAAGTGCTAGTTATAAGTCTTTTTAAAAGACTTATACGTATAGAAAAGAAACCCCACGGGCTCCAAAGTTTCATGAAAAAATGAAAGGGCATAAATAAAAATGAAAGGCATAAAAATGCCCAAGTTCTATCGACATCCAACTTAGGGTTACAAACCCTAAAAAGAAGGCAAGAGAACGAACATTATCATTTACTTTATTTTGAAAGAAACTTCCAGATGAAGCTTGAACGGTGCCATGGAGGGTTTTTGAAACAAGGATTCAAACCAGATTTTCAAATTGGGCATTATGCTTCGCCGCCATGACTTCTGAATGTTTGCAGTATTACCTGAAATTTTTGAGTTGGGTAAGTTCCAATGTATAGAAACTTGTATTTTTCTATGTTTCATATGCATTTTTCTCTGAATTTCCAACGCTGCTTCCTACTTAGATGTTGGGAAAAACTGGCCTTCCATTTTACCTGTCAATGGTTGTATTTGTTGTTGATTCAAGGCTCGGCCCCTGTCTTTCTTTTTTCTTTCTATATTTGCACTTCTTCAGAAGATTTTGAAAGAAAAGCTCCTTATTATGGCTGGCCGCGAATTTATTTAAAGGCTCATGATTTTCCTCTTACCTTAGTATTCATGCTAAGAATTCAACTTGTAGAATGCATTTGTTTCGCTCCTTCATTCTGCCATGGCAATTCTAAGTTTACTTTTTTTGGGCTTTCCTGAAAGAAGTAAATATGTTTTCTTTTCATGGTCGTGGGCATACCATTACTTTCAACTTCTGAAGCTTGTAAGAAGCTTAAAACTTTCTCTGCTCTGTATTTATGAGCCTCATTGTTTTGTTGGGATTTGAGTTCTTTTATGTTCCTTCAAGTCGTGGGCATTATGAGTTTATGCTACAGAAGAAAACTATAGGGTTCTCAAAACCCTTTATCCTCGTCATCAAGCTTCTTTCCTAGCCGCCATATGAAGAGCTTTTGAAGAACTTGAGTGCAACATAATGACTATATTTTCCCTCAATAACAGAAAAAAGTAAACTCACCCAGTATTTGAACACCATACATCTTTCATACTGAGGTCTCACCCTACAAATTAAGGCTTTGAAAGGATGAAACGCGAGAATCTACTGTTTTGTTAATAGTAGATAAGTTTTACTTTGCCATTCATTATATCACGACCTTGGGTTTTAGGGAAAACCCTAGCCACAGGTATTATGAATTTAACATTGTAGATAGTTTCTCATACATTTGTATTCTATTGACTGCACTATTCTTAGGAGGTATGACTGTCATGTATATTTGCTTCATTATGAAAAGCACTATGAAATGTTAAAGCCATATATATATAGAGACATCCCGCCTGTTTTTCTTATGAACCTGCAGCTTGTCCTTCACTTCAATCATGCATTATCTATGTACCTTTAAGCATCTCCAGCTGTCACTATGGATAATTGTATCCATATTTGCAATGTATGAGAATAAAGCCTCAACCAATCAATATATGAATTACTTATAACTATTGCTTGACCTTTATACCTAGTTGTCAAGGCTTATGTTGTAGTATATGGCATTGTTGCTTTAATATCGAACCACAATAGTGTTATTTGTCACTGTCAAGGACCTCTTGCCTGAATCTTCATTGTCATGCTATTCTCGGTGGATTATGTTTTGGGTCTTAGGGCAGTCATGTGGACTTTTGGCTTTCTCTATCATATTGTTGTTACAAAAGACTCCTTTGACTGCTCCAAATTTGCAAACTCTGTTTCCACATAGAAAAGACTATGTTGAACTAAAATAAACAAGATAGCTTTAGGATTCTCAAAACTGTCCCTTACGGAGTGACACCAAATGTTACATTGGAACTGCATTTCTAAAATAAGAACCTGATGTGATTGAATCATACCTGCTTTTCAAATATCATTCTTATTGCTTGACTGTTCTGGGATTATCATAAATTAAGACATCAATACATATGTAAATTGTCTAGTTACAAGAGATTGCTTCATTTATTTATGATTGTATTTTTAAAGTTTCTTTAACCATCTCAGTCATTTCTTACCAACAAGGAAGATTGATAAGATCATAATTGCAACAAAATTCACAGTATTGCTCTTTAACTGCTGCTCCTTTGACTCATTATGGGCATAAGGAATACTGCCATTGTCACTTTTGTTTATTTTTTATGGCAATCCTGAATTGTATTTGCATCCCAAATGATTATTCTCCTTGAATAATTGAAGGATTGTTATAATAGTATTTCTTTTGATTATCTTTGGATGATGACTTAATTGAAGCTTAGATCACTGCCCACTTGAATTTGCAATGCAATCTGAAAATGAAATTAACTTGCAGCACTGATATTATTCATACTTGCATACCATTATTATGAGTTGGGCTCAACCCTTGTAGGAGCCACATTTATCCCCACTCATATTTAATCTGATAGATGATTGCACCTGTAGCTGTACATGAAGCAAACAAGTTAAAAAAAAAAATGTGTATTTCAAGTGTGTTTGACAATTTCAATGGTTTTCTGGGACACTTGTAATGCACATGTTTAAATTGAATACAGATCAGGACTAAGTTATACATGTATGGGTAAATGAACATGTATGGTGTGTAACTTGTCATTGCTTAGAGCATTGCTCTAATACATTGTTTGATTAATTGCAGGAAACAAGAACCTTAAGGAGCTAGGAACAAACTAGGACAAATGGATGACAGCTAGCCAAGAAGACTCGACAGATAACCAGTCATTCATAGGAAATGACTGGTTACCCTCCCTATATGCTATACTTTTATATTCATTTACTTATTCATGTACACGTTAATTTTGATTTACATTGAATAAGCTAGTAATAGTTAAACTCCCGACTTGTGTGAGTTAAATGAATATTTCTCTCAATAAAATAACTTTTCTCAGAAAAGATGGCAAAATCTTTCTATGTTTCATACATTTATATAAATGTAATGATTTTAATATCTTGCAATCTTTTAAGGTTATTTCATTTGTATAATTGAATGCAACATAGGGAGGTTCAAATTGTACCATTTGCATGAAAATTTAGAGGGTTCTACTTGATTGAACCTGTAGGCGAAAATCTGGTAACACCCTCCCTCCTTATGTTCATGTTCAAATGAACATACTATCTCTTTCTCGACCTAAATTAATGACAAGTTAGAATTGAAGAAAATTATCTCTATTTTCTTTATATAATTTCATTATTACTAGGTGGTAATCAATTAAATTTTCTGAGGGATGTTAAGAATTTTATTTTTTATACTATATATTATCTAACCCCATCACTTGTTAAAAATAAAAAAGGGAGAGAGCAAATGCCCCTAGTGCTTCCATTGTTGCCTAGGTTGTGTTGCATGGAATGCATGTCACTTGAGTACTCTTTATGTTCATTGTACTTTCTTTATTCCATATGTATTGATAGCCCACATTCTTCCACATGTATGCACATAGTGTTATATAAATATAATATAGAAATTAATATGATAATTACTAATAGATCTATATTGTATTATATAAATATAACATGGTATTATATATTATATAATATAAATCTTAATAATATTGATGAGGGTTTATAAAATATTTTGGTGTAGCTTTTAACCAAATGATTAAAATACTGTTTGCAGACTTGGTAAGCAAGCTAATAATTGAGGGGTTTATTCCCATACAAGGGTCAATAGTTAATAGCAACTATGATAGAAATTGTGAGTGGTTAGTGTCAAACCCTACAATCATCATGGATCCTTCACCCAATAGCACCCAAGTATTTGGCAATGGCATGATCCGTATTAGGCTATGGTAGGGATTTTAATATCTATTATCATAAATTTACATTTTTCTTTTTAAAATGTCTTGGAGATATTTAGGGCCAAGTCATTCAATTCGCAAGCCATGGTAACATTTTTTTATTTAATCCATGGTCTTCATGGACTACCATAATTACAAGGTATTTAATATTATGTAATTATTGTATCAATGAAGTCTAATTTAAGGAAATAACTTTTATGTATATTTTGTAGGCATTTTCAAGAAGTTCAAATTAGAGAATGTAAATATATGAATAATGTATTTTTTTAGAAATAAAGTTTATATTTGCAAAAAAACACCATAATAGCTAAAAAAAGAAAATAATTAAATCAAGTACATTTTCTTTTATAAATCCTATCAAGGTATCTATTAGTGCTTCAAATTTCTTTTTTCTTTTTTCTTTTTTCTTTCTACAATTTTGATTTTATTGTAAATTTTCTTTGTTCATGTAGATCAATTAGCATAGCCTAAATAAGACAATGGTACCATGCTGGGAATCTAAGATCATCAAGTTTACCCATGAAATTCATTTATCATGATGAATTAAATAATATAGAAGAAATGGAAGATGTAGAAATAATAGAAATAAATTACATAACACAAAATAATTACATACAAAAAATCATATGTTCAAAAACTCCTAAAAAAAACACCATTCTTTATGTAAGAAAACATATATTGTTTGTTATATGAACTCTAGAACCTAACTTTTCCATATCTCTTGTACCCTCCTTCCAATCACAATACTTCAATACCTCTTGTAGTTTATAATGCCAAAACATACATATATCTAATGATATATTTTCCAAATAGAAGACTCCTTTAAATATAGGATGGATGAAACCATTATCTAGTTATATATTTTGAACATCTTAATGATCTTTAATTGATAAAATAATATTAAAGGTTAATCTATTAATTAATAATCAACCTAAAATTTATATGATTAAATATGTCATATTTATATGTAAGGCTAAACCTTCTATTAAAATAAAGTTTTATTAATATCCTTAGGATCACTTATAAGGGGATGTGACTGAGATGTTATAATATTTCTATTCTTTGGATGCAATCTCATTTATAACTTAAACTAGTATAGTGTTTTCTTTGCTAATTTTGATCAATAAGATTTTCTCACTCATGCTTATAATTGCATATAAAACTTCTAGTGGTTCTAAAAAAACAAACACCTTTGGGTGCTTGCTTTATTAGATGAAGGAAAAACTATTATTTTTAATTGTAATCAAGCCCTATTATTCACTTACAAAGATTGAAAACATGTTACACAAATATATAAGTATTGATGTAATTAAGATTAAGATTGATACAAGTATTTAACTAAAATGCATTAAATGTTGATTCTTTTTTACATGAATTGATAATCCTAAATGATCTAAAATGATTTTTAAACTAAAGAATTTTGGTTGTACTGTATTGCTAGAAAATCAATAAAAAAAAGAAGATATATTTGAAATTCAACATCTAAAAAAAAAGATATATTTGAAATTCAAATAGACCTTGGACTAGATACATCTTAATCATAGAAGGTTGGTTTAATATAATTGATAAAAGTAGATTTGGCTGAGTGGAAAGAGGTTAAAACTAACTTGTGTATCAAATAAATGTTATTTTTATGAATTTTATGCTTTACACTTATAAACACACAAATAATTTTATAAAAAACATACTAGAAAAAAGATAAAACTTTTAATTGGATAGACCCCTAATCTTAAATTTCAAAAACTAATTTTCCAAAATAAATCCACATAAAAGTAATAATCCATTAAAATCACCATATCAAAACTCTTAATAACTTTCCCTAGTACAATAGCTTATTAGGCTAATAAATTGTGCTAACCCTTAACAAATTGTGTTGACGCTTAATTAGATTTTAACATAAAATGAAAAAAAAATGTCTAGAGATAGATTTATTAGGCTAACAAATTGTGTTGACCCAAGTAATTAGATTTTAACATAACATGAATTTTTTTTTTTGTCTAGATTCTAATGAGATTGATTCAAGGATGTGATAAAATAATGGCATCCCATTAAAATTAGATTTGAAATGAAAAAGATAGATGAATATGGTTCACAAATTCTAATCATTTTTCAAGTGTTCTAGAAGTGGTCTCATATATCTTATTTGACTCACAAAAAATACTTTAGACCTTAAATTTAACCCCTAAGAAATGTAAGCTTCTATCAAAGATTTACTTAATTATCTCCACTAATGATAGAGAATGGTTACACTAACAAACACCTATTAAAGCTTGCTAAATGATTTACCTCTCCTTATGAGAAGCCTCTAGATCGAATTTAAAAGTTCTCAGCAATATCAAAAAAATTAAAAATCATTAACATAAATGATGATGCAACTACAATATTATGATATTATATATTAACCTGTAAATTGAAACTTGAAAAAAGAAACATATGATACAACAATCTAGTTGAAAAGAGGGCTTGTCTACTTGTTAACAATGGACCACTATAATCAAGAAGGCCAACACAAAGTGGTGCTATGATAGGGAAGAACAATCTTGAGAGGCAAAATGCTAACAATCAATGATTCCAATGGATATGGTTATATTTGATACTATGCAATAAATTCTAAATGATGATTGATACTAATCGAAAAGTGACATCCTTTTATTTACAACCTAAATTCATAAATTACTTCTTTTGTTGTAAATTCAATACATAAATTGAATCACATTACACCTGAAAAAAATTTGATTGTGAACATAAAACTCAAATTTTTATGCCTAAAATTTACTATAAAAATAAAAATAAACAATTTAATAATTGAAATCTAATAATTGAGACCGACAAACTGGTGTACAAAGAAAAAGGTCACCCAACATGGTGTGTATTAAATTATGAAGTGCACTAAACAAAAAGGGTCAACTACTTTGATCGGTATTGAATTGTGAATGAATATAATGCACTACACAAGTGGAATATGAAAGCTATCAACATCTAAATATAATGCATGCTATTACAGAATAAACATGAGAAGAAGCTCGCCCGTGCTTAAGCTTATCATCCCCGTGTATTTTAACTTTGCTCTTTTGAAAAGAATTGGTGAGGGAAGTTATTACAACGTACTATCACATTTATTACATCCTCCAAAATTCAAAGCTTGGTTGTGGCGTGCATTCAGGGAAATGAAATTTCCAAAGATCTGAACGAGAATGCCTTCCCACCTCTGTACATGTACGTAATCATATTATACGAACAAATTTACAGTTTTTTCTTTAGCAGCAGGGAAAGTTTGGTTAAGTGGGTGTACATGTTTGCAGTTAGGACAGGATGGAGAACTCTTGGATAACATCACAAACATAAGACATTGTCTGCATGCTGCAGCAAACATCTCATTGTTCAAAGATTTTCTCAATCCTTGCTGCTGCTGCTGTTTTCCATGAAAATGATCAAATGTTGTCTCAGAAGAAATTTTAAGCTCCAAATCCAGCTTTTGCCTTGGGTAATGGCATGTTCTCTCTTGAGTTCTTCTGTTCATATAGTATATCTCTCCTGACTGCAATGATCAAACCAAGAAATACTAGTTATGATAAATCTTAAAACACTTGTATGTTTTAAAGGTATAGTAATTTGAATTCACAAGGCAAAAAGTTATCATACATTGAGATCTAGATATTGCTCCCAATCCAAGGGAAGTGGTGATTCCATCTGGAGGTCCACACCCTGCTTGAGTTACTGCATCTAAATTTCCCTGGAGTGATAATATACTGATGCTCCTGAGGCTTGCATTGTTCCCATTTTCTTTTCTTCAATATGTTTTCTTCTGCCTTTGGTTGAGATAACACAAGGTGTCTCCCAAGTGATGGAGGTGACAAAGTAAGCTCGGCTTTCATATCAAGCCTTTCTTTCCTCCCAAGGCTGTCTATGGCCATATTGATATTGGCCTGAGCCAAATGCATCAAGCTTTTCAGATCTGATTAAGGAGAAGAGTATTGAATATTCATTAATGTCTTCTAGAATAGATTAAGATTTAAAATATAAAGAATTTAAAAAGATAGTTTTTGCAATTAACTGTGTATGTTTTTCTATCGACATTTTCATAAGAAAAGTTGATATCAAAATATATACAGTTGATTGCTTTTATCAACATTTCTACAAGAAACATCCCAAAAAACATTGATGTCAAAACATATATAATTGATTCTAAAAGCAATCTTTTGAATGCTATATGAAAATGTTAAAAACTCATGTGAACTATCATAAAGAATTTCTGTATAAAAAAACTAATATATATAATCTGAATTTCACCTTGGTAGAACTTCCCTTGAGATGCCTATAGCTTCTCTATTATAATCACTCCCTGCAATATTTTGATTGGATGTTATTCAAATTAAAATATCTGAAACATACATATAAAAACATATATTGTTGATTTTAAAAATAATCTTTCCAATACTACATGGACTGAGGAAAACTCATGCCAACTATTATAAAGAATCTAATATACCATGAAGGCTAATATACGATCTAAAGTTCACCTTGGTAGAATTGTCCTGGAGATGCCTATAGCTTCTCTATTAGAATATCACACCCTGCAATATTTTGATAGCATGTTATGCGAATTAGTTGGGAAAGCAGTTGAAAAAATGCTGTTCCAGAGGTTTTTTTCAAGATGATGAGAAATTTAATAGTGCAGGTATATGCAATTCATTTGCGTGTAACACAGAAAGCTAGAACTTAAAACCTTTTCTTGATACTAGTTAAATCTCCAAACAACGTCAATTGTGCAAACCCAATCAAAATCCTCAAACACCAACGTTAAACCAAAATAAGAAAGAGGATGGAAGCCATCTTTTACACATGATAACAAAATTCAAATATCACAATCAAAAACTACTAAAAAAAAACCTCAATAAATAATTCTTTCCTATTTATTATCCTAGTTGTGATAACAAAATTTAAGAAACTGTGTTAAAACATTTGATGATGGACTATAAAGTTTGATCCAAAATCTGAAAAAAAAAACCTCTCAGAATCAAATTCAGAAACAGTTCATGCTAATATCAGAAACTATGGAAATTATATGTCTGAATTCAAATACAGAGTCAAAAGCTTCACAGCTATAACAAGAACTAATGTAAAAAACTCCTTCCCTGTTAGTTTAGTTTAAATTCTAATAGCAGGATTTAGGTAGTCATTTCAACATACCCGATAACAAAATTCAAATACTTCAGTCAAGAACTTCAAAGCTGTAACAAAAACTTGTGCAATAAAAATTTCCTTAACTATTTATTTTAATAATTTGAAGAATCCTGATAAAACATTCAAATCTCACATTCAAAATTGTCAAAGCACAAGAACCCACAGAACAAAAAAATCTTCTAATACTCCTTTTCTACAACCAGACTCCATTGGTGCTTCAAGAATCCAAATAATCAGAATTCCTTTCCCATCTGTGTATCAAATTACCTAACAATGTCAAAGCCAACAAGCAAGAACAACAAGAAATACTATCCATCTACCATGAATCAAATTATCCAACTATATCAACCCAACAACTACATCAACCCAACAAGTAAGAACAAGAAGAAATACTATCCATCTCAAATTACCTAACTATATCAAAGCCAACAAGGAATACTATCCATCTACCATGAATCAAATTACCCAACTATATCAAAGCCAACAAGTAAGAACAAGAAATACTATCCCTCTACCATAAATCAAATTACCCAACTATATCAAAGCCAACAAGCAGGAAACAAGAAATACCATCCATCTCCCATGAAAAGGATAAGGAATAAGAGTCTTCTATCTATATCACAGACAATTAAGAAAAAAACAACACCAGTTGATTGCAGAACACATCTTCTTCTCTATCTGTTCTTAAAAACTGATCATGCAGACAACCCATAATTTAGAAAAACCAGGCCTTCCTTACAACCGACAGACATCCCCATGATAAAACAAACAACCAATACCTGCTAGACCTCCAAGTTGAGCTCCATTGTTCTCCTCTTTTCACATTGGTGAATGGTGTCGAAATATTTTCTCAAATTTGTAATGAGCACAATATAAATAAAGCACTGGACACACAATTTGAGCATAAGTTCGCTGCACAATTTGAAATTAAAAATGAAGGACAAGAAGGCTTGATTTATATATTTTTCATTAATAACAATTGCTGCCTTCAGCTCATTTCTTTCAGTACCCTTTTTCACTTCATACAAATTTTGTTTCCTTCAGCTCACTGCCTTCATTGAACGCTTCCTTCTTCACATACACACTCGCTCTCTACTATTTTCAACTCACTGCTTTTGGCACATTACACATCGCCTTCGGCTCACTACCTTTAGCATATTTCACACATTACAGATCAAACTCTCTGAATGTACTTTGCAACAAACTTGATCTTCCATTTATATCCTCTGTAATCTTCAAAAACTTTCTCATTGTTGGCCAGAATGAAATGTATGACATGAAATGTGCAATGACCATGATGAGTTGGCTTCAAAACATCGACGGGAAGAGGGAATCGAATGTGGTCCAAGCCAGGAGATAATTAGGACCTATTTTACCTTAACACACATTCCCACACTAGTGCACACAACAAAGATTTTGTGCAAACACTTCAACATTCCAAGTCAATCCAGCAAACACTTAACCTTTCGTGCATTAACTCCAGACCACAAGCAGCACCGAAGAGATCAGATAACATCATGCAGATTGCATTATGAGCATTATATGATATTCAAAAACATTATCATATACCCCTCTTACACTTCACATAACATTATGCTAGCGCAAGCAAACAGACACTGAACCCAACATCATTGGCAAACCCAAAAAACACAGTCTTGAGATAAAATATTGAAAACCAGACTTGTAGTGCACCTCAACACCTGAAACGTGAAATGAGAAAACAAATAGACAAATTGAGCTCATCCTCCAAACCGCAAGACCACAACATCAATTGCAGAGAAATGCGAACTGCAATAGCACAGTCTTCACTCTGCTAGCTCTAGAAACTTCTGTGGTAACTTCTATGTTCTGAAAAAAGGAATATACATGCTTCACACTTATCTTTGTCTAACTTCCAAACCGCAAGGCCACATCTTCAAATGCGGAGGAATGCATAGCATTCTCCCGAGCTTCTTTAGTACAACTTCTTGAGCCACTGACTGCATGAAAAACTTCCATACTTTCTTTCATATCTTATGCAATGCTTTACATCAAGAGACAATGAATACAACATTCACAACACCATATCAATATGAAGAAACTTCTTCATAACAACGTTCACCAATTCATGAACAATGAGAAATGTAGTATAACTATGCACAATATACCCATGACATTTATCATTATACCACTTGTTGACATCAATGGCAACACTTGCAACAATCTCTATCATATGCACCTTTCCATAATGTCACTCATTTGACATCAATAACAATACTTGCAACAAATACTAGTCCAAATATTTAATCTTTCCATTGAATTCAAGATCTCTTTGTTTGGAGCCTTGTGCCAAATGCATGTTCTTTTGCAATAAATTCATTCCTTCTTTGTTTCAATGGAGATGTATTTTTGAGTAAATTTGATATAGTTATTCATAGTCAATTAAGATTCCAATAGTATGTACCTACAACTTCTTCTCTCTTAAAATAATTGAAAATGAGGGTTGATTTAGATTTATAAATTTTTATTTTATTTGATGTGGATGGTCTAGACTTAAAGATGTAGTGCAAAAATAGATGGTTAAGATGCATAAGATTTTAGAGTAAATTAATTTATAGGGTAAACTAATAGATGAATGGTTAAGATTGATTGAGATGACTTTATTAAGTATTGGTTGTTAGGGTTTTTTTAAATATATCTCTATGCAAAGGGTTGAGATTTAATGATGTAGTATGAAAATGAATGGTAGAGATGTAAGATTAGTTCAATGATGTAGTATGAAAATGAATGGTAGAGATGTAAGATTAGTTTATTTTTTATTTATTAGTTAGTCATGTGACTAGTTGACTTATTTTATTTATTATGAAAATAAAAATTAATATTATATTTATTTTGAAATAAATGTATTGAATAGAATAATTAACTAAATAATAAAATTTATTTAGTTAAAATAATTTAATAAATAAATTTATTCCTCAAATAAGAAAAAGATAATCTAATTTAATTCAATTATATATATTGCTTATTAATGTGGTGAAATTTAAGTGTCTAACAAGTTTCTTATTTAATTACTATTAAATTTTGATTATGATGTGTTGAATGGTTTATATTGATTAATTATAATTTTTTGAATTGCATCAATTAAGTTGAGTATTTAATTTAATTGATTACTTTGGGTATTGTGTAATCCTTATTAATTAATTATAAATTTTAAAATTAATTATGATATTAAAATTAAATAATTGAGATAAAATACTTAGAAGCTAGTGAATGAGAATAGTTGATTTGAATTAATATTATCATTTATGTAATTAATTTAAAATTAAAATAGCCCTTAGGTTATGGCTCAAATTGAAAGGTACATAAATAAATTTACATAATGGTAATTAATTAGTAAATTTCACAATTTAACTATGGCTAATCTATTTCTTTTACAAATAAATTACTTAGGTGAGTTTTAGTAATTATATTGAAGCAGATAGTTATAATCAATCATAATCAAAGTAGGGATGCTTGAAGAATTCAAACCTTTTGAATTGGTAAAACATTGATTTTAAAATATTTGACTTATAAATGAAATTTTGGTATAGCTAGCTTAAATTACTAACATTATAGTTAAATGATTCTTTAATAATGGTGGTGTATTTTCTTTTGATTTTCCCTTGACAAAATAGACTAATTATGTATTTATCTAAGTAGCTTGCTAAGTAATTCAAGTTTTATTTCAGCTCTAATTATTTGATTATCACCTAAACAAATTAACTAATTGTTAAAAATGATCTATTTATAAGTTTCATAAAGATTAATTAGATAAATTCATCAAATAAGTTAACAAGATTAGGAAAATTAATTGAATAGTTTGTGAATAAAATGGATCCCTCATCACATGTCACTAACTTTGTGTGTCTTTTTTCACATAATGTGATATGCACATTGTTGTGCACATGCATTATGATGTTGAAAGTATATGGTGTGCTACCATATATAGTGTGACGAAAACATAATATAATTGCTATTTAAAAGAAAAAATTAGTTGCACTTTCTTATGTCCATGTGTACAAGTGTGTATAGGTAGACATGACACTAACCCTTCTTGCTTATGCTCATGTTGAAATGAACATGCTAGCTCTATCTCCTTCACCTAAATTAATGACAGGTTAGAATTGAAGAAAATTATCTTTATTTTTTTTATATAATCATTATTACTAGGTGATAATCAATTGAAATTTCTTCTTGCTTCTAATATTGTGGTGAGGGATGTTAAGAAATTTTTATTTTGTATACCATATATTATCTAACCCAATCACTTGTTAAAAAACAAAAAAAGGGAGAGAAAATGCCCCTAGTGCTTCCATTGTTGTGTAGGTTGTGTTGCATGGAATGCATGCTACTTGTCTAATGTTTATGTTCATTGTACTTCCTTTATTTCATATGTATTGATGACACATTCTTCCACGTGTTTGACACCATATTGTGTCCCACATCATGATGACACATGTATGCACATAATATTAGGGTAAGTGCACAAAGATGGTTCCCAAAAAGGGGGCATAAGTGGCCACTTTTTTTTTTTTTGAAATCAAGAAATAATGACCTTGGACATGAAATTGAGGATAGTTACACTCAAAATTTTGAGATGGAACAAAAACAAGGATCAAAGTGCTCTAAGTCTACTTTCTAAACTACTAATTTATTTTGAAAATGGTTGAGATTAAGGGGTTGAAATGAGGGACGTACACAAATTGGTGTTTTTGTCGAAAACATAACATAGCAACTCTGTATGACTTGAGCATGGTGAACATTTTTTGGTATTTTTAAAATCGCCATGGTTAGAAGTTAGCTAACAACATCTAGTTGATTCAAAAATTTTCTGATAATTTTTTAATGAATATTTGATTTTTTACTAATTCTCTAAGTGGGAACTTCCTAAAAATAGAATTTTACTGCATAATTCTACAAATCTTGGAACCAATTGAATTTTTTTTAAAATAAATTTGTAGAATGGATTCTAGTTTCTAAAATGTAATTTATTTGAAATTTTGATGAACAGTTAATTTATAATAAAAAAACACCAAACACTGCTTTTTAGCAAAAAATAGACATACAAACAAAAGAAATTATGGATGAAAGGCTTAACATTGTCGAAAAGTGAAAAAATTACATCGTTGGATAGCTAAGAGAGAACCTAATATTACCCAACATGTTCGACGACGATATTGAACCATCGCATTAACTTTGATGGTGAGCACTAAACTTGATTATGTGAAATATTGTAGAATTTGCAAAAACATGTCTTCGGTCATTGAATGTTCTTCCAAGCCTTTAGATTGGCATTCCATGAAAATACCAATCCTAAGGCTTAGGATTCCCAAAGAAAGATCTAATGTGCACGCGTTATAACACGCTCGTGTTATATCTTAGTTTTGACATGGTTTTTTGTGTTTGTGGGGAACATGTCTAGCAAGACATAACGTGAGCACGGTATAATGTTATGTCTTGCTTTATGTTAAATAATACTCTATTGAATGTATGTTTATATATTTGTATGTTTGTATGTACATGAATGCTTGTATGTCATGTATGTATGTATGTATGTATGCCTGCATGTATCAATGCATGTATATTGTATGTATGCCTATATGTATGTAAGATTGTATCTACACATGTACATGTATGCTTGTATGTACATATGTATTATGCTTGTATGTATGTATTTATGTATGTCTTTAGAGCGAGGGAGAATTTTAAGAGAGGGAGAGAGATCTAGAGTTGTCTAGGTAGGGTGGGAGGGGGAGAGGGAGGGGGAGAGAGAGAGAGAGTTTGGAGAAAGGGAGAGGGGGTAGAAGTGAGAGTTTAAGAGAGAGGGAGTGGGAGAGAATGGGTTGGAGTGAGAGGGACTTAGCTAGGTAGGGTGGGAGGGATAGAGGGAGGGAGGGAGAGAGAGAGGGGGGAGGGGTAGGAGAGAGAATTGAGAGAGAGGGAGAGAGAGAGGGGGGTGGGAGAGATAGAGAGAAAGAGAGAGTTATGTAGGGAGGGTGCCAAAGAGAGAGACTTGAGAGTGTGAGGGGGGATGAGAGGGAGAGACTTGAGAGATAGGTAGTGAGAGGGAGTGCGAGAGAGAGGGAGTGTGAGTGAGAGGGAGTGTGAGTGAGAGACCTGAGAGAGGGAAAGGGTGTGGGAGGGAGTGACCTAATAGAGGGAGAGAAAGAGGGGGGTGGAGTGAGAGGGGCTTATCTAGGTAGGGTGGGAGGGATAGAGAGAGAGGGGAGAGAGAGAGTTACCTAAGTAGGTTGCTAGAGGGAGAGACCTAAGAGAGAGAGGGGGTGGGACGAAGAGACATGAGAGAGAGGGAGTGGGAGAGAGTGGGAGGGACATAGAGAGATAAATAGAGGGAGTGAGAGTGGATGGTAGGGATTGATTGAATGAGACCTGTACGTAGAAAGAGGGAGAGGGTAGATAGAGACAATTAGAGAGGGTAGGAGAGAGGGAGGGAGGGAGAGGTGAGATGTATAGATAGAGAGAAAGCGATAGGGGTTGAGGGTATAGGGTTGAGGGATTAGGGTGGAGGACCTATAGGGTTGATGGTTTCTAGGGTATTAGGATTTAAGGGTTGAGGGTTGAAAGATTAGGGTCGATGGTAGTGCATCGTAGAAAAAAGTACCCTTTGCTTGACATGGGATTAACTTATGATAAAATGGACTTAATGAGGCCTTGATTCAGGTGTTTTGAGGCTTTTTATGCATCCAAACTAGGTTTTGGACCCTTATAAATTGAATAACATGCTTTTAATGACGTCTTGTAAAGGTGTTGTAAAGTGTTGTAAGATGCTTTCACGATTTTCTAGACTTAATGAACCTATTTCTCCCTAATTCAACATTATAAAATGTGTTTAATAACTTTATCACATTAATTTAGAAGGCTTGTAAGATAAAATTAATGTTAAACTAGTGTTGTAATGTGTCTTGCACATTCACATTGGTTCTTGTGCCTTCCTAGGCTAAGTGGACCTCATTTTAGTGTTGTAAAGTGTATTTAATCACACTTTCACATTAATTTATGTGTCCCAAGTCCTATTTGACATTCACATCATCACCAATAGTCCCATATTAACCCATATTATGCATTCTAAGGCCTAAGTTGATCAAATACCCGACAAAGTTGCATTTTAAACCTTATTTCCTTATCTCCTAACTTCCTAGCTGTCAAATTGGCCCCTGTGGAACCCATTCACCATGCATGGTGAATCAGTCCCATCCAGGTGGGACCCATTCACCATGTGTGGCGAATGAGTCCCATTTGGCCCAATTTTGACCTTTGAGTGGGAAAAAAGTGAAATTTGAGTTTAATATTTCTTCATGTCGGCCTGTGATGAGGTATTAACAGGTAAAATAGGTGAATTTACTATAAATACAACCTTCTAATCCCTAATTTACATCTCTGAACTCATTTTTACAACTCATTCATCATTCATCTTCTCAAACAAGCTAGGGTTTCATCATTACAAGTCATTCAAGATCAATTTTCAGACCTTCAAGAGCATATCCTTCATGTTTTGTTGCATATTTTCAAGATCAAACATCATGGCAAGGTAATAAAATCTATTGTTACAAGTTTAATTACATTATTTCATCATTTTGGTTTGATTACCTAAAAGGGGTTTGACCAAGGAAAACCCCCATGCCCTAGCATTCAACATTTCTTCTTCTCTTCTTGTGTGTTTGCAGATTTAAGACTCTTGGAAGCTTGGAAATCATTGAAGATTGCATTGAAATTTTTTTTAGGTCTTCTCATTCAAAAAGTCAAAATATCAACAAAAACTCATTTTCAGACCCGTAAATCAGAGTTTTAGAAGCATACACCTTTAGGAAGTCAAAGTGGAGATCGAAAGCTTCATATTTTACTTTTGAAAATCCAAAAATTCAAAAGTGGACTCATTCACCATGAGTGGTGATTTAGTCCCACTCTAGGGTCAAATTTGATTTTTCTACATTTTTAAGTACCCTTTTATCAGAAATGGGTTCTAACTCAGTTTTGCAGAACTAGGACTGATTCGCCCAGAATGGAAAATGAGTCCCACTAGGCCTAAAATTAGGATTGTCAACATTTCAGAAGTTGATTCCAGTCTTCATCCACATTCCAGGTGCACACTTTCATTTTGGTTCAGTTCTGTCTAGTTTTGCATATATTTCTAGTTCATTTCTGCATAACACAATGTGTTTTCAAACAAGTTACATTTCTTAGGTTTTGCTTACTTAATCAAACAATATTATCAATCAGCTGCATCTAGAACATTACAATTAGACATAATTCCATCATACATTGCATAATTTGAGTGAACCTATCTAGACTTTTGGCCCTACTTTCTTTTTTTAGGTGAAAAACCCTAGAAGTGTTAGAAAGGATTAGGGTGCCAAAAATCTACAGTTCATTTTGGTGAACCTTCTTTTTAAACACCTTCTTATCTGGTTTTGGAGTCTTTCATCATAAATCTAGTCTTGCATTAGCTTTGCATTAGGACTTGCATGAATTCATTTGCATGCTAGGTTTCAAATTTTGCATTCATCATAAAGTGCATTTTGCTTGCATTGTTGGCATCTAAATTCATGTCAATTTTCTAAAATTCTATATTTTTCATTTAGTTCTAGATCATAGCACTTAGAAAGCATCAAAACCAATCAATTTTTTTTGAAATTTCTGAAAAAATTCTATATTGGGACTCATTCACCACCTTGGGTGAATCAGTCCCTTTTCACTCCTGAAACAACCTTTTACAAAGCTGAAAACCCTATTTTTATGCTTATGTTTTCTGCCATCATTTATCTATATCACTTGGTTGAGTTTCTATAACATGAATTTCATTAGATTTAGCTTAAAATAGCTCATTTCATGCATTACTCCATTTCACATTTGCATTTTCCACATGTCATTTTTCCAATTGGTGCATAGTGTACTCAGAAAATTACCTTGTTTCATATATGAAAATTGCATTTCATTTTAAGACATTGCATTGCACTGTATTTACTTTCTCATGTTAGTATGTGTTCTCTTAAATCATTCCATGTTTCTAGAATAGGAAGTGGCTTGTATGATTCTATTTTTCATGAACATAATCTAGGACAGCAAAGTAAAACATTTGATAAGCATTTTGCATACCCTCCTAGTACCTATTGGATTTGTAAGAATATAATAACACAAGAGGATGCAAGTGTAGATAATCATGACACTCATACTTTTTCTTGTTCCAATACCTCTCCTATTAGTGACAGAGGTATTTTGGTGAAAGGAGCTACAAGCAATGTGAGTCTTGATTGTTCCTCTCCTCTGCCGCCTTTGGAAGACATTAGAAAACACGAAGATGAAAACATCAAAACATTCCTAAATACCACCTTACCTAATCTCCATAACCATGCCAATCAAACTTTTCCATATCCTAATATACCTCCTCGATGTCAAGATGATAGGTTGGTATTAGAAGACATCCCTATTCAGATTCATGAGAATCTTGACCCTCCCTTCCCTAATGCACCTCCCATTTGGGATAATCTATTTGAAAACCATAGTGATCCTTCTCTTGATGCTTCCCTCACTTGTGATGAAGCTCCTTAAAACTTGGATGAACATATTACAAGCTCTCCTAGTAGGGTAGATAACATAGCACAAGAGAATAAGACCTTAAAGGCAATGGAAATTCACCTAACACCTTCTCCTAATCATCCCCCTCATGACACTTCTATCATTGATCATTCTGGAAGAACCTAGCCTTACTTGTCAAGAACATGTGGCTTGTTGTTCTCCTAAAATATCTCCTTCTAGGGAGAAAATCATGGTGCTAGAAACCAAAAACAATAATAATGTATCTTTCTTAGATAAAACGGTGATTCTCAATTGTCCTTAGAAATACATCAAACCAAGACCGTTGAGGTTATGAATGTGCAAGTGTCCATTAGATCCCCCTTGATCACTGGACCTCATACATACCTCGTGGGACATCCTAACAACCCTTTAATTCTCTACCCACCTTCACACAAACCACACACTCAAAATAAACCTGAACTTATCCTTTACCCTCCTCAAACTAATGTATCACAACAACCAAGTTATAATATTGTTGCTCATACATATAACACTCGAAATAATCCACAACCTCCACAACCAACCCCACCCTCCTTACCTTTACCCCATCTGCCTAGTGCTCCTCATTACCTCCCAGACACAAAGGAGTATGATCCTATTGAAAAATTAAAGAATACTCCTGCAAAGATTTCCATTTCGGATTTACTTCAGAACTCACCAAATTACCACACTATTCTTCAAACAACCTTACAACAAATTGCAGTTCCTCCTAGTACAACTCTGAATGATGTGGCAACTTTAATCCATAGCACGAATCTTGACATTACTTTCCATCAACATGAGCTCCCTCCTTTAGAGTTGCAAAAACAAAATGAAGCTTTCATGATCATCGCTCAATACAACACAAAATGGATAAAGAGAACTCTTATAGATAATGGTTTTTCCCTTAATGTATGTAGTGTGAGCCTTTTGGATAGGCTTGGTATTGATAAATAAACCATTCTACTTGATTCTCTATCTATTAAGGGATTTGACATTGTCAAAAAGAAATCACTAGGGGTAATTATTATGCCTCTTACCGTTGGAGTGGTCAACTTGAATACACCAATCCATGTCACGCCTTATCAAATTTCATGCAATCTTATCTTAGGCAGATAATGGATTCATGCTATGAAAGGTGTACCTTCCACTCTTCATCACAAAATTAAATACATTTACAACAACAAAGTATACACCCTTGACTCTGACCTTGAACCTTATAGTGTCTTACAACTTGACAAAAACAAAGAGAACCCCTTGAACACATTAACACCAATCATACAAGTGGAACCTGCACAACAAAAAGACAAACAACAACATATTGAACTAGTCACGATGCTATTGGAAGATGATTGGGGTTCCTTGGATTTTGAGCATGACTTTATGGGTGATTACAAAATCATCCACAAAGATTCAAATAAGGAAAAAGACAACAATAATGTCAACACCAACTTTAGATTACCTTTCGAAAGCATCCACCTCAACCACTTTATACAAAGAAGCAAACTACAAAACAACCTTTGAAGAACAAAATAACGAACAACCACCCAATCCAAAAGCAATGAAATTGATTTATGGAAAAGGTTTTGAGCTTATGAAACAACTTGGATATCATCGAAAATGATGTGGTGCTAACGAACAAGGTATCTGCAACCCTATAGACCCCCTCACACAAAAAACAACTTATGGTCTTGGTTATTGCCCTATAATAGAGATAGCCAAACCTTCACCCAACATCAACAATCTCACACAACACACCCCTAAATAATCTTTAACAACTAGTAGTCTTACACATCATCCTTTACAACATATGACACAAACAACTACACCTTCGATTAATGTCAATGCCATCTCGCAAAATGTTCAATTGAATTCATTAGATTTTATAATATCCTATAATGGAGAGAATAAAATCTCGCAATCTAAAGAGTCTTGCGAAGATATGACAACCATTTCTAAGCAAGATGTATCTTTGTCACATACCACAAGACCACCTTCTACCATAGACCAAGAGGGTATCTTGTCGAGACTCCTCCAAGATCACTTCATCCCTCTCCCTCCTAGAACTCGAAAGAAATGTTGTTACAAGACTTCATTTTGTGCATATCATAGAGTTCATGGACACTCCACTAATGAATGTAAGGCTTTGAGTCACAAAATACAACATTTTCAGGATTTTGGTATGCTTCCCTATATGGGGGCAGCTAATTCTTCTAATTGATATTGATTTTCACTCTAGCATGCATTTCGGCTCACTTTTGTCCTACACTAAGTGGGGGCAAGGGGTTCAACAGCCTTGTCCGTGTATATCACTTGTGGTTTCCTCCTTTGGCTAGTTGTTAACCTTTCATGAACATATAAGAGCAAGCTTGGGACGTGGACGACATGCCTTAAGTTGGCTCACATATGACATACTTCTCTTTTCCATGACGTAGCTTATCGGAAACATATGCCTTGTCATAGGACTTTCTGAGTAAGCTCTCATGTTATCCTTCTTCTACTTTAAAGAAATTGCTCACAGTACTGGTGCTCACAATTGCTTTAAAGTGGGGGCATACATCACCACTCACATTTCAAAGTGCGATTTTATTTTTTCTTGTGATTTCCTCTCTTGGACACATTAGGCATAATGTTCCCCCTAGGATGAGACCTTGCACTTGTCCTCTCTTGGAAACAAGATGAGATCATTTGCACTTTTCCTCTCTTAGAGACATTGAGCATGGTGTTCCATAAGATGAGACATTGCATGAACAAAGAAAAATCCCTTTGAACATTCCTTACACTATTTTGCATTAACAATGTCTATGAGTGTCAAGCATACAAAGTTTTGCTTACCTCATAGAGCTCGAAAATAATCTCCCCTTGTGGCACCTTGTTAAAGTTATCAGGAGGTATAACTTTGATATGGTTGAGCAGGAAGCCCATCCAGCGGCAAGATTTTCCCCATAGCCACCTACATGTTTGTGAGTGCATACCAACTAGCGTATGTATTTCACCTTTTTGGGATTTCTCACCCCGCGAACAATCAAAAGTTTTGTGGCCCTAGAGTATGTTGTGGACTTCTCACCTGGCAGAAAACCAAGAGTTTCGTCGCCCCAGAGCGAGTATGCATTTTCCTTTTCGAACAAACAGCCTAGATCTGATCCACAGCTAGTTGGGCAAACGATTGAAGCTTGATCTGTCCCTTTTCATTTTCATCTTTCTCTTTCTTGCAATTTCATGAATATGTATCTTGACGGTTTGACTTAGGATCTTGGATCCTGGGGGCTTGCACAACCTCCTTTGATCTTTGTCATTCTTTGTCATCTACATCTGTACATGAGGATCTCTCTTGAATGTCTACTTTAGTGTGAGTTTGAAGCAAGTTCATCCTCTCACTAAAGTGGGGGCTAAATGCACCATAGAAAAAAGTACCCTTTGCTTGAAATGGGATTAATTCATGATAAACTGGACATAATGAGGCCTTGATTCAGGTGTTGTGAGGAATTTTATGCATCCACACTAGTTCTTGGACCCTTATAAACTGAATAACATGCTTTTAACGTCTTGTAAAGGTGTTGTAAAGTGTTATAAGATGCTTTCATGCTTTTCTAGACTTAATGAACCTATTTCTCCCTAATTCAACATTATAAAATGTGTTTAATAACATTATCACATTAATTTAGAAGGCTTGTAAGATAAAATTAATGTTAAACTAGTGTTGTAATGTGTCTTGCATATTCACATTGGTTCTTGTGCCTTCCTAGGCTAAGTGGACCTCATTTTAGTGTTGCAAAGTGTATTTAATCACACTTTCACATTGATTTATGTGTCCCAAGCCCTATTTGACATTCACATCATCACCAATAGTCCCATATTAATACATATTGTGCATCTTGAGGCCTAAATTGATCAAATGCCTGACAAAGTTGCATTTTAAACCTTATTTCCTTATCTCCTAGCTTCCTAGCTATCAAATTTGCCCCTGTGGGATCCATTCACCATGCATGGAGAATCAGTCCCATCTAGGTGGGACCCATTCACCATGTGTGGTGAATGAGTCCCATTTGGCCCAATTTTTACCTTTGAGTGAGAAAAAAGTGAAATTTGAGTTTAATATTACTTCATGTCGGCCTGTGATGAGGCATTAACTGGTAAAATAGGTGAATTTCCTATAAATACAACCTTATAAGCCCTAATTTACATCTCTCAACTCATTTTTACAACTCATTCATCATTCATCTTCTCAAACAAGCTAGGGTTTCATCATTACAAATCATTCAAGATCAATTTTCAGACCTTCAAGAGAAGATCCTTCATGTTTTGCTACAAATTTTCAAGATAAAAAATCATGGCAAGGTAATCAACTCTATTGTTACAAGTTTCGTTGCATTCTTTCATCATTTTGGTTTGATTACCTAAAAGGGGTTTGACAAAGGAAAACCCCCATGCCCTAACATTCAACATTTCTTCTTCTCTTCTTGTGTGTTTACATATTTAAGACTCTTGGAAGCTTGGAAATTATTGAAGATTGCATTGAAAAGTTTTTTAGGTCTTCCCCTCATTCAACAAGTCAAAATATCAACAAAAACTCATTTTCAGACCCGTAAATCAGAGTTTCGGAAGCAGACACCTCTAGGAAGTCAAAGTGCATATCAGAAGCTTCAGATTCCACTTTTGACAATCTAGAAATTCAAAAGTGGACTCATTCACCATGAGTGGTGAATGAGTCCCACTCCAAGGTCAATTTTTATTTTTCTACATTTTTAAGTACCCTTTTGTCAGAAACGGGTTTCGACTCAGTTTTGCAGAACTATGACTAATTCGCCTAGAATGGCGAATGAGTTCCACCAGGCCTAAAAATAGAGATTGTCAACATTTCAAAAGCTATTTCCAGTCTTCATCCACATTCCAGGTGCACACTTTCAGTTTGGTTCAGTTTTGTTTAGTTTTGCATGCATTTTTAGTTCATTTATGCATAACACAATGTGTTTTCAAACAAGTTACATTTCTTAGGTTTTGCATACTTAATAAAACAATCTTATCAATTAGTTGCATCTAGAACATTGAAATTAGACATAATTTCATCATACATTGCATAATTTGAGTGAGCCTAGCAGACTTTTGACCCTACTTTCTCCTTTTAGATGAAAAACCCTAGAAGTGCTATAAAGGATTAGAGTGCCAAAAATCTATGGTTTAGGTAGAGGGTATTGGGTTGAGGGTATAGGGTAGAAGGTTTAAGTGTTTAGGGTTAAAGGTTTTAGGGTTAAGGGTTGAGGGTTGAGGGTATAGGGTTTAGGGTATAGGTTTGATGGTATATGGTTGAAGGATTAGGTTGAGGGTCCAATGTAAAGGGTAGAGGGTATAGGGGTATATGGTTTACGGTTTAAGGATTGAGGGTTGATAGATTAAGGGTTGAGGATTGATAATTGAGGGTTGAGGGTTTAATGTATTTCATATAGGGTAGAGGGTAGAGGGTTTAATGTATATCATATAGGGTAGAGGGTAGAGGGTTTAAGGGTTTAGGGTTTAATGGTTGAGGGTTGAGGGTTAAGGGTTTAAGGTTGAGGGTTGAGGATTGAGGGTATAGGGTATAGGGTCAGGGGATTAGGGTTGAGGGTCCAATGTATAGGGTAGAGGGTATAGGGGTTGAGGGTAGAGGGTTGAGGGTTTATGGGTTGAGGGATTAAGGGTTGGGGGCTTAGGGATTAGGGTAGAGAGTTTTCTTGGATTTAAGGGTGTAAGGGTTGAGGGATTAGAGTTTAGGGATGAGGGTAGAGGGTAGAGGGTAGAGGGTTTAAGGGTTGATGGTTGAGGGTTTAGGGTCTAGGGTTGATTGTTTAAGGGTTTAAGGGTTGAGGGTTGAGGGTTGATGGATTAGGGTAGAGAGGGAGGGATGGATGGATAGAGAGATGGAGGGAGAAGTGAGATAGAGAGAAGGAGAGAAGATGAGGGAGGGACATAGATATGAGGGTTGAGGATCCAATGTATAGGGTAGAGGGTTGAGAATAGATATTATAGGTTTGATGACTTGTAGGGTTGAGGGATTAGGGTATTGGGTTGAGGGTATAGGCTTGAGGGATTAGGGTTGAGGGTACATATGGTTGAAGGATTGGGGTTGAGAAGCCAATGTATAGGGTAGAGGGTATCGGGGTTGAGGGTTGAGTCTTTAATGTATAGGGTAGAGGGTAGAGGTTAAAGGGTTTAAGCGCTGAGGGTTAAGGGTTTAAGGTTGAGGGTAGAGGATTGAGGGTATAGGGTTGGGGGATTAGGGTTGAGGGTCCAATGTATAGGGTGAAGGTATAGGGGTTGAGGGATTAGGGAGAGTTACTAAGTGGGTTTAAGGGTTGAGGGATTAGGCTGAGGGTAGAGGGTAGAGGTTGAGGTAGATGGTTTAAGGGTTGATAGGGTTTAGGGTTGGGGTTTAGGGTAGGGTGAGTGTTTAAGGGTGGGGTGAGGGTTTAAGGTTGAGGGTAGAGGATTGAGGGTATAAGGTTGGGGATTAGGGTTGAGGGTCCAATGCTAGGGTAGAGGGTATATGGCTGAGGGATTAGGGTTTAAGGGTTGAGGGATTAAGGGTCAAGAGGGTTAAGGGATTAGGGTAGAGAGTTTACTAAGTGGGTTTAAGGGTTTAAGGGTTGAGGGATTGGGGTTGAGGTTAGAGGGTAGAGGATTTAAGAGTTTAGGGTTTAAGGGTTGAGGGTTTAAGGTTTAGGGTTGAGTGTTTAAGGTTTTATAGGGTAGATGGTTTAAGTGTCAAGGGTTTAAGGTTGAGGGTAAATGATTGAGGGTATAGGGTTGGGGGATTAGGGTTGAGGGTCTAATGTATAGGGTAGAGGGTATAGGGCTTGAGGGATTAGGGTTTAAGGGTTGAGGGATTAAGGGTAAAGATGGTTGAGGGATTAGGGTAGAGAGTTTACTAAGTGTATTTAAGGGTTTAAGGGTTGAGGGATTAGGGTTGAGGGTAGAGGGTAGAAGGTTTAAGGGTTTAGGGTTTAGGGTTGAGTGTTTAAGGGTTTATAGGGTAGAGGGTAGAGAGTTTAAGGGTTAAGGGTAGAGGGTAGAGGGGAGAGAGACAAGAGTGAGAGAGAGAGTTGAGAGAGGGAGAGACTTGAGAGAGACAGAGACAGAGGGAGTGGGATAGAGATAGAGGGTAGAGGATAGAGGGTATAAGGGTTAAGGGTAGAGGGTAGAGGGGAGAGAGATAGAATTAGGGTTTAAGGGTTGAGGGTATAAGGGTTAAGGGTAGAGGGTATAGGGGAGAGAGGAGAGGGGAGAGAGATGGAAGGAGTGAGTGAGTGAGAGACAGAGAGTTGAGAGAGGGAGAGGGGGTAGGAGGGAGAGACTTGAGAGAGAGAGAGAGACAAAGGGAGTGGGAGAGAGATAGAAGGAGTGAGTGAGGGTATAAGGGTTAAGGGTAGAGGGTAAAGGGGAGAGAGATAGAATTAGGGTTTAAGGGTAGAGGGGAGAGAGACAGAATTAGGGTATAGAGGGTATAGACAAAGAGAGAAAATAAATATATTAAAAAACCAACTTTCTCATAACGCAAGTGTGTTTTGAAGAAGTAGAGATATGGTCGTTTTAGCAAGAAATAACGTGCTCATGTTATAACGTGAGCGCATTTTGGCTTGCTCTAAAAATGGTAAAAAACTCAATATATTTGTGATCTCAACGCCCACATTCTGCATATTCTCTTGGTTCTATGCATGCTCTGACAAAAAGTAGCTTCTTGATGATGTTGTGAAGTGTGCATGCATAAAATTACATTCCACCACCTTTGCATGAAATAGCAAAATTTTCACGTTGAAAGGAATATAATATCAATTCAAGTTTGAATTCCAGTGAAAATATTATACAATTGAGGTTTGGAGGGGAACAAGCTTTTGAAGAAGTCAAATTGTTGAAGAGTTTGAAGGAAGAAGAAGCAAAGGCTACATAATTGGGTAGAACTCCATTTGAAACTCTGGTTTTTTAGGTATGTGAAATCTTTACACATTTTCTTTCATTCTATTATGGTTTGCTTTCGTTTTTGTTATTTTGCATATTTCATGTTGATCATTATTTGTTTGCCATTATAACCTTAGGTTGTCAATGCATATTTTAAATTACACAATTCTATACACTTGGCAATTACATTTTTAAACCACGTCTCTTTGAGGCATTTTGTTATTTAACAATTGACTTACCTTGTGTATGCTTCCACATTTTGTATACGCATATTTATGACATAAGTTTTAAGGAAGTAAAATAAAACATCATTTCTCAATCCTTTATTATGGATGTGCATATCACTCTCCAAAGATTTCATTGAGGTATTTTTTCAAATAGTTATACCAACTAGTTGATTGCCTTGTCTATGCTACCAAATTTTCCATACATGTCTCTAAAAAATTGGAATATACTCCTCCCACATTGATAGATCTTTGAAACTATTTTGATTTTTATCTCTATTTCTAAATTACCTCATCACTAAAGCTACCTCATCACCTATGTTCTAATATATTTTAAATGTTTCCTTGATTAGTCTACCTACAAGGAACTCTAACCCTTCTCTCCACTATTTCAAGACTCTTTATTCAAGGCTAAGTTAGCAACATGGGGAAAGGTGCAACCTATCTTGCAATCATGGCTCAAAATGGAAGCATGGACAAAGCATTTGAATTGTTTGACAATAATGTTGTCATATAAATGTATGCAAAATGTGGTAGCATTGACAAGCTAGTGAGCTTGGAAAGATAGTGAGCTCACCCACTAGCTTGCTAATGTGGTAGGGTTGCTCAACCCTACTGCATTGGTAGGCTAGTGAGCGAGCTAGCTTTCCAATGTGATAGGGTTGAGAAGGTATAGAAATGGGGTCTCACAGTGATCCCATTTCTATGAGGCATACGCTGCCTTGTGTACCTTCTCAACCCTACTGCATTGGCAAGCTAGCTCACTCACTAACCTGCCAATGCAGTAGGGTTGAGAAGGTAGGGGTAGCGTATACCTCATAGAAATGGAGTCTCACGGTGATGTACATCTCCATGAGACCCCCTTTCTATGAGGCCTATGTTGCACCTACCTTCTGATGCAATAAGTAGGGGATCAACTTGTTCACAACACAATCTGATACAACTCAAGCAAACTTTCAAGACTTATAACCCCAACCTAACAGTTTTCCACAATCTCACCTATCTTTCCTTATAGGTGTCCAACCTCTGAAATCAAGACAAAACTCCACAACACTAACTCAAACCCACAAAAACATTAGGGTTTCAGATACCCTTTAACCTCATGCAAAAATATCCCAAATCCAACCTAGGTCACTTTAGACCAATATCCTTAATGGAAGCATCAATATTTATACCTTGTTGTTCCCGAGTTGGAACCAAATGGTGTGGATTTGTTGTTTGTAAGTGCCTACCATCTATTTTCATTTCATTTCCATTTTGGATAATCTTTTTTTTTCTTCTTTTACCTTGCATATTTGTAAGTAAAATACTAAAAATTGATTTGTCTCTCCTTGCAGAAAATGCTGATTTATGAGCCATCGAAGAGAATCTCAGCCAAAAAAGCAATGCAACATCCTTATTTTGATGATCTTGAAAAATCTCAATTCTAATTTGAAGCCATTATAAAAGAGTGTGTGAAGCTTAGCGAGGGAATCTCAAGTCACTCATTTGAAGTTAACCTCATAATGAGCACCTATGATGTAGACATTATAAGAGAATCTCGAATGTATGAGTGAAATTGTAAAAGATTTGTTAGAACATAGTACCTAAGGCATTGTAATGAGATTTACTCATATTAAAATTTGGTGCAGGGGCAACAAGGTTATTGAGCAAATTTGGTTCATGGAAGTCTTAAGTAGTTTTGTGTTTTGAGTTATGTCAATTGAATAAGGTCATATTAGAAAAATTTATAATTTAATAAGTCATGTTAGTTGGTTTTGTAGTCATTTTGGAGTTCATGTTGCATATTTGTCAAAATGATGTAAAATTGCAAAAATTGAAAAGTTGTCAATGTGAAAAAAGTGCAAAAAAATGTAAACTTGAAAAATCCCAACGGTCATGGGCATTCATAGAGCCATTTTCATAGGTTGGTTAAGGTTTTAAATATGTTGGGAACTTGAAGGAAGAGGTTGTTGAAGGTTTTTGTGAAGGAAAAACAATAAAAATCCCCTGATTTCTCTTGTAATTTTGTTTGTTTCATTGATTTTTTTTGTTGCAGACTATTATACTTGGTTGTACAAAAGTATTATGTCCTGAAAGCTTTTCCAATTAGTAGAGATAGGTGTTAGCTACGTTTTGTCTTTGGAGTGACAAAAATTAATTGAGTTTTAAGAATTTTATTGTCAAATTACTGACTGTAGGTCTGTATAGCCATCCATAAGGGTTTGAAGACTAAAAATGAATAAATGACTCATTCCATCTATTGTTTCTCTCTGTGGATTAGTGGAATGAGTCTAAAATTCTATGATTAGATGTAGGAATAAGATTTAGGAGTAGGGAAAATGTTTAGGAATGTTTTTGGTTGTTGTCCCAGAGGAAATTGGGTGAATTTTAGATGTTGGGTTTTGGTGAAATTGTCTTAGGAAAGATTGGGAGATGATTGATTTGGCATGAGTAGGCATATATTTAAGTGTTTGAAGCTTTGGAAGGGTAAGGAATGTGAGTTGAGTGCTTGGGCATGATGCCCTAATTGTCAAACTGTGTATTTTGAGTGAAATTTGATGGTTAGAGGAGGGAAGTTGTAGAAAATATTGGGGGCAGCATATTTTGATGAACCTTCAAGCATGTGCAAACATAACTAAAGGTGTTTGAGGCCTTGGTTGGCTAAGTAGAATCCTAGAACAGTGTTTTTCAATAAACCCCTTTGGAATGACATAGAGTGAGGGTTTCATGTTTTGGTGTCAAAGGAAGTGATTCTTTGATCAAAAGTTGTGGATTTGTGCTAGGAATGGTACATTTATGCTATGCATGGTCTTATTTCACACCCAAACATTCAAAATCACTTTGAGCTACATTCAATCAGCTCGATTCCTTAAGGGTCCAAAGTGCAAAAGGGAAACAATCTTTGAAGGGGTATTACTCAGAAATTGTGACACTTACAAAATCTTCGTTTGAGCCTATGAGATCACATTGGACCCCTCTACAATAACCTCTCTTGGTTTTTGTTATCTCAGAGTGGTTTTCCCGTGGTGTCCAATTTTCACTTGTGGAAAAAGTGTCAAATGCAAGCAGTGCAAAGTTGCAAAGTGGTGCAACTTTCATTCTGCAACTCATGTGACCAAACGAACTATTCCAACACGTAGGAATAGGTATTTTTACGCTAGGTATGGTCCTTTTTCGCACCCAAACATGCGGAATCACTTCGAGCTATGTTCAGCCAGATTGATCCCTTAAGAGTCCAAAGTGCAAAATGACTGCAAACTTCAACATGCTATTACTCGAAAACCGTGATTCTTAGAAATTTCTCGTCTGATCCTATAGGATTGAGTTGGCCCCTCTACAATAACCTCTCTTAGTTTTTTCTATTTTGGAGGCATTTTCTTGTGGTGGAAAATTTTCACTTGGGGAAAAAGTTGTCAAATGCAAGTAGTTGAAAATTGCAATGTGGTGCAACTTTCGTTCTGCAACTCATGTGACCAAACAGACTATTCCAACACATTTGAATTGTAACGCCCCACCACACAACCCTAGGGGAAGTTGCAATTTACTACACAAACAAACTAATTTTTTTAAAAAAATAAAAATAAAATAAGAACAATTAACCAGCAAGTTCACTAACCATTGCCAACCAATCCCCTAAGGTTACGAGACCGAGTTAATTAAACCCAAACACGAAACATGAATTATAACCATAACATTTAAATACTTAAAGAAATAAGAACACATACATTCCATGCATAATAATTTACATCAAAGAATATGATATACCACTTGATTCCAATAATATAATTTACCACATGATTACAACACTCATTCCTTGAATGAGATAAATCCATTAAGCATGATTACATATTACAAATTCCACCTCGATAACAAATGAGGGGTAATAAAATACAAGATCAACTGAATGAATTAAGCATGTAAGGAACTGGAACCCATGAGCTCTCCAACTAGAAATCTCGTCCATACGAACAAGAAGACGACCCAACGGATTAAGGTGCACGTTCCACCCAACCATGTGATACCCGAAGGCTCACCTCCCGTGCTAGGAGATAGTAACAAGGAATCCAACACAAGACCATCTACCTCAAGACACATGCTAATACATAACTGAACTGAAACAACTACAACCACAAAATCACTTAACACAAAGTTACAATGCTTCTAGAGAACAATGATCATGTACATCATCTATACACCACACAATAACTGACTGACTGCTGATGTAGGAAGAGTGTCATACATAAATTTCCATGAGTTACCCTAGCTCAACCTTCCTAGGCTACCGAACCCCCATCTTGGGTTACCCTGGCTTGCCTCTACCAGTCGTCGAACCCTCATGCAAAACTATGTGTTTCGTCTCATCTCGAGCCTTATCAAACACATGCTTCATGAGATAGGCATTCATTATCTTTATTAGTGTGAAAGTTCCCCATTAATTCTTTTAAATTATCACTTGATTAAACCCTAGGTGAGTTACCCTAGCGCCCCTTTGTGTGTCGGACCCCCACAAAGAGCCACTCTCCTATCAACAACACACACGGTACAAAACCACGATCCAATGGATAAACTAGAAAGACGACCTCTCCAACCCAAGGAGGCAACATCTAACAAAACCCACTCAAAACACTTGGAGGAATACGAAATACAAAGTCCACTCCTTCCAAAGGAGGCACAGACCACACAAAACCTCTCCTAATCCAAGGAGGCACTTACCACCCCATTCAAGAAAATCGGGTGTACAACATGATACAACTCAACACATTTCCCAAGGTGATTCGCATATCGAACCACTACATGAAACATCCCAAACTAGAGAACTCCTCTGGAAGACTTACTAGACAATTAAACCCATTTCCCCAACATCGAGAAGGAACAAAACCTCATTTAAAAAGCATTTTTGGCAACTCAATATCTAATGTTAGTTTCCTAAACCCAATACAAGCAATGACGTAGTACATGCAATTAATTAAATAAATAACATTATTTGCACATGCTCTAAGTAAACCAACCACCTTGGCAACATTAAGAGATTTAAGAACTAACGATTTAATCTAATTTGTTCTGTGCTACAATTAATTAAAATCAATATTTTAAATAAAAAACGTTTGATCATACATCAATTTCATTTCAACTATAATATTGAAATCATCATTTTAACATTCCTATAAAAGATATTTAAATTATAAAAAAACAAACTAACTAATTCTAATTAAATTAATCCCTTATTAATTAACATATATATATATATATATATATATATATATATATATATATATTAATTTTATACTCCATTTAATTAAAAAATTAAATCCTTATTATTTAACATATACATATTCTATATATATATTTAAATAATAACATAAACTATTTAATTAAATTAAAAAAATAATATATATATATATATATTAAAATAATATATAACATATATATATATATATTAAAATAATATATAACATATATATAATATATATTAATATATATATATATCTATTATTATATATGAAATAAAAAAAAAGAACATTAAAAAAAGAACATGCTTTCCATTCCCAATGCATACAAGCAGTGTGGCAAGCTTGCATGTGGGTTGGACACATTCTTCCCACATGCCTGTGCGTGTTGTTTGCACATAGCCTCCTCTGTCTGTGGTAGCCTATGGCCACACCAAAACAAAACAAATTTTTATTAATAAATTTTGAAATAAAACAAACTCTCCCCTACATAGGAAGTTTCCCCGAGGGCAAAAAAAAGATTTTAAAAACAACAATCTCAATATTAAAACACATATTAATATGTATGCTTGTAAATATGTATATAAAGGATATATATACATATTTATACGATATATATGTATAAATATTTACCTAATTATTTCCATTTACAAAATTGTGCATTTGCACAACATATTTTGCAATGGAAACAATAAATTGACAATACACCAAATGGGTTTTGTTTTTTTAGTTTGAAATGCAAGTTTCTTTTGGTTTTCTTTCTATTTAACCATTGTTTAAATTCTTGTTTTGTTTTCTATCCAAAAGATTTCAACATATGTTTGCAAATATTGAACAAATTGGCATGGGTTTCTTTCATTGTTCTTCAAACATAATTATAAACAATTTTCCAACAGCATACACAGATTGAAACTCATTTCAAAATGAAAGAAACAAAATAAAATCAAAGAGGGAACCTGGTTTTTCTCCAAAGCTTGAAGACTTTAACAATGGTGTTTTCAATTCCTCTTTTGAATCCAGCTCAAGCAAGAATTTCAATCTCCTTCACAAATCCAAGCAAAGCCACAGCCAAAAACTCCTTCCCCAAATTGCAAAATTGAAAATTATATGAAATTCCATTTACTAAAATAGAGTTTTTCCCCAAATTGGTCAAACCCCTAAAATATCCCCACCAACTAAATTTATTGAACAATTTGGAGATATTTCCAATTTTTAAATTTAAAACAAATTTTTACTTTCTAATTCAAATCTCATGCATTTTTCAAAATTCTTTAAAACAAAAGAATACAAATTTTGCAAAAAATTTACTTTATCAATAATTTTCAAAAGTGAAATTAAAAACACATTTTCATTTACTTATTTATTTGAATTTAACTCTAACTATCCAAACATGATTTCTACTTTTATTTTAATTAAATCTTAATATACAATAATGTCAAAACAACTATCTTATTTAATATATCAGGCCATTAATCTAATTAATCAATAAACTCAATCTAATTTTATTAATTAAATCAAATTAATCAATAAAATAAATAGCGTTTCAACATTGCAACTAAATACATTTAATCATCAATTTAACTACGCAAGCCATTTAATAACCTCTGTAATATGAAATTAAATAAATACTCAAGGTGAAATGGACTAAATTAAAACAACTAAACCCAACGACAACCTGATGACACACTATGACTAGGGTGACGACTTGGCACGAAAAACCTAGCTACTATCTCCCAATCGATTACCGTTGGTCACTGGACACACTCAACCCTGTGAACCAGGTGGAGTCGATGTCATGTACCTGTGAACTTGCGAACAAAGATTACATCGAACATGCATATATATATAATATGATCAAACACACCGTGAAGAGAAATCTCATAATTGTAGGGCACTCGGAAGCGAGTGATACAATCCTATCCCCTTCACCAATACACAATTACTAACTGACGATTATAACATCAATGATATGATCAACAACATAAAACATCATTAAATCAAATATTTGTTAAGCTAATCCAAAACATGCCATAAGGATAACATCAGAGTAAAATAACATCACATCAAAATATAACATTCATATCGTTTAACAATTGCGATCAAAATTAACCAAGTTCCAAAGTCACAGCATAAACAAAACAAAGCATTACAAAGAAAACACTGTCGATCCAAACATCCAAAATGGAGGGGTGTTACATGAATAATTATTTTTACCCTAGTCATGGTCCTCTTTCACACCCAAACACGCAAAATCTCTCTAAGCTACGTTCAACCGAATCGATCCTTTAAGAGTCTAAAGTGAAAAATGGCTGCAAACCTCAACATGTTTTTACTCAAATACCATGACACTTAGAAACTTCTTGTTTGATCCTATAGGATTTGATTGGGCCCCTCTATAATAACCTCTTTTAGTTTTCACTATCTTGGAGGCATTTTCCCATGGTGACAAATTTTCACTTAGGGAAAAAGTTGTCAAATGCAAGTAGTTGAAAGTTGCAAAGTGGTGCAACTTTCGTTTTGCAACTTGTGTGACCAAATAGACTGTTGCAACGTGTCTGAATAGGTATGTTTATGCTAGGCATAGTCCTCTTTCACACCCAAACATACAGAATCACTCTGAACTATGTTCAACCAGATCGATTTCTTAAGAGTCCAAAGTGCAAAATGGTTGCAAACTTCAACATGTTGTTACTCAGATACTGTGATGCTTAGAAAATTCTTGTCTGATCCTATGGGATTGGGTTGGGCCCCTCTACAATAACCTCTCTCGGTTTTAGCTATATCAGAGGCATTTTCCTGTGGTGGCAAATTTTTATTTGGGGAAAAAGTTGTCAAATGCAAGTAGTTGAAAGTTGCAAAGTTGTGCAACTTTCATTTTGCAACTTGTGTGACCAGATGGATTGTTCCAACATATCTGAATAGGTATGTTTATGCTAGTCATGGTCCTCTTTCATACCCAAACACGTGGAATCGCTTTGAGTTACATTCAACCGGATTGATCCCTTAAGAGTCCAAAGTGCAAAATGGTTGCAAACTTCAGCATGATGCTACTCAGATACGATGATGCTTAGAAATTTCTCATCTAATCCTATCAAATTGCATTGAGCCCCTCTACAATAACCTCTCTCAGTTTTTTCTATCTCAGAGGCATTTTCTCGTGGTGGTGAATTTTCACTTGGGAAAAAAATTGTCAAATGCAAATAGTTGAAAGTTGCAAAGTGGTACAACTTTCATTCTGCAACTTGTGTGACCAAACAGATAGTTCCAATGTATCCAAATAGGTATGTTTACACTATAAATGGTCCTCTTTTTCACCCAAATACGCGGAATCGCTTTGAGCTACGTTCAACTAGATTGATCCCTTAAGGGTCCAAAGTGCAAAAGGGAAGCAATCTTTGACGGGTTATTACTTGAAAATCGTGATGCTTATGAACTCTCTGTCTGAGCCTACAGGATCACATTGGACTCCTCTACAATAAGCTCTCTCGATTTTTTTTTATCTCAAAGTCATTTTCTCGTGGTGTCCATTTTTTACTCGATGGAAAAAGTGTCAAATGCAAGTAGTGTAGTGGCCCCTCTATTGAATATTGATGTTGCAGAGTAGTTGCACGGCTTGTACGACTTGATGTTGACTCCAAATTGATTTGAATTGTTGTTTCAGTGTCCTATCTATCATTTTGACTAAGTTTGAGGTGTTCCCATTAGGGTTGTAGAATCTTATTGAGTTTTCCCATTAGGCAAGTCTGAAACTCCAATTTTAGGGTTTTGAAGACATAAAAATGTGATTATGGCCCATTCCACTGACTGTAACTCCTGTAGCTAAGTGGAGTGGGCCAATATGGTAGGATTTAGTTTATTGAATGGTTTTGGCAACAAGAGAGGTCATTTTGGGGTTTGGGCATGATGCCCTAATTGTCAAATTTGAATGTTTTGAGTGAAATTTGATGGTTAAAGGTGGGTAGGTGAGGAAAACTCTTGGGACAGAAAATTTTGGTGATAGATTAAGCATGTGCAGGCCAATTGAAGCATGTTTGATGCATTGGTGAAGTGTAAAGAAGTTGGGAAGTGGGATTTTCAATAAACCCCTTTGCAACTTGCTAAAAATGAGGGTTTTGTATAAAGAGGACTTAGTGAGTGGTTCATTAGCTAAAAGTTGTAGATTTGGTGGTTTTATAGATTGGTAAATGATTTTTCATAGGTATTTGGGGTTGGCAGATTGTTTAGAGGAGAGTTGTTTTGTAAATTAGGCCTATTTGGCTTAAGGGGACAGCATAGAAGCATCAATTTGAGGGATTTGTTCCAAAAGAGTTATATGAGATTTTGAGATATGTTTTGGTATACCTTAAAGGGTGTTTGAAAATATAATTGGTTAATGGGTTTGAGAGTGGAGTTGTGAGATAGGTCCAAGAAACTAGGTCTACAGACCTACAAGGCAAATAGTGAAGTTGTGAAGGGAATCACCCTAGTTAGGGTTTTAGAGATTGAAGGCTTGTTGAAATTAGTTGAATTTGTGATTGGTAATTGAAGGCCTCCCTAATATGCATCACTTCTCTTCCGTTGCAATTTTCAGTGGATTATTACTTTTAAATTATTTGGAATGCTTTGCCCATTTTCTAGTTGGCAGTTGCCATTCTAGAAGGCTCATCTCTTGATATATTTTATACTCATTCTTAATCAATTATCAAGTTAATAACCCATGCATTTATTTACAGTTAATCTTTTTTTTCAATTTGTGCAATTTGTAACTCTACTAGTATTCCTAGAAATATTGAAGTTGTTTAACATCGACTAATAAAGTTGTTTAACATCAATCAATTAATATTCAAGACAAACCATGAAGGATAGTAATGATCAATGTTAGGGCTAACCAATTAATAAGTATACATGTGAATAAGTCAAGCATGTACATGTAAATAAGGGAAGCACAATTACTCAAAAACACGTAAGCCTTGAAGTATACACATGAATACATAATATACACAAACTAATACAAAGTATATGCATGAATACAAGGTATAAGCATGAAAACACATAAGTCGCAAAGTATACATTGGAATACACATAAGTCAGAAAGTATATATGTAAGTTGTAAAGCATACACTTGAATACACGTAACTCATATCTATTGAACCATAGATTTATAATGCAAATATGGACACCATCGATAATATAGATTTGTATTAACCAAATATCCATGTAGGCATACATCAATATATCTCGATATAAGTATAAAATATAGGTAAAAAAAAGCCATATAGGCTATGAGAATGCCATATAGGCATACAATGTCAAATATATCCAATACTAAATATGTACAAAAATGCCATATAGGCATACAACAAAGGGCTCTGGAATCAAAATTCATCGCTCTTCAGACTCTCGAAATAAACTCTTACCCTTTTCTTGTCGATCGGATGGAAATACATCTATCACTCGTTTATGCTATGATCGAGGAGTGCTCCTAGTGCTCCTCCTAGTGTTTAGTTCTTGGTGAAGTCTTATCTGTTACAATAAGAAATAAAGATGGGTTAAAGCATAATAGTGGTTTACAATTATTTTGAGGAAGGAATTCTCATTTATCTTTGTTTTCACCATATCAATGGGTTCGACCGAACTTATAGGTTCGGTCGAACACTATTATATGTTCAACCAAACCTATAAGTTCGGTCGAACCCATTGTTCGACTGAACCACTCAATGGCCCAATAAAATAAACCTATTTTATAGGGTTCGGTCAAACCTGGGTTCGACCGAACCCCTTGAATTAGAGAAAAAAAAAGTCACTGTCACATGACTGTTTGTAAAGTGGTGAACGTGAACAGAGGAGGACGAAGAATGTGAATAGAAAAGGCAGCGAACCCAGGGGAAAAATGTGCACCACATTTCTAAGTTCATCAACCTCTTGACTGAGCCATAGTGAGCAGCAGGTTGGTGATCGAAATTGCGTTTCAAATTGAATTTATTTTGAAAAAAATTTAAACCTTAAATGGAATGAAATGGTTAAAATTTATAGTCGATTTGAAATTAAGTTTGTTGAAATTGAAATTGCATTTGCTTGAAAGTTTCTAAAGCCTTTCAAGAACAACAAACTTAATTTCTATTATGCTTTGATGAATGTTCATACCGTGTTTTAAAGCTCCAATTTTGGCACGGGAAGGGAGTGTCGAATTTGACTTTGCAGTCCATTTGTTTGAAAGATTTTTTATACCCATTTTAAAAATTTGTCAAAAAATTAATGTGTCTTGTCTATGCTTCCACATTTTGCATACATTTCTACCAAGGCACTGCAAATTGCATTTGCTTGAATGTTTCTAAAGCCTTACTTTGTTAACAATTTTTTTTGAGGCATTATATCAAACAGTTCATGTGCCTTCCACATTTTTCATACATGTCTACTAGGGCACTTGCAATTGCAACTACAACATCTGGTAAAATTCCCCCTTGATGATTTGATTGATGTCCATACCCTATCCAAAGCTCCCATTTTGGCACAAGCAGGGGGAAGGTTGTGGAATTTGGCTTTACAGCTGTCAATTGCATTTGCTTGAAAGTTTCTAAAGTCTTTTCAACAAACCCATTTGCAAGGATAACATGATATTATTTAAGTACAAGCTTAAGTTTAAATCTTGCATTTGAAAGCTAAATTGAAATTAAAATTATATGTTTGAGGCAATGCATATAAGACACCCATACAAAATAGTACAAAAGAAAGAGAAAAAATGTAAAGAATGCACTTGTAACCTATACTTGAGAGCATTAAAATTTTGAAATTAAAATAAAGAATAATAGGATATATATACACTCTTTCAAATGGAGGAGATTAATACACTTATATATAATTATATATATGTAGTTCATCCTCTAAATATTAATACACTCTTTCCATGGAGGAGATTGATGATTTAAAAAAGAAAATATCATGCCATTTCTTTCTTGAGAAGTCATGTTTGCATTCATGATTTGCAACTTCCATCTTCATCCAAAAATTTTGTTATCATTATGTGTTGATATTAACAAATCAAAACCTTCTTTTGAGCATGATCGCCAACACAAAGGTAAACGAGTGGAAACAAAAGAAAGCTCGATTAATGGCTTTCAGCATGTTGGTGGAAAATCTGCATCTTTTTGAAAGTGGCTTCCCAGCTTATCAGTCTTATGTTTAGTAAGGTTTTGTAATCTCCAGTGTTATGTATTCGGGTCACGGGTATATCTAGTATGATGTCTTCTTTTGGGTATTTTGGGTGCATAAGAGAATGTGCATATGTACTGATGTATTCAACCAATGTGCTTATGTAACGTTGTAATCAGACAATTGGTCATTTGTACTGGGACCTCACTGGTCTTTTTGATATTTTGTAAAATTTGTTACTCGGACTGCAACTGGGGGTTTTCTTGTTGGTTCTTTCCCGCCAGTATGTCCGCCTGAACCAAGCTATATGTACAAAATATTATATATAAATAAAATTATAAGTGGTCTCCCACTTTTGCTTAAAAAAAAAAAAGTTCTTGTAAATGTCCACATCTTTTTCCTTGACACAGTTGCTATTTTTCCTACAACAAGATTTTCTTTTATGCAAGGTCCCACTCACTCCAAGATTAGTACAAAAAAACTATACCCGTAACACCTAGAATGTAAGATGACCAAGGCTTAATACCAAATGAAAGAAAGTAGTGGTGTAAAAATATTCCTACACTAATAAATGGGATATTATATACTCAAGCACTAACAATACCTACAAGCCAATCATATGAATCATGTGATATTATATACTCAAGCACTAATAAATGGGATGTTTTGAAACTATACATTAAAAGTGGTTTATTGAAACCATGAGTGAAAATAATTCAACCACAATTTTTGTATTCCACTTTGATATATTCAAACCCATTAAAAGATTTCTTATGATTTTTCATAATGTTGGTCAATACTTTACTGTAAATATTCTATAGTCATGCTCTTAAATGTCATAAGAATATGTCATAAGAGGGTTTCATCTTATAAAGCTATAATGATATTATATGCTCTTAGAACATCTTAGACACCTCCCAAAGCATTCAACAAATGACAAATAACTACCAACACAAAGTGAGATGCCTCATTTCCTAATATGAGGACAAAATAATAAATCAAAATATTAGGATGCAAGGTTGACCCACCTTTCCCAAAACTTAGAAGATTTGAACTTAATTGTGGTAGAGGATCTCAATTAAGAGATAGGCTTACATTGGATGAAAGGATATAAGGGATACAAATTATTTTTTAGTTATCTCTAACATATTTACATTCTCAAGAGTGGATAATATCTATCGTTGATCAAGAGAGGTAGTTCCATGACAACTCTAATGATATTAAATCCATTTTCCTCCAACATTACAAATAATTTTTAATTGATCTAGTTGAAGGAGATCCACTTCAAGATATAGTTGAGGAATTGATTGGCACTTGCATACCCAAAATAATTGGTCTCAAAAAATAGGCACATTTAGATAATTTATTCACCCTTGAGGAGGTTGATATTTCCTTGAAGGATTTGAATACTCAAAAAGTCTTGGAATAGATGGTTTAGCTACACAATTCCTTAAAACAATATGTCCATTCATCAAGGAGGACTCTATGAGGTATAAAAAGTAGCTTTATCAAAGGGATCCATCATTTAAATTCTATTAATCAAGGGTTGATAAATTAATTCCTAAAGGAATTTTTTTTTTTATTTGAGGGTGGATACTAATTACTCTTCTTAATACCTCCTACAAGATTGCGGCTAAATCCATAGCTAAAATAATTGAACAGATGACACAAGAAATTGTAAGACTAGAAAAAACTATATTTATATAAGAGGGAGATTTAAATTATAAAACTTGAATCTTTTTAAGGTATCTCATTAGATTCTACTTACTCTAACTTAAATTTAAAAAACAACATTAAAATCCACAAAACAAATTTCAAAGACATAATAAATTATTACAATATTATTTAAAAATCTAATTGTAATGAACATGTTATAGTAATAAATATTCAAATTTTAAATCTATGAAAATATATATAACCAAATGATCCTTAGTTTTCATATATAATTTGTGATGAGAATGTTGAATATTGTAATTTTTTAGGCCAATCTTTAGGCACTAATTCACCATTGTTAAAATGATCCTTAGTTTATTCATTGTTTTTTTTATGATTATAATTTTTTTCAATTTCTATTAAACCAAACTCAAAATAATGGTATAGATTAAGATTCTTGTCTTTATCATAATTAGAAGTTGTATAAATTGTTAAATTATATATTTTTTAACATATATAAAATGTATGGTTGGATTAGTGAGATATTTATAACAAGTATGCAATATATTTAATCATATAATTATTTTTGTAATAGAGATGAATAATTAAATAAATGCTATAACAATATATAAGAGTTAGATAAAAGAATTAAAATTAAATATATTAATAACAAATAGTGATACTATTATTGAGGGTAATATAAAGGGGGGTCGTCATACTAAAATAAGTGCAAATAAAATCACCCGAGTAAGAAAAGTATTTTATTGATAATCTTATTAGGGATGCTAAGATGGTAATAAAAGTTTTGCAAGCAACAATGAGCTGACAAATAATAGTGTTTATGCGCTATTGTAATATATATATATATACATTATTAATATTATTAATAAAATTTATTATAGTATTGATATGGGTATTAATGGATGGTATTTGTAATAGTATAAATGAGGGTATATGTAAACATGATATCACTATCACATTAACATTTCTATTATGAGTAAAGTTTAATATTATTTGTGAGTAATAAAATTGATAGAATGTTTGTATTAATTGTAGAGGGAGCCTTAATATCATCGAGTATTGTTAATACTCTTATCAATATTCATATCGATAGTTACCTTAATACTAATGTTAGCATACTTAACCTTATTAATGCTCATCGATAATTGGATAGCATTTTTGGCAAAACCTTTTATAGATGTTGAAATATGAGAGGAAAATAAATAAATAAATGCAAACCATATAATTATTCATGTTGTTATTACCATCAAAAGTTACATATTTAGTACTTTAAATGCCATCATTGGGTCATGAGGAACTATCCTAATAATCATAATACCATATTGACCTTACTGTCAACAAGAAATAGAAGTAGGAACAACTCATTGTGGGTTACGATGACATAACCATTATAATGAGAATATTATTAGTGTAACCATTAAATTGTGATACTTGCAAATTTAATATTTAAAGTATAGTTAATAGTGAGAGATGCATTAATAATAGTATCACATTAGCAAGTTAAACCAACAAATTAATTAAAGAAAGGATGTTAATTCTATTGGAGATGGTTATTGTTGCATCATAAATGCTTAAAGCATTAATTAGCGTAATTAAAGGATTCAAAAAAAAAATTATTGGGTTTTTCTAGTGAAAAATTATGGGCATAACAATTATATATTTTTTAACATATATAAAATGTATGGTTGGATTAGTGAGATATTTATAACAAGTATGCAATATGAAGTCAAACTTTATTAGATTTGATTCTTAATAAATTAGTTTTAACGATTCAATTTATAGCTTTATGCAATCTATAAGTTTAAATAGTTTGATGGTATCTAAACTTTATACATATAAAAATATGATAAATGTCTGATTATTTTGCTTTCCAATCTATAATTTTTTATGTTCTTGGCTATATAATTGAGATGATTCACTCATAATGTAATGATAAAATTCATCCTCATATGGAGGATTTTATATTATCTTCCATTAAATTCATCCTCTTTATGAGATTCTTATGGAATATTGATATTCTAGTGTGAATTCTTAATTTTAGACATATCTTAACTAGATAAATTTAGGTTCAATGAAGGCAATAGAACTTTTTTTCACTTACATAATCCTATTTTGAAGTTCATTTATGTTAACAACTATTAGATTAGATATTTTTATCCCCAATTATTTTCAAATAATTTTACACTAATCTTTGTTTTCTTATTCTTTCTTTCATTGTTTCATTTAAAATTTGAACCATTTAAGGATGCTATGTTATAGATTATAGTTGTCTTCCAATTCTTTTTAAATTGTTAATGGTATGAAAATATTATTGATGAGTAGATGAATTATTAGAACTGCTTTAGATAAATATATTCTCTATATCTAGATATATTATTTACCAAGGTCTCATTGCTTCTTTAGGTGTACATACATATATAACATGGAAAATGAAGATGTTCCACCTACAGAAAATTTGTTTGGAAATACCACTAATGAGATTAAAAAATTGAGAGATTCATTAGCACAGGGTGCAAACCCAGGGATATATAGTGAACCATGCATGTTAATATTGCATAGTCTAGAAAAACTAAAAGATGAACTTGAGAGGACTAGTGCATATTCCCCAGATAGAGTAGTTGCTATTCTTTCCTGCATGCGAGAAGAAGTACATGGTGATGTTCCCCTTAAACAAATACAAGATAGTGTCACCAAATAAATGATAAAAGCCACTTGTTTTCCATTTTATCAAAATGTGCGTAAGGTTAGGGGATACCTGGTCACTAGATGTGTCGATCATGCTATGGCCTCATTGATCTACCCACGATTTCTCTCAGCACATGGTCTATACTCAAACAATGACCAGATTCCATTGTATTTTGTTCAGCAGTTGTATGTTGAGGTCCATTTGGGCCTCAAAGTTAACTACTTGGACATTCCACCATATGTTGGTCAGGGGCATGGTAGGATTGCTGATAGGCCCACCTATCATCGAGCAGATAGACCACCCCCAAGAAGCTTATATTGGTTGGTGAGGAGGTATCCTTTCACCCCAGCCTCTAGCCTCCCCCATATGATGAGGTTGTCGCTGCTTCCCAAAAGGAAGCAATTGACACTGTAGGTGACATTGCGGCTGCCACCACTAGGATATCTAATGATCATGTAGGTCAGTATTTGATGTCCATAAATTCCCGATCCACGCCATTTTTAGCACAGTGGACCACCATGGATCCTTTTACAGTGGTCGGCATCCCTAATCCTACACAACTTGATGCACTTACAGGAGATATGGCACACATGACTCTGCATTGTTTGGCTGAGGACCTGTTGGAGGCATATGCCCACATTGCCTCAAACAATGGATTGATATAGAGAATAAGTTAGAGATCATTTCGCAAAGGTCATTCAGTTCCATGATCTCTATCACTTCAACCGAAAGCACTAAAAGCATCAGGATCCACCTACAGCTCATATGGTAGCTACACAGACTATGGGTTTTACTGATATGTTGATTGGTTCTGGTTCATCATCATTGATGCCATCTCACCTTCATAGTCCTCTACATTCATCATTTTTGGCACGACATGGAATAGATCATATGGATGTAGATGTCGATTCGTCGCTTGACCATTTGGTGGATATGGTTGAGGCAACCATTTCAGAGGACTTAGGTCATCCGATATCAAATGATGTGCATGTATGTGCATGTGCATGTTTCACCTTTTTTTCATTATTTAAAAAAATTACCTAGGATATTCATGTAAGTTGATATATATATGTATATATATTGTTATAGGTGGACATGTAGCCCTCATATCACCCTAGCTCTGGTCCAAATTGTGTGCATGATCGACGCGGGACTTTGTGGATGAATTTGTTGCCAGTGGACATGTGATTTTTCATTTTTATATAATCACACATGCATATGTACATGCAATATTTATGTATGCATAGATCTAGATTGATATTTAAAAATACAAGTTCATTTTAAAATAACTTTCATAAAATTTATTTAATATAAATTATATGTATTTAACACATCTTGTACATAATTTTATTTGCAGGGCTCAGCACATCCATCAGAGCAAGACCATTCTCATTTAGATGGCCATTCGACTAGGAGTAGACATTCATATTAGGCCATGCACACTAGATTTATGATCTTTACCACATGTATTTGCTTATATGATGATCTTTAGTATTTGAGATTTGATGATCTCTAACTTACATTTGCTTATATGATATACATACATTTGCTTATTTTTTGATCTTTAGTATTCTACATTTGATGATCTTTAATTTACATTTTGCTTATATGATGTACATATATTTTCTTATATGATATATATATACATTTTTGTCTCTTTTGCTTATAATATGTGTTATGTTTATACATTGAATCCCTTTACATGTATGTACATGTGTTTGTTTATGGTTTAAAACATGTTTACACATGATATATGTATGCATTTGTTTTAAATTATTCAATATACATAATTGTTTTCTTGGTTTTATGATCTCACAACTTACATTTCCTTATATTCAATATATACATTTGATCTCTAGTAGAATTTAGGGAAATCAATGCCACTTTATAATTAAGTTCATTCATGTTGATCACAATAAATATTTTTTTTAAAATGACTTAAGCAACATGAACCATTGAGATGAGAACAAGATATAATCCTTTTGACAAGTAACTTTAAATTCAATTCAAAT
>VDFB02281492.1:556415591-556469896 GCA_007258455.2 Sequoia sempervirens
TTAATCCCTCAACCCATAAACCCTCAACCCTCTACCCTCAACCCCTATACCCTCTACCCTATACATTGGACCCTCAACCCTAATCCCCTGACCCTATACCCTATACCCTCAATCCTCAACCCTCAACCTTAAACCCTTAACCCTCAACCCTCAACCATTAAACCCTAAACCCTTAAACCCTCTACCCTCTACCCTATATGATATACATTAAACCCTCTACCCTCTACCCTATATGAAATACATTAAACCCTCAACCCTCAATTATCAATCCTCAACCCTTAATCTATCAACCCTCAATCCTTAAACCGTAAACCATATACCCCTATACCCTCTACCCTTTACATTGGACCCTCAACCTAATCCTTCAACCATATACCATCAAACCTATACCCTAAACCCTATACCCTCAACCCTCAACCCTTAACCCTAAAACCTTTAACCCTAAACACTTAAACCTTCTACCCTATACCCTCAACCCAATACCCTCTACCTAAACCATAGATTTTTGGCACTCTAATCCTTTATAGCACTTCTAGGGTTTTTCATCTAAAAGGAGAAAGTAGGGTCAAAAGTCTGCTAGGCTCACTCAAATTATGCAATGTATGATGAAATTATGTCTAATTTCAATGTTCTAGATGCAACTAATTGATAAGATTGTTTTATTAAGTATGCAAAACCTAAGAAATGTAACTTGTTTGAAAACACATTGTGTTATGCATAAATGAACTAAAAATGCATGCAAAACTAAACAAAACTGAACCAAACTGAAAGTGTGCACCTGGAATGTGGATGAAGACTGGAAATAGCTTTTGAAATGTTGACAATCTCTATTTTTAGGCCTGGTGGAACTCATTCGCCATTCTAGGCGAATTAGTCATAGTTCTGCAAAACTGAGTCGAAACCCGTTTCTGACAAAAGGGTACTTAAAAATGTAGAAAAATAAAAATTGACCTTGGAGTGGGACTCATTCACCACTCATGGTGAATGAGTCCACTTTTGAATTTCTAGATTGTCAAAAGTGGAATCTGAAGCTTCTGATATGCACTTTGACTTCCTAGAGGTGTCTGCTTCCGAAACTCTGATTTACGGGTCTGAAAATGAGTTTTTGTTGATATTTTGACTTGTTGAATGAGGGGAAGACCTAAAAAACTTTTCAATGCAATCTTCAATAATTTCCAAGCTTCCAAGAGTCTTAAATATGTAAACACACAAGAAGAGAAGAAGAAATGTTGAATGTTAGGGCATGGGGGTTTTCCTTTGTCAAACCCCTTTTAGGTAATCAAACCAAAATGATGAAAGAATGCAACGAAACTTGTAACAATAGAGTTGATTACCTTGCCATGATTTTTTATCTTGAAAATTTGTAGCAAAACATGAAGGATCTTCTCTTGAAGGTCTGAAAATTGATCTTGAATGATTTGTAATGATGAAACCCTAGCTTGTTTGAGAAGATGAATGATGAATGAGTTGTAAAAATGAGTTGAGAGATGTAAATTAGGGCTTATAAGGTTGTATTTATAGGAAATTCACCTATTTTACCAGTTAATGCCTCATCACAGGCCGACATGAAGTAATATTAAACTCAAATTTCACTTTTTTCTCACTCAAAGGTAAAAATTGGGCCAAATGGGACTCATTCACCACACATGGTGAATGGGTCCCACCTAGATGGGACTGATTCTCCATGCATGGTGAATGGATCCCACAGGGGCAAATTTGATAGCTAGGAAGCTAGGAGATAAGGAAATAAGGTTTAAAATGCAACTTTGTCAGGCATTTGATCAATTTAGGCCTCAAGATGCACAATATGTATTAATATGGGACTATTGGTGATGATGTGAATGTCAAATAGGGCTTGGGACACATAAATCAATGTGAAAGTGTGATTAAATACACTTTGCAACACTAAAATGAGGTCCACTTAGCCTAGGAAGGCACAAGAACCAATGTGAATATGCAAGACACATTACAACACTAGTTTAACATTAATTTTATCTTACAAGCCTTCTAAATTAATGTGATAATGTTATTAAACACATTTTATAATGTTGAATTAGGGAGAAATAGGTTCATTAAGTCTAGAAAAGCATGAAAGCATCTTATAACACTTTACAACACCTTTACAAGACGTTAAAAGCATGTTATTCAGTTTATAAGGGTCCAAGAACTAGTGTGGATGCATAAAATTCCTCACAACACCTGAATCAAGGCCTCATTATGTCCAGTTTATCATGAATTAATCCCATTTCAAGCAAAGGGTACTTTTTTCTATGGTGCATTTAGCCCCCACTTTAGTGAGAGGATGAACTTGCTTCAAACTCACACTAAAGTAGACATTCAAGAGAGATCCTCATGTACAGATGTAGATGACAAAGAATGACAAAGATCAAAGGAGGTTGTGCAAGCCCCCAGGATCCAAGATCCTAAGTCAAACCGTCAAGATACATATTCATGAAATTGCAAGAAAGAGAAAGATGAAAATGAAAAGGGACAGATCAAGCTTCAATCGTTTGCCCAACTAGCTGTGGATCAGATCTAGGCTGTTTGTTCGAAAAGGAAAATGCATACTCGCTCTGGGGCGACGAAACTCTTGGTTTTCTGCCAGGTGAGAAGTCCACAACATACTCTAGGGCCACAAAACTTTTGATTGTTCGCGGGGTGAGAAATCCCAAAAAGGTGAAATACATACGCTAGTTGGTATGCACTCACAAACATGTAGGTGGCTATGGGGAAAATCTTGCCGCTGGATGGGCTTCCTGCTCAACCATATCAAAGTTATACCTCCTGATAACTTTAACAAGGTGCCACAAGGGGAGATTATTTTCGAGCTCTATGAGGTAAGCAAAACTTTGTATGCTTGACACTCATAGACATTGTTAATGCAAAATAGTGTAAGGAATGTTCAAAGGGATTTTTCTTTGTTCATGCAATGTCTCATCTTATGGAACACCATGCTCAATGTCTCTAAGAGAGGAAAAGTGCAAATGATCTCATCTTGTTTCCAAGAGAGGACAAGTGCAAGGTCTCATCCTAGGGGGAACATTATGCCTAATGTGTCCAAGAGAGGAAATCACAAGAAAAAATAAAATCGCACTTTGAAATGTGAGTGGTGATGTATGCCCCCACTTTAAAGCAATTGTGAGCACCAGTACTGTGAGCAATTTCTTTAAAGTAGAAGAAGGATAACATGAGAGCTTACTCAGAAAGTCCTATGACAAGGCATATGTTTCCGATAAGCTACGTCATGGAAAAGAGAAGTATGTCATATGTGAGCCAACTTAAGGCATGTCGTCCACGTCCCAAGCTTGCTCTTATATGTTCATGAAAGGTTAACAACTAGCCAAAGGAGGAAACCACAAGTGATATACACGGACAAGGCTGTTGAACCCCTTGCCCCCACTTAGTGTAGGACAAAAGTGAGCCGAAATGCATGCTAGAGTGAAAATCAATATCAATTAGAAGAATTAGCTGCCCCCATATAGGGAAGCATACCAAAATCCTGAAAATGTTGTATTTTGTGACTCAAAGCCTTACATTCATTAGTGGAGTGTCCATGAACTCTATGATATGCACAAAATGAAGTCTTGTAACAACATTTCTTTCGAGTTCTAGGAGGGAGAGGGATGAAGTGATCTTGGAGGAGTCTCGACAAGATACCCTCTTGGTCTATGGTAGAAGGTGGTCTTGTGGTATGTGACAAAGATACATCTTGCTTAGAAATGGTTGTCATATCTTCGCAAGACTCTTTAGATTGCGAGATTTTATTCTCTCCATTATAGGATATTATAAAATCTAATGAATTCAATTGAACATTTTGCGAGATGGCATTGACATTAATCGAAGGTGTAGTTGTTTGTGTCATATGTTGTAAAGGATGATGTGTAAGACTACTAGTTGTTAAAGATTATTTAGGGGTGTGTTGTGTGAGATTGTTGATGTTGGGTGAAGGTTTGGCTATCTCTATTATAGGGCAATAACCAAGACCATAAGTTGTTTTTTGTGTGAGGGGGTCTATAGGGTTGCAGATACCTTGTTCGTTAGCACCACATCATTTTCGATGATATCCAAGTTGTTTCATAAGCTCAAAACCTTTTCCATAAATCAATTTCATTGCTTTTGGATTGGGTGGTTGTTCGTTATTTTGTTCTTCAAAGGTTGTTTTGTAGTTTGCTTCTTTGTATAAAGTGGTTGAGGTGGATGCTTTCGAAAGGTAATCTAAAGTTGGTGTTGACATTATTGTTGTCTTTTTCCTTATTTGAATCTTTGTGGATGATTTTGTAATCACCCATAAAGTCATGCTCAAAATCCAAGGAACCCCAATCATCTTCCAATAGCATCGTGACTAGTTCAATATGTTGTTGTTTGTCTTTTTGTTGTGCAGGTTCCACTTGTATGATTGGTGTTAATGTGTTCAAGGGGTTCTCTTTGTTTTTGTCAAGTTGTAAGACACTATAAGGTTCAAGGTCAGAGTCAAGGGTGTATACTTTGTTGTTGTAAATGTATTTAATTTTGTGATGAAGAGTGGAAGGTACACCTTTCATAGCATGAATCCATTATCTGCCTAAGATAAGATTGCATGAAATTTGATAAGGCGTGACATGGATTGGTGTATTCAAGTTGACCACTCCAACGGTAAGAGGCATAATAATTACCCCTAGTGATTTCTTTTTGACAATGTCAAATCCCTTAATAGATAGAGAATCAAGTAGAATGGTTTATTTATCAATACCAAGCCTATCCAAAAGGCTCACACTACATACATTAAGGGAAAAACCATTATCTATAAGAGTTCTCTTTATCCATTTTGTGTTGTATTGAGCGATGATCATGAAAGCTTCATTTTGTTTTTGCAACTCTAAAGGAGGGAGCTCATGTTGATGGAAAGTAATGTCAAGATTCGTGCTATGGATTAAAGTTGCCACATCATTCAGAGTTGTACTAGGAGGAACTGCAATTTGTTGTAAGGTTGTTTGAAGAATAGTGTGGTAATTTGGTGAGTTCTGAAGTAAATCCGAAATGGAAATCTTTGCAGGAGTATTCTTTAATTTTTCAATAGGATCATACTCCTTTGTGTCTGGGAGGTAATGAGGAGCACTAGGCAGATGGGGTAAAGGTAAGGAGGGTGGGGTTGGTTGTGGAGGTTGTGGATTATTTCGAGTGTTATATGTATGAGCAACAATATTATAACTTGGTTGTTGTGATACATTAGTTTGAGGAGGGTAAAGGATAAGTTCAGGTTTATTTTGAGTGTGTGGTTTGTGTGAAGGTGGGTAGAGAATTAAAGGGTTGTTAGGATGTCCCACGAGGTATGTATGAGGTCCAGTGATCAAGGGGGATCTAATGGACACTTGCACATTCATAACCTCAACGGTCTTGGTTTGATGTATTTCTAAGGACAATTGAGAATCACCGTTTTATCTAAGAAAGATACATTATTATTGTTTTTGGTTTCTAGCACCATGATTTTCTCCCTAGAAGGAGATATTTTAGGAGAACAACAAGCCACATGTTCTTGACAAGTAAGGCTAGGTTCTTCCAGAATGATCAATGATAGAAGTGTCATGAGGGGGATGATTAGGAGAAGGTGTTAGGTGAATTTCCATTGCCTTTAAGGTCTTATTCTCTTGTGCTATGTTATCTACCCTACTAGGAGAGCTTGTAATATGTTCATCCAAGTTTTAAGGAGCTTCATCACAAGTGAGGGAAGCATCAAGAGAAGGATCACTATGGTTTTCAAATAGATTATCCCAAATGGGAGGTGCATTAGGGAAGGGAGGGTCAAGATTCTCATGAATCTGAATAGGGATGTCTTCTAATACCAACCTATCATCTTGACATCGAGGAGGTATATTAGGATATGGAAAAGTTTGATTGGCATGGTTATGGAGATTAGGTAAGGTGGTATTTAGGAATGTTTTGATGTTTTCATCTTCGTGTTTTCTAATGTCTTCCAAAGGCGGCAGAGGAGAGGAACAATCAAGACTCACATTGCTTGTAGCTCCTTTCACCAAAATACCTCTGTCACTAATAGGAGAGGTATTGGAACAAGAAAAAGTATGAGTGTCATGATTATCTACACTTGCATCCTCTTGTGTTATTATATTCTTACAAATCCAATAGGTACTAGGAGGGTATGCAAAATGCTTATCAAATGTTTTACTTTGCTGTCCTAGATTATGTTCATGAAAAATAGAATCATACAAGCCACTTCCTATTCTAGAAACATGGAATGATTTAAGAGAACACATACTAACATGAGAAAGTAAATACAGTGCAATGCAATGTCTTAAAATGAAATGCAATTTTCATATATGAAACAAGGTAATTTTCTGAGTACACTATGCACCAATTGGAAAAATGACATGTGGAAAATGCAAATGTGAAATGGAGTAATGCATGAAATGAGCTATTTTAAGCTAAATCTAATGAAATTCATGTTATAGAAACTCAACCAAGTGATATAGATAAATGATGGCAGAAAACATAAGCATAAAAATAGGGTTTTCAGCTTTGTAAAAGGTTGTTTCAGGAGTGAAAAGGGACTGATTCACCCAAGGTGGTGAATGAGTCCCAATATAGAATTTTTTCAGAAATTTCAAAAAAAATTGATTGGTTTTGATGCTTTCTAAGTGCTATGATCTAGAACTAAATGAAAAATATAGAATTTTAGAAAATTGACATGAATTTAGATGCCAACAATGCAAGCAAAATGCACTTTATGATGAATGCAAAATTTGAAACCTAGCATGCAAATGAATTCATGCAAGTCCTAATGCAAAGCTAATGCAAGACTAGATTTATGATGAAAGACTCCAAAACCAGATAAGAAGGTGTTTAAAAAGAAGGTTCACCAAAATGAACTGTAGATTTTTGGCACCCTAATCCTTTCTAACACTTCTAGGGTTTTTCACCTAAAAAAAGAAAGTAGGGCCAAAAGTCTAGATAGGTTCACTCAAATTATGCAATGTATGATGGAATTATGTCTAATTGTAATGTTCTAGATGCAGCTGATTGATAATATTGTTTGATTAAGTAAGCAAAACCTAAGAAATGTAACTTGTTTGAAAACACATTGTGTTATGCAGAAATGAACTAGAAATATATGCAAAACTAGACAGAACTGAACCAAAATGAAAGTGTGCACCTGGAATGTGGATGAAGACTGGAATCAACTTCTGAAATGTTGACAATCCTAATTTTAGGCCTAGTGGGACTCATTTTCCATTCTGGGCGAATCAGTCCTAGTTCTGCAAAACTGAGTTAGAACCCATTTCTGATAAAAGGGTACTTAAAAATGTAGAAAAATCAAATTTGACCCTAGAGTGGGACTAAATCACCACTCATGGTGAATGAGTCCACTTTTGAATTTTTGGATTTTCAAAAGTAAAATATGAAGCTTTCGATCTCCACTTTGACTTCCTAAAGGTGTATGCTTCTAAAACTCTGATTTACGGGTCTGAAAATGAGTTTTTGTTGATATTTTGACTTTTTGAATGAGAAGACCTAAAAAAAATTTCAATGCAATCTTCAATGATTTCCAAGCTTCCAAGAGTCTTAAATCTGCAAACACACAAGAAGAGAAGAAGAAATGTTGAATGCTAGGGCATGGGGGTTTTCCTTGGTCAAACCCCTTTTAGGTAATCAAACCAAAATGATGAAATAATGTAATTAAACTTGTAACAATAGATTTTATTACCTTGCCATGATGTTTGATCTTGAAAATATGCAACAAAACATGAAGGATATGCTCTTGAAGGTCTGAAAATTGATCTTGAATGACTTGTAATGATGAAACCCTAGCTTGTTTGAGAAGATGAATGATGAATGAGTTGTAAAAATGAGTTCAGAGATGTAAATTAGGGATTAGAAGGTTGTATTTATAGTAAATTCACCTATTTTACCTGTTAATACCTCATCACAGGCCGACATGAAGAAATATTAAACTCAAATTTCACTTTTTTCCCACTCAAAGGTCAAAATTGGGCCAAATGGGACTCATTCGCCACACATGGTGAATGGGTCCCACCTGGATGGGACTGATTCACCATGCATGGTGAATGGGTTCCACAGGGGCCAATTTGACAGCTAGGAAGTTAGGAGATAAGGAAATAAGGTTTAAAATGCAACTTTGTCGGGTATTTGATCAACTTAGGCCTTAGAATGCATAATATGGGTTAATATGGGACTATTGGTGATGATGTGAATGTCAAATAGGACTTGGGACACATAAATTAATGTGAAAGTGTGATTAAATACACTTTACAACACTAAAATGAGGTCCACTTAGCCTAGGAAGGCACAAGAACCAATGTGAATGTGCAAGACACATTACAACACTAGTTTAACATTAATTTTATCTTACAAGCCTTCTAAATTAATGTGATAAAGTTATTAAACACATTTTATAATGTTGAATTAGGGAGAAATAGGTTCATTAAGTCTAGAAAATCGTGAAAGCATCTTACAACACTTTACAACACCTTTACAAGACGTCATTAAAAGCATGTTATTCAATTTATAAGGGTCCAAAACCTAGTTTGGATGCATAAAAAGCCTCAAAACACCTGAATCAAGGCCTCATTAAGTCCATTTTATCATAAGTTAATCCCATGTCAAGCAAAGGGTACTTTTTTCTACGATGCACTACCATCGACCCTAATCTTTCAACCCTCAACCCTTAAATCCTAATACCCTAGAAACCATCAACCCTATAGGTCCTCCACCCTAATCCCTCAACCCTATACCCTCAACCCCTATCGCTTTCTCTCTATCTATACATCTCACCTCTCCCTCCCTCCCTCTCTCCTACCCTCTCTAATTGTCTCTATCTACCCTCTCCCTCTTTCTACGTACAGGTCTCATTCAATCAATCCCTACCATCCACTCTCACTCCCTCTATTTATCTCTCTATGTCCCTCCCACTCTCTCCCACTCCCTCTCTCTCATGTCTCTTCGTCCCACCCCCTCTCTCTCTTAGGTCTCTCCCTCTAGCAACCTACTTAGGTAACTCTCTCTCTCCCCTCTCTCTCTATCCCTCCCACCCTACCTAGATAAGCCCCTCTCACTCCACCCCCCTCTTTCTCTCCCTCTATTAGGTCACTCCCTCCCACACCCTTTCCCTCTCTCAGGTCTCTCACTCACACTCCCTCTCACTCACACTCCCTCTCTCTCGCACTCCCTCTCACTACCTATCTCTCAAGTCTCTCCCTCTCATCCCCCCTCACACTCTCAAGTCTCTCTCTTTGGCACCCTCCCTACATAACTCTCTCTTTCTCTCTATCTCTCCCACCCCCCTCTCTCTCTCCCTCTCTCTCAATTCTCTCTCCTACCCCTCCCCCCTCTCTCTCTCCCTCCCTCCCTCTATCCCTCCCACCCTACCTAGCTAAGTCCCTCTCACTCCAACCCATTCTCTCCCACTCCCTCTCTCTTAAACTCTCACTTCTACCCCCTCTCCCTTTCTCCAAACTCTCTCTCTCTCTCCCCCTCCCTCTCCCCCTCCCACCCTACCTAGAAAACTCTAGATCTCTCTCCCTCTCTTAAAATTTTCCCTCGCTCTAAAGACATACATAAATACATACATACAAGCATAATACATATGTACATACAAGCATACATGTACATGTGTAGATACAATCTTACATACATATAGGCATACATACAATATACATGCATTGATACATGCAGGCATACATACATACATACATGACATACAAGCATACATGTACATACAAACATACAAATATATAAACATACATTCAATAGAGTATTATTTAACATAAAGCAAGACATAACATTATACCGTGCTCACGTTATGTCTTGCTAGACATGTTCCCCACAAACGCAAAAAACCATGTCAAAACTAAGATATAACACGAGCGTGTTATAACGCGTGCACATTATATCTTTCTTTGGGAATCCCCAAGCCTTGGGATTGGTATTTTCCTTGGAATACCAATCTAAAGGCTTGGAGAACATTCCCAATGACCAGAGACGTGTTTTTGCAAATTCTACAATATTTCACATAATCAAGTTCGTGCTCATCGTCAAGATTGCACGTGGTTCAATATCAAACAAATCGAACATCTGGGTAATGTTAGGTTCTCTCTTAGCTATCCAACGATGTAATTTTTTTCACTTTTCGACAATGTTAAGCCTTTCATCCATAATTTATTTTGTTTGTATGTCTATTTTTTTGCCAAAAAGCAGTGTTTAGTGTTTTTTTGTTATAAATTAACCGTTCATCAAAATTTCAAATAAATTACATTTTTAGAAACTAGAATCCATTCTACAAATTTCTTTAAAAAAAAATCAATTGGTTTCCAAAATTTGTAGGGGTAGCACAGCCAAAATTCTATTTTTCAGGAAGTGTCCACTTGAAAATTAGTAAAAATCAAATATTCATTAAAAATTATTAGAAAAATTGTGCATCAACTACATATTGTTAGCTAACTTCTAACCATAGCGATTTTAAAAATACTAAAAAGTTCACCATGCTAGGGTCGTACAAGAGTTGCTATGTTATGTTTTCTGACAAAAACAACACCAATTTGTGTACGTCCCTCATTTTCAACCCCTTAATTCAACCATTTTCAAAATAAATTAGTAGTTTAGAAAGTAGACTCGAGCACTTCGATCCTTGTATTTGTTCCATCTCAAAATTTTGAGTGTAACTATCCTCAATTTCATGTCCAAGGTCAGTATTTCTTGATTTCAAAAAAAAAAAGTGGCCACTTATGCCCCCTTTTTGGGAACCATCTTTGTGCACTTACCCTAATATTATGTGCATACATGTGTCATCATGATGTGGGACACAATATGGTGTCAAACACGTGGAAGAATGTGTCATCAATACATATGAAATAAAGGAAGTACAATGAACATAAACATTAGACAAGTAGCATGCATTCCATGCAACACAACCTACACAACAATGGAAGCACTAGGGGCATTTTCTCTCCCTTTTTTTGTTTTTTAACAAGTGATTGGGTTAGATAATATATGGTATACAAAATAAAAATTTCTTAACATCCCTCACCACAATATTAGAAGCAAGAAGAAATTTCAATTGATTATCACCTAGTAATAATGATTATATAAAAAAAATAAAGATAATTTTCTTCAATTCTAACCTGTCATTAATTTAGGTGAAGGAGATAGAGCTAGCATGTTCATTTGAACATGAGAATAAGCAAGAAGGGTTAGTGTCATGTCCACCTATACACACTTATACACATGGACATAAAAAAGTGCAACTAATTTTTTCTTTTAAATAGCAATTATATTATGTTTTCGTCACACTACATATGGTAGCACACCATATACTTTCAACATCATAATGCATGCACACAACAATGTGCATGTCACATTATGTGAAAAAAGACACACAAAGTTAGTGACATGTGACGAGGGATCCATTTTATTCACAAACTATTCAATTAATTTTCCTAATCTTGTTAACTTATTTGATGAATTTATCTAATTAATCTTAAATCAAACTTATAAATAGCTCATTTTTAACAATTAGTTAATTTGTTTAGGTGATAATCAAATAATTAGAGCTGAAATAAAACTTGAATTACTTAGCAAGCTACTTAGATAAATACATAATTAGTCTATTTTGTCAAGGGAAAATCAAAAGAAAATACACCACCATTATTAAAGAATCATTTAACTATAATGTTAGTAATTTAAGCTAGCTATACCAAAATTTCATTTATAAGTCAAATATTTTTAAATCAATGTTTTACCAATTCAAAAGGTTTGAATTCTTCAAGCATCCCTACTTTGATTATGATTGAGTATAACTATTTGCTTCAATATAATTACTAAAACTCACCTAAGTAATTTATTTGTAAAAGAAATAGATTAGCCATAGTTAAATTGTGAAATTTAATAATTAATTACCATTGTGTAAATTTATTTATGTACCTTTCAATTTGAGCCATAACCTAAGGGCTATTTTAATTTTAAATTAATTACATAAATGATAATATTAATTCAAATCAACTATTCTCATTCACTAGCTTCTAAGTATTTTATCTCAATTATTTAATTTTAATATCATAATTAATTTTAAAATTTATAATTAATTAATAAGGATTACACAATACCCAAAGTAATCAATTAAATTAAATACTCAACTTAATTGATGCAATTCAAAAAATTATAATTAATCAATATAAACCATTCAACACATCATAATCAAAATTTAATAGTAATTAAATAAGAAACTTGTTAGACACTTAAATTTCACCACATTAATAAGCAATATATATAATTGAATTAAATTAGATTATCTTTTTCTTATTTGAGGAATAAATTTATTTATTAAATTATTTTAACTAAATAAATTTTATTATTTAGTTAATTATTCTATTCAATACATTTATTTCAAAATAAATATAATATTAATTTTTATTTTCATAATAAATAAAATAAGTCAACTAGTCACATGACTAACTAATAAATAAAAAATAAACTAATCTTACATCTCTACCATTCATTTTCATACTACATCATTGAACTAATCTTACATCTCTACCATTCATTTTCATACTACATCATTAAATCTCAACCCTTTGCATAGAGATATATTTAAAAAAACCCTAACAACCAATACTTAATAAAGTCATCTCAATCAATCTTAACCATTCATCTATTAGTTTACCCTATAAATTAATTTACTCTAAAATCTTATGCATCTTAATCATCTATTTTTGCACTACATCTTTAAGTCTAGACCATCCACATCAAATAAAATAAAAATTTATAAATCTAAATCAACCCTCATTTTCAATTATTTTAAGAGAGAAGACGTTGTAGGTACATACTATTGGAATCTTAATTGACTATGAATAACTATATCAAATTTACTCAAAAATACATCTCCATTGAAACAAAGAAGGAATGAATTTATTGCAAAAGAACATGCATTTGGCACAAGGCTCCAAACAAAGAGATCTTGAATTCAATGGAAAGATTAAATATTTGGACTAGTATTTGTTGCAAGTATTGTTATTGATGTCAAATGAGTGACATTATGGAAAGGTGCATATGATAGAGATTGTTGCAAGTGTTGCCATTGATGTCAACAAGTGGTATAATGATAAATGTCATGGGCATGTTGTGCATAGTTGTACTACATTTCTCATTGCTCATGAATTGGTGAATGTTGTTATGAAGAAGTTTCTTCATATTGATATGGTGTTGTGAATGTTGTATTCATTGTCTCTTGATGTAAAGAATTGCATAAGATATGAAGGAAAGTGTGAATTTTTTTCATGCAGTCAATTGCTCATGATGTTGTATTGAAGAAGCTCGAGAGAATGCTCTGCATTCCTCTACATTTGAAGATGTGGCCTTGCGGTTTGGAAGTTAGACGGAGATAAGTGTGAAGCATGTATATTCTTGTTTTCAGAACATAGAAGTTACCACAAAAGTTTCTAGAGCTAGTAGAGTGAAGACTATGTTATTGCAGTCATGAAGGTTAAGAGAAATGCTCCACATTTCTTTGTAGTTGATGTTGTGGTCTTGTGGTTTGGAGGATGAGCTCAAGTTTTCTATTTGTTTTCTCATTTCATGTTTCATGTGTTAAGGTGTACCGCAAGTGTATTTTTCAATGTTCTATCTCAATATTGTGTTTTCTCTAGGTTTGCAAGTGATGTTGGGTTCAGTTTTTGTTTCCTCGCACCAGCATAATGTTGTGTGAAGTTGTAAGAGGGGTATATATGATAATGTTTTTGAATATCATATAATTCTCATAATGTAATATGCATGATGTTATCTGGTCTCTTTAGTGTTGCTTGTGGTTTGGATTTAATAGATAAAAGGTTAAGTGTTTTTTGGGTCGACTTGGAATGTTGAAGTGCTTGCACAAAATATTTGTTGTGTGCACCAACATGGGAATGTGTGTTAAGGTAAAATAGGTCTCACTTATCTCCTAGCTTGGGCCACATTTGATTTCCTCTTCCCGTGGATGTTTTGAAGCCAACTCATCATGGTCACATTGCACATTGCATGTCATACGTTTCATTCTGGTCGACAATGAGAAATTTTTTGAAGCTTGCGGAGGATATAAATGGGAGATCAAGTTTGTTGCAAAGTGCATTCAGAAAGTTCGATCTGTAATGTGTGAAATGTGCTAAAGGAAGTGATCCAAAGGTAGTGTGATGTGTGTAATGTGCTAAAAGCAGTGAGTTGAAGGCAATAGAGAGTGAGTGTGTAGAGTGTGTATGTGAAGAAGTATGGAAGCATGATGAAGGTAGTGAGCCGAAGACAACAACATTTGTATGAAGTGAAAAAGAGTGTTGAAAGAAATGAGTTGAAGGCAACAAAGGTTATTAATGAAAAATCTATAAATCAATCCTTCCTATCCTTCATTTTTAATATCATATTATGCAGGGAACTTATTCTCACTTGTTGTGATAGTACTTTATTTATATTGTGCTTATTACAAATCTAAGAGCAAAGGTTTCGACACCATTCACCAAGGTGAAAAGAGGAGAACAATGGAGCTCAAATTGAAGGTCTATCAAGTTTCAGGTATTGGTTGTTTTTTGATCTTCTTTTAAACTACTTCATTGGTGTGATCTTTTGATTGTGAATCTTGTTGTTTGTTGATTATCATTTAGATTTACAATTAAAATTTCTAGGTCATACACTATGAAAGTAAATTATTTTATTTGATAACTCAACTTTCTACTACATTTTAATGAGTTAGATGTTACTTAACACTTTGATTTATTATTTTTATAAAACTTTTATAATCTAGAAAATGAAAGTAATTTAAACAATTTTAATACTATTTTTTTATTATAGCAAATTGATACAAATATACATTTCTATATAAAGAATTACAATTTGATAATATCAAAAACAAATAGTACATGTTTTAAATATTCTTATGTGACTTGTATAATCTCTACCATGGAAATCAATGCCACACACAGACTGGAGCAAGATGCAAGTTGTTGTCCCGTATAGACAAAAATAGAAAAATCCATAATAAATTAAATATCACTTTGTTCAAGCCAAAGCAAAGGAAACTCTAAAAACCTACACACACTAAGAGAAGAATTTTTTTGGGGTAGTCATGTTAAGGGGCTTGCCTCAATCAAACCCTTGTTTTGGTATTTCCACCTCCATGGACAACCAAATGGGATTTTGATAAAATATTTGTAAATGCATGTATAATGCTAAATGAAAAAATAAATCAATAATAACACAATGATATCAATGATATTTCAAAATACTAGCTTTGATAAATTACCCACAGTGAGAGAAGTAGATAATCTAAGAGAAGTTCACCTAGAAGTTGCCACGAACCTCTAGAAGGATTTAGAAGTTATAGCAAGATTGTACCTTTCAGTCTCACCATGGAGAAAATTACATGCAAGAGTGTAAATGATATTGTATTTGGATATAAGCTTCAATAAGTTCAAGAGTTATAGAGATAGAAGCAAAAATTTGTGTTTTTTTATCAATCTATGAATTAGTATTTTTCCTTCTTCTTTCCAAGGAAATACTTTATTTTTCTAAAATATTTTTTCCTAGAAGCACGTGTCTGATAACGAACATTCCAACAGTTGTTGGAATCACAATTTTTTGCAAGACGCTAGTGCGTCATGCAAATGTTTGTGTGTAGCACTGTCATCCAAGAAAATTGAACCCAAAAAGGCATAGATAGGGTAATTTTTCTAGTATATCAATATTAAAATTAAGATATTTCATTAATCAAGCTAAATGGGGGGTTGTCATGTAATGTGAAATTGCAAGGGGTTATACAATTTTTAAAAATACACTTGCCAAATAGATTTTTTTATGTAGACCATACTTCATTAGGTGTTGTTGCAAATTCAATGTGAAAAGGAAGGTTTAGATAAATTATTTACATAGTGTGTCATAGACTTCATCACATATATTATACCATTTCCTATTTTCAGTAGCTAATGTTGGTTTAGATTCCATTTCTATTGTGACCTTATGTAACCCCAATTTTTTGAGTTGAATTTTAATTTTATGTTTCCATTCATAGTAATTAAATGGATTTAATATTAGATCCATTTTGAAAAGGAAATTGCAAGAAAAAATATAGTACAATTCCCCCAAATACTATAAAAAATACCCTTGGAAAGCTACAAAAAATATTCCAAAATTCTAGAGTTTTGCAAAGTTGTTTCACATTCTTGAAGTCCAAAAATAAAGAGTATAGTGTGTATTGCTTCGAGTTCCTGAAGTTTGAAGCAGAGAGAATAGTGCAAAGTTGCTTCAAATTCCTGAAGTCTGCATTAGGCGATTACCATATAAAGTTGCTTTGGATTTCCAAAGTCTAAAGTAGGGCATTACAATATAAAATGATAGTGGAGTCTGAAAGTCTACGACAAGTAGATATTTGGTATACTGAAGTAAGCTGAAGGGCAGAGCCAAGTTTACAAGTTGGAGTGTTGAGTTAGATTGCAAGTGCAAATTTTGGCATATAATCCTTTATTTAGATCCTTTTTTTGTTTATTTTCCTTATTATTTGAAGTCGTTTGATTAGTAGCAACAAGAGCATATGGTTTCATAGATTTTAGAGTACCCATTTGAATTAATGTGTCTTGCTCTTTTGTGAGAGAAATAACAGAATTAAGAAGTTATGAAATAGTCAATTAACTTCCAAGAGAACTCTTTGTAGCATGAAAATTAGAAACAGACACTAAATAATATGGACCTAGAGCTTTGATAGAATTTTTAATACCAATTATTCATCTTTCTTTTCTATTCCACAATGTTTGAGTTGGAACCTTATTAAATTTACTTTTGTGAATAAATCCTAGATTGTCTCAATATCACTTGGATTGAGATTAATGAGATCATTCTATAAATGATGTACTCTCACTACATATTGCTTGCCAAACATATTTTATAATGTATATCATACTTCATTAGATGCACTAGTGTAACTTTGTGAAATTGTACCCTTATGCAATTTCACATGACATCAACCTTCACTTTAGCTTAATGAGATGATAATACAAATACCCACCTTCCTAGCTTTCATTTTTGTCCTTGCCTTGACATTTTCTATCGATGGGGGAATTTTTTTAGGGATGCTTCCATGCTGCATAGACATTTACGCATCACACGAACATCTTGATAGGATTCCTGATCTTGTGGCTATTGGGACATTACACAATCGCCTACTCGCAAAGTGTAATTCCTCTACAGTCGCAAGAACACTTGAAAATGGCCCTCTTGCATACAATTTATCATTTGAACTTGTATGTGGGAAATGTTAGTATCAAAATAAGATAATAAAAACAACACACCAATGCAACATTAAACTAAAGAAAACTAAATAGAATGAATTCAAAAGAAAATCAAACAGAGCTTCTTCAGAGTCGTTCCATTGTCCTCTATCTCCAGTGATTTGCTTGAAGTTGTTGCTCTCATATTGTATAAACAAAGCTTCTTAGAATGGCAATCTACAGAACGAGTATGCAAAGGGAGAATACTTCTCTATTCCTCTATGTTGGTGGAGTGAAATGTTGGTATACGGATATGCACATGGGCTGTAGATTATGCACAAAGGTTGTGGATTATGGATGCTATGGAGACTATGATATGGATTGATAGGCCATGATATGGATTGCTAATATGCTAGACTATGCTATGTTATGATTCTAGAATGCTATGGATGTTGGAAGGCTAATTGACTATAGTTTTTCCTGTATGAAAGCTTCTCTCGTTTTCAAAGACCCGACAGTCCCTTTTATAGATTTTTACAGGCAAGAGCCTGGCCGGCAAAGATCAATGGCTGTGAGATTGTCTGGTAAGTTTGAATGGTGAGAGATGGAGAGGTTGAGAGGAAGATGGAAGATGTTGGGAGGTTGGAGAGAAGAATGGAGGTTTGTCTTCAACCCACAGGAACAACTTTGCTCAGGAACAAAGGAATTTAATTTTCTGTTTTGAAGTTTGTTTCACGGTTGTTGCAGATAATCCAAATTAAATAAATAAATTTATTTAATTTTATGTGAGTTTGAGGAAATTAAATATTTATGAAATATTTGATGTGAATGAACATTAGAAGATTTAATTAAATATTCAGAATATTTAATTGCGATGTGACTTTAGAAGAATTAATTAAATATTTAAAATATTTAATTGCAAATGTAATTTAGAGGATTTTTAGAAAAGAAGAATATTTAATCTTTATTTGAATAAAATATTCAAGTCAAGATTATATGATAATTAATATAAATAAATCATAATCTTTATTTAATTAATTAAGAAATGGATAAGAAAAGTGATTAAATAAACTTATTTATTTAATCTAAGTGAAAGAATGAACAATATAAATAAATTATTTAAATTTATTTATACGCAAATTGAATGCGGAGATTTAATTAAATATTAAAAATATTTAATTAATTACCAGACTATTGTGATGTGACCATTTTTAGATGTATACATTTTGCCCCTCTTTGAAGTGATGTGTTTTACGCATTGCTTCAAAGAATTTTGAAATTTTCCCCAGATGTTGATTGTCGAATGTTGATAGGTATATGCCCCCTCGGACGATGAATCGATAAGATTTTTGTGTTTTTGTGAAGCTTTTTTGAATTTTTTAGATTTTTTGGAATTTTTTGATTTTTATGATTTTTAAGATGTCGATTCATCGTTCGAAAATTATGATGTGAAGAAATTGACATAGAAAGATGTGAGATGAAAATTGATGATCGAAATTTCCCCTGGAATGATAAAATGTGATAAAATGCCCCAATTTTGTCTTTAAATAGGTTAAAAATGTCATTTTCCATGTCATTTTCCCATTTTAACCTAGTAAAAATTGTAATTTTTGAGCTCTGGAGTGAAAAAGATGGCACTTCCTATTCACCAGCACTGTTTCAAGCACATTCGACGACATCAGCGACCAGCACACTATGGACCCGCAGTATGTACCCCATTAAACTTTCAGTGTTTAAAATTTTTCGTTTAGAGCATATTTTCCAACATTTATGTACCTTTATGCATTCTTTTAGCGCCCTTCAGTCCTTTTGTAGCGCCCTTTATGTGTTCTGTAGCGCCCATCACTCTGTAGCACCCATGAGAAGTTTTGTAGCGCCCATGATAATTTTTGTAGCGCCCTTCATTTCTCAGCGCCCATTATGATTTCTGCAGTGCCCATGAGGATTTTTGTAGCACCCATGATTTGATGTTGTTTTGTGTGATCAGTTTGTTCCCAAGGTTGTTGGAAAATAAATAATAGCTAATAAATTTTCTTTTAAAGTTTTTAAAAACAAATAGGTGTTTGTTGGTGTAAATAAAGTCGTGTACCTAGTCAATTCATTACTAGGGGACTTATTTACATCTTAGTTAAGTTTACTTAGGGACCACATAGGAGGTTGTTGGAGAATTTCCACTTTTGGTGGACTTGACATGTCATTACCTCATCATTTCCACCTTTTGTGGACACATCATGTGATTATCTCTCCACCTTTTTTGGAGTGATAACTCTTCATAGTTGTCTCATGTCATAAGATTACGACACTTGTCATAATCTTATGCCCTTCTATGTTCTCACCTTGGCTATATAACCAAGGGGTCTCTCTCATTGTAATAATCAGATTCATATCATATCAATGACATTGAATACAGTTTATTCTTGTCATATTTTCTCTCTTTTCTTGTGCTTTCCATTTGGTCCATAGATCTTGGCAGCCATAGCCAATTCTAACATGGTATCAGAGCAGGTTGGGTGCCATTGGAGAGTCTTTTTCTAAAGAGAGATCCCAGATCTGAGGAGGTTCTGTTCGTGGCTCTTTGTTGCAGGTTCATATCCAAGCTTGCTGGTGCAAATCTGAGCTCACCATTGTGTCTGGAAGGTTCGAGATAGTCGATTTTGCCTCTTGTTTCATCCAAATCAGACATACGAGGCCAAATCTAGGAGGGTTTGAAGCTGAAGTGTGGTTGCCAGATCCAGAAGGTAGCTGCAATTTTGGAGCATTTTGGGTCAAATCTGACCCTGCCATCGCGTCCAGAAGGGCCAAAAACCCTAAGATCGACTGTCAATTCGTCCATTTTGGAGCAAGTCATCCGGTGAAGCAAAAAAAATTTAACCCAAGAGCCGTCATTATTTGCGTCGGTACGATTTTTTAAAAAAATATATATATATTTCAGTTTTTAATATTTTTCTGAAAAAATTTCAAAAAAATTATTGAGTCGAATATATTTATTTCCTGCAAAAAATTTGTATTAGAAATCAAAAAATAAAAAATAAAAAATAAATATTTAAAAAGGGCCAAGGGTACAGGTCCGCAGACCTGACTCTGTACCCTGCGGTACCACCAGGGTACGCGGCCCCCACTGTTTGCCACGCGGATGTCTGTCATTAGGGTCGTGGCCCCCGCGGGCCCCTCAATTCTCCACCAGCGGCTGACTTCAAAACCCGGCTACTGTTGAAAAATCCGGTGTTCGAAATAACCGACAGGCTTCAGAATTTCTGGGAAGAATATTCCGGGGGCTTTGAGAATATTTCGGCTCGACTACCAGCGCAACTACGTTCTTCTGAGCGTCAATTTTAAGCTAAGGTACATGAGGAATATTCCGTGCTAGCCAGAGTATATTCTTTCTTGACGGGCCGACGGACGTCAATTTTAATCGAGTGATTTACTGACATCAGCGCCACGTCATTAGTTTTCAAAAAAATTCTACCCCTCTCCGTTGGTAGTTTTGATTTTGTAGTCCATTTTCAAATGCTGATATCTTGCTCATTCTGACTCCTTTTTTCAAGCAATTTTTTTTATTTGGGCTAGAATTTCGTGCTCTACGCACTGGTGCAATCAGTTTTTGGTTTTGGTGCCTAGTTTTTCCAGAATTTACAGATTCTCACAGGTGTTGCTGCTTCGTCCTCATTTTGGGAACTTCGGGAGCTCATATCTTGCTCCTACGGTAACATTTTTGGGTGCAATTTTTTTTGAAAGTGCATAATTTTTTCTGTACTTCTCAATGGTATGATCAGATTGATCTCATTTTGTACCAAAAATTGTACTTGATACTATGGCCTATTTTGGCATTTGTAAGCACTAAGATCAAGTCTAGCTTGTTGTTTTTGGCATCTACCAACTGTAAACGCACTAAATATAAAGTGCCAAATCAGATATTGCTCGGGGGGTTTCTTGATTGAGTGATTTGGGGGGGGTCTCTTGGTGCATTGCTTTGATCTGTTTGCTTTTGCTCTCTCATTCTCATGGATCATTCTAAGGTTCCTTTGCTCACATCATATAATTATTCAACATGGCATCAAAATGCATGGAATATACTAATGACAGAAGGTCACTCTCTATATGTTGAAAATAAGGTACCTGAACCTACTGATGATGAGAAAAAGTTAAAATGGATAATCAAACATGCCAAAGCTCTTGGGTGTCTTCATAGACTAGTTTCTCAAGATTTGTTGTTCCAAATTGAATCATGTAAAAATTCTCATGAAGCTTGGGAAAAATTGAAAACATTGTATGGTACAAAAGATGAATTAAGAGGCTATCAAATTGATAATGATTTGATGAATCTTGATCCTAAGAACTTTGACAACATCCAGGACTACATCACTAAGGTTAATGATCTAAAAGAGAAATGTAAAGCATGTGGAATTGATAAGAAGGACATCCAGTTGGTGTACAATACAATGAACAAACTTGGTCCTGATTATGCTTCTTTTGTTTCTAGCTTTCATACTCATAGATTGACTATGGGGTCTGCATATACTACACCTTCATTTGCATCATTTTCTGAGATGTTGATACATGAGCAACAAAAGCTTATCTCAATGGGTCTCATCAAGACTTCTAAATCTCAAGCATTGTTGGTTAATTAGGTGAAAGAATCAGAATAGATAAGAAACAGAAGAAAGCAAAGAATAATCAACATTCAGATCAAGTAAATCCACATTCAGATCAATCAAAGAAAAAATCTTCTTCAAAAGGAGAATCATCTAAGAAGGAGAGACCTTTTTGTGCATATTGCAAGAAGGATGGACATGAAGAACATTATTGTTATAAGGACATAGATGAGTTGAAAAATCTTCTCAAAAAGAATCACATTGATTTGCCTTCTAGAATGTCTGAATCATCTTCTTCTCCTTCTACTTCAAAACAGCCTAAAAAGGACAAAGGTCAAACATCAGGATATAAAGTACAAGCTCTTTGTGCTCATTCAAGTCTAGGATCAGGGAGATGGCTTCTAGATTCAGGAGCATCACATCATATGGAATCTTCACAGACTATCTTCTCTTCATTTCAGCCTTGTTCAATGTCTCCTATCTTGATGGGAAACAATACATACATGAGTGTAACAGGGAAGGGATCTATTAGCATTGGGGAAAACACTTTTCAGGATGTCTTGTGTGTTCCTCATTTGATGAACAATCTGCTTTCCATTTATCAGATTACACATGGTGGAGATGGGAGAACTGTGGAGTTCACTCCTTATTTGGTTATCATTCGGGACTTGGAGACTAGAGATGTCATTGCTACTGGGGTGGTTGATCATTCATCTCGGTTGTATTCCTTTGCACAATTTGCTTCTGATGATGACAATGTTCCTTCGACTGTTGATCATATGAACCATGATTCAAAGGAGACATTTGGTTTTTTGAACTTGGGAATACTCACATCAAATCCAGTACTTGAGCCATGCATTTCATCTCCTCTATCTACTATTGTACTTGAGGATACTTGTGTTGCTACAGTTTTGGCTCCTAGTGATTCAGTACAGCAGAATTGTGATTGTCTTCCAGATATGGCTACTTTGGATGACTTTCTAACAGGTATTTCAAACTTGTTTGTGGAGTCTCATCTTGCGGATTTGGAGGACACCATTGATAGCATTCATCTTCTCTTTGATGAAGATGCACCTTCTTCAGTTGTTGTGAGGGAACACCTTGACCCTCTTGTTCATTCTCTACATGATCATTCTTCACAGATTGGCGTGAGTGTAGATTCTTTTGGACAACATTTGGAGGAGGCTTCTTTGTCTTCAGAGGGGATATCTTTCTCTTTGGATTGTTCTCTACATTCTTCTCTACTTGATGTTGGATTGTACTCTTCAGCAGTGTGGCCTAGAACGCCTGATTGGAGTGGTTCAGCTTTCTGCATCGACATGGAGACACTTGAGCATGCTTCAGAGACATCATCACACATCATCCATCTTCATGACTTCCTGCATACATCCTTGGTTTTGTTTCTTCCTAAGGGGAGGAACATTGTTTTGCGAGATTGGACCATCTTCAGCATTCAATGTCGAGCTTCTACCATCATTGCAGGAGACTCAACATTGAAGGGGGGCAGCCTTGTCTCTCTTCTACTTCTCTCTTATGGGGGGGTATTTTTCCTCACATGGGGTTTTTACCTTCTCATTCTTCATTGAGAGTATTTCTATTTTGTATTTCATCTCTCTTTTGAGGGGGAGTTTTTCCCATGAGGTTTTCTCCCTTTCCTCGCTTGTGAGAGATTGCTTTGTTTGTACATGGGTACCTAACATGGCCTAGTATCCAGGACCCATCTTTGCATCTTTGTGTCATTTGCATAATAATTCACTACTCCCTAAGTTGCACTTCAGGGGGGGTGTTGGTGTAAATAAAGTCTTGTACCTAGTCAGTTCATTACTAGGGGACTTATTTACATCTTAGTTAAGTTTACTTAGGGACCACATAGGAGGTTGTTGGAGAATTCCCACTTTTGGTGGACTTGACATGTCATTACCTCATCATTTCCACCTTTTGTGGACACATCATGTGATTATCTCTCCACCTTTTGTGGAGTGATAACTCTTCATAGTTGTCTCATGTCATAAGATTACGAAACTTGTCATAATCTTATGCCCTTCTATGTTCTCACCTTGGCTATATAACCAAGGGGTCTCTCTCATTGTAATAATCAGATTCATATCATATCAATGACATTGAATACAGTTTATTCTTGTCATATTTTCTCTCTTTTCTTGTGCTTTCCATTTGGTCCATAGATCTTGGCAGCCATAGCCAATTCTAACAGTGTTGATAAGTTTGCTTCTAAAGTTGTTAAAAACAAATAGGATTTTGATAAATTTGTGTTCCATGATGATGAAAAACAAATAGGTTGATAAGTTTGTTTCTAAAGTTGTTAAAAACAAACAGGATTTGATAAATTTGTGTTCCATGATGATGAAAAACAAATAGTTTGATAAGTTTGCTTCTAAATTTGTTAAAAACAAACAAGATTTTGATAAATTTGCTTTCCATAATGATGAAAAACAAATAGTTTGTTGATAAGTTTTCTTCTAAAGTTGTTAAAAACAAACAAGATTTTGATAAATTTGCTTTCCATGATGATGAAAAACAAATAGTTTGATAATCAGATTTGATTGATTTGTCATGATTATTTGATATTGATGTTGCTTGGACTTGATGATTCTTCATATTCAACGAGAGATTGGGCATCTTGCAGTTACGGGAGAAGTTCCCGAAGACATGGAGATTGATTCTGCAGCTTGTACAGGCATATAGAGATGTTATCGAGGCATGTAGACTGACCTCATTACTTGAGATGTCTGAGGTGCATCTCAACAGAGGTTTATTGACAGCACTTGCAGAGAGGTGGCACAGCGACACGAACACCTTTCATTTGTTGATAGGAGAGATTACTGTGACTCCTGAGGATGTATATCACATCTTGAGGATTCCAGTGATGGGTGAGATAGTGAGAATTGACAGCCGGGAGGCGGGAGGTACTGATGCCTTGAGGTGTATATTCAGAGATGATCATATTGCGGGATATTATATCTCATGGGCGGAGATGATGGATTTGTATGCACCCTTACCCTTTGTACTTGCAGGCTTCATTGGAGGTGTTATGTGCCCCGACCATAGGTCGAAGGGTTTTGTAGTCAGGTGGGGTCGTGTACTTGAGAGTATGGTGATGCAAGGTACATGATATGCTTGGGGATCGTACATGCTTGCACATTTATATGATGAGCTACACATATTTTGTACAGTGGAGGCTGGAGTTTAGTTGTTGGTTGTTTGCTTTTACAGATATGGGCATGGGAGCACTTTGTCGTTATGCGGCCATTGACTCGAGGATGACGGCATGTCGATCGACCGTACAGATTTAGATATACCGATGTCATTGCTCAGTCGAGGCTAGGCAAACTGGATCATTGGCAGCGTCTTTTGGATGATCTCGAGATAGTATGCTAGCGGCCTTATGTAGATTTTCAGGCATGGCCAGAGGATGCTAGGGAGATGCCCTTTGTCTTTACTTCCAGATATCTGATAGGTCGTACTCCTGGGATTATTGAGAGGTTTCTTCTTGGCCATGTATAGCGATAGTATGGTTGGCCTCAGGGTATACCACAGGGTTCTTCTATTTATTTGTGTTGGCAGCAGGAGATTACAGTGTGGGGTCCATGGATTTCATATGATGTAGCAGTGGCAGAGTTCGCCAGTTTGGGAGTACAGATGTGGGAGTATAGAGCTGATATTCTTGACGAGGGGATGACTCCAGAGTATGGTCAATATGTTTTGGAGCATCCTGCGCCACGATTATTTGATCCTGATGAGCCTGTCGCTCCAGTTGCAGAGCAGAGACCACATATAGGTGGACATAGACGACAGCGAGAGGAGGCTTCAGAGGGTGATGACTCTGAGGAGGATGATGATGATGAGTCAGATGGGGATGGAGATAGCAGTGATGAGGAGAGTGGGGGTGATAGTGGTGGAGGAGGTGGCAGAGATGGTAGAGGTAGCGGCAGAGCTGGTAGCAGAGGTGGTGGTAGAGGTGGACCGTGGATGAGACATTCATATCCATCATCTTCAGTAGACCCAGTGGTGCCAAGTCAGATAGCTACTTTGCAGAGTAGAGTGCAGAGCTTACAGGATCAGTTAGCACAGACACAGACCTTGGTTACAGAGCTATAGGGACAGTTGACCACAGTTACAGCTGAGAGAGATACAGCCAGATGATAGGGTGAGGAGGCCATGGCCCTAGCTGACAGTCTGTAGAGAGCAGCAGGAGGTGGCATGGTGAGAGAGCTAACCAGAGCCATTCAGGAGGTAGAGTTCTATAGGATCAAATACTATGATGCAGTGCCACCTAAGCAGAGAGTGAGTTATACAGAGTCTCGGTCTACACATAGTCGCTCTCGGGCTACCAGCAGGGGTGTATCACAACCATTACCTCCAGGAGGTTCATTAGGGGCAGGTGGAGTAGGTCCATCAGGTGTAGGTGGGATAGGTCCCAGACCAGCACCATCAGAGGATAGCACTTCATAGTGCATGTTATTGATACTCTGTTGAGTCATTTGTATACACACTGATATGATCCCATTTTTTATGATGTATATTATTTGACACCTTTGTACATTTTGACCTTCATTTTTGAGATATATGATATGCAGCAATGATTCCTTATGTGATGAATGCGTCTATTGCATGATGTTTTATGTGATGGTTTCACGATGCTATGCTTATGATGTATATGTATGCATGATTTTTAGATATGAAAATGAAAGTGCAATGTTATGATATGATTGCGATCTTTTAATGAATGAATATGAATATGAATGTGAAATGATGGATGGTATAATGTATGAATGCCCATGAATGTTTTGATTATGATGTATGCTTTGTTTTTATGATTTTCTGATGCAAATATGTATGAAAAATATATGTGATGATGTTTTTGTGAATGTCAAAATGTACTCAGTCATTTTATTCAAAAAGATATGAAACATTGATACTTTGCCAGTTTTTGGGAAAATCTATAAATGCGAAATGTAGATTCTAAAATGAATGTAATCTATACTAACCATGGAGGGTATCTGTACAATATTGCCATTCTGAGAGCTTATTTGTGCTTTTTGTGTCATCATAGAGCATTGAAATGTTGAAAGTTAATACAAGCATCAAAGGGTATGTTAGCACCAATGATGACCTGAGTATTGCTTTCATGATTTTTGTTATAGCAAGATAATACAAGCATCTAGGTATAATTGAACTGAGATGACCTGAGTATCGCTTGCATAAATAGACAAGAGTTAACCCGTTTCCCATGCAAATTCTGAAATGTCATCAATGATACTTAGTAGAGCATATCTCACGACCAATTTGCATAGTACTAATGATTTCCTCGCAAACAACAGACAAAGAAAAAGCATACTCCTTCCTTGCTTTTCTAGTTCAATACATCATCGAATTGCTCTAGAGATATGATAGAAAACCAACCAACAATTCAAACTTTGCCTAAAGTATTTCAAATATTATTCAGATTAAGATCATCCAACTTGGTTATCAACATTGATGTTTGTGTTTTGATGAATGTTGTTTGGACCATGTTGTGGTTGATTTGATGCGTCAATGTATGTTGCATTTTGTCAAACCGTTATTTGTCCGTTTGTGATGTTCTAAAAGCTCATAGCCCCTCCCTTGTGTAGTATGTATTCCTGCCCCCAGTGTAAACACAACCTAAAAATGATGGATATGTACAAATGTCATCAAGCCATGATGAAAGACAAGGATTTCCGTTGCATGATATGGAAATGATAGATATGTACATATTATAGATATGAATAGATGATGTTGAATGATGCTAAAAAGTGAATACAAGACACAAGCTAATAGATAGAGGAGCCCATTTTGATCACAAGTAGCGCCTATTTGCCAGGTTTTCACCACTTGTTTTTATTGCACTTTTTCAGGACTCTTTCTGATTTTTATGTATTTTTTCATGACTTTTTCTAATTTTTATGTATTTTTTCAGGACTTTTTCTAATTTTTATGTATTTTTTCAGGACTTTTTTCTGATTTTTATGTATTTTTAGACATAGAACTTCTTCAAATGAATGTTGTTGATGGGTTCTTCAAATAGGTCCTCTTCTGATGTAGATAGCTTATATGCTCCAGAACCGTATGCTGCAATGATGACAAATGGACCAATCCAATTTGGTTCAAATTTTCCTTTCTTTTCTCTGTCTTGTTGATTGTGTGGATTTTCTCTCAAGACTAAGTCACCTACTTGAAATGTCTGTGGTTTAACTCTGTGATTGTAGCTACAAGACATAACTTGTTGATAACCCTTCAAATGATCAGTTGCATGTTGACGTCTTTCATCTAACAGTTCTAGCTCTTGCAGATGAGATACTCAGTAGTCTTCATCATTTATCAATCCTTTGAGTGAGACCCTAAGCGAAGGTATTTCAACCTCTAATGGTAAGATCAGTTTTTCTCCATATACCAAGGCATATGGGGTAGCTCCTGTTGGTGTGCAAATGCTGGTTTTGTATGCCCACAAAGCTGGATTTAGCTGGACATGCCAATCACAATCGACATCATTTACCATCTTCTTCAAGATCTTCAAGATTGTTTTGTTTGAAGCTTCGGCTTGACTATTTCCTTGTGGATAGTAAGGTGTAGAGAACCTATGTTGGATGTGAAATCTTTCACAAAGTTCATCAACATCCTGATTCTTAAAAGGCCTCCCATTATCAGTGATGATAGAATTAGGAATTCCATATCGGTAGATGATGTAATTCAGGATAAATGAAGAGATTTGTTTATCGGTCACAGTCGTCAAAGGAACAACTTTGATCCATTTTGTAAAATACTTCGTAGCCGTGATGATGAATTTATGCCCATTTGATGATGAAGGATGAATTTTTCCAACAAGATCTAGTCCCCACTAAGAAAAAGGCCATGTCGGAGTGAAAGGCTACAGTTCCTGTGTAGGTGCATGAATAAGATTCCCATGGATCTGGCATTTAGAACACTTCTTGACAAAAGTAAAAGATTCTCTCTCCATGGTGGGCCAATAATATCCCATTCTAACAAGTTTCTTGGCTAAGGTTAAACCGCTTGAATGAGTTCCACAAATACCACCATGAACCTCTTGTAAGGCTTGTTTAGATTTGTCACGTTCAAGACATCAAAGGAGTGTACCATCAAGACCACGTCGATAAAGGATATCGGCGATCAAGGTATAACGGGATGATTGGTGTATGAAATTCCTTTTTTGATTTTGGGATAAGTCTGGAGGTAAGATGTTATTTTTCAAGTAGGTATAAGTCTTGCCATATAAAGGTGAATTAGAACCGGTTAAATGGCATATGACTTGGGTCTTAGGATTATCATAGGCAGGAGAAAACAATTGTTCCACCAAGAATTCGTACCGTCTTTGATTTTCTAATAATTGTAACAAGGAAGCAATTGTAGCCATTGCATCTACAGCTTTATTATCAATCCTTGGGATTTGTGAAAACTTGATTACCACAAAATACTTTTTAAAATCATCCATCATGTTTTTGTAAGGTAGCAGCTTATCATCTTTAGTTTGATAATCATCATTGATTTGATTAATGACTAGTTGTGAATCATCGTAGACTTGCAACTCTGTTATCTGCCAGTCCAATGCTATCTTCATTCCTGTGAGCAATGCTTCATATTCAGCTATGTTATTTGTGCAGGGAAACATCAACCGATATGATTTTGGAATGGTATGTCCTTCAGGTGTGACAAAAAGAATCCCTGCCCCCGAGCCATGTTACGTGTAAGATCCATCAAAGTACAATGTCCATGATTTCTTAATTATTGTTGTGAAGACGTCTGCATCAGGAAATTCAATGTGCATTGGGTTTTCTTCTTGTAAAGGTGCTTCGGCCAACTGATATGCAATGACCTGTCCTTTTATAGCTCTTCGATCTACATAGTGAATGTCAAACTCACTTAAGATCATTACCCATTTTGCAAGTCTTCCTGTTAAGGTAGCTTTTCTTAAGAGGTATTTTAGTGGATCGATTTTGGTTATCAGCTTAATTGTATGAGCCAACATATAGTGTCACAACTTTTGGGAAGCAAACACTACTGCTAAGCAAGCTTTTTCAATGAAAGTGTAGTTTAGTTCATGACTTGTTAAAGTTTTGCTGATATAGTATATGGCCCTTTCTTTGCTTGTAGAATCCTCTTGTGCTAGTAATGCTCCCAAAGATACTTTTGTTGCTGAAATATAGAGTATAAGGGGCTCTCCTGGAACTGGTGGAATTAGGATTGGTGGATGCATAAGATATTGCTTGATCTAATTAAATGTTGCTTCACACTTTTCCTCCCATTTAAATGGGACATTTTTATGCAATAGATGTGTAAATGGTAAGCTTTTATCTACCAGTTGAGCTATAAACCTCTTGATGGATTGTAGTCGTCCTTGCAGTGATCGAAGCTGATTGATATTTCATGGTGGTGACATGTCCATTATAGCTAGTACTTTTTTTTGGATCAACCTCTATGCCCTTTTTCTGAAACAATGTATCCCAAGAGTTTTCCAAATTTAACGCCGAAGACACATTTCTTTGGATTGAGTCGAACATTGAACTTCTCCATTCTGATAAAGATCTTTGACAAGATTTCAAGATGTCCTCTTGTATTAGATTTGGAAAGAAGATCATCAAAATAATATTCCATGAATGTGTGCATCATATCATGAAAATTTGTGGTCATTTCTCTTTGATAAGTCGCTCCTTCATTCTTAAGCCCAAATGGCATGAAATTCCAACAATAGGTACCCCAAGGGCATGTGAACGTTGTTTTATCTTGATCCTATGGTGTAATATTTATTTGGTTATATCCTAAAAATCCATCCATTAATGAATACATTGCATGGCCAGCAGTTAAATCAACAATCATATCTATGTTTGGCAAAGGGAAGTCATCTTTGGGACATGCTTTGTTCAAATCCCTGAAATCTATACAAATTCTAATCCTTCTGTCTGGCTTTGAAATAGGTTCGATATTGGAAATCCATTCTACATAGTCAATAGACCGAATGAATCCAACATCTAAAAGCTTCTTTAACTCTTCTTTAACCAATAAAGCAAAATGTGGATGCATTTTTCTGAGTTTTTGCTTCACAGGTTTTTCCCCTGCGTTTATAGATAGATGATGCATTATCAGATTAGGATCTAACCCTGGCATATTAGCATATGACCAAGCAAAATTGATTTGATTCTCCTTCAAGAACTCCATGAATTTATGTACTTCTTCCACTGTTTTTTTTTTTTGAAAAAGAGGGGTAAAAACTTTATTGAAGATCAGAAACAAAGCATTACATCACAGCAAAAGGCCAAACCCCAAGGAACCAAAAAAAGACTAAACAACACAAGAGCCAATCAACATCCAACATCAGTCTCTTCTCTTTCCTCAGCAATAATCGTTTCCAGATCACGACGGAGCTCCTGGGAAATCTGCTCCCACCTCTCAATCTTCCGGCCATCAAGCTGTTCTGAAGCCCATTTCGCCAAACAATCAGCAGCCCTATTCCACTCCCTCGGAATATGGACAAAAGACACCACTTCCATCAAGGAACTAATCTGCAGAATCTGCTGAACCATCCTAGCCAACTGCCAACTGACATCAGCCATCTTCCTAACATTAAGCAAGTTAACCAAAACTTGTGAGTCAGACTCACAAATAACCTTTCTCCACCCCAAAGAAAAGGCCCGTTCTAGAGCGAAAAGGATCACTAGACCTTCCATCTGGTTAACAGTCTGCACTCCTTCAAAGACAGAGAAGAAGAAAACCACTGTCCCTAAAGAATCCCTACCAACCCCCCCAAATCCTGCAGGCCCCGGATTTCCCCTAGAGGAGCCATCAGTATTAATCTTTAGAACCCCAACAGGAGGGGGAAGCCACTTACCTGTTCTCATCACTTTCTTCCTGGCCCGCCTTCCCCTTCGAACACAAGCCGAAGCCGAGGACATCTCCTGAAGTCCTAGTCTCTCCACCTTCTCAGCATCCTCTTTCTCCAAGGGATACACCACCTCACTCTTCGCTTCCACCGTCTCCCGAATCATACCCATAATCCTTTGCCAAATCTGCTGAATGACTATCTTTTCACCCCGAAAGATTCTACGATTCCGCTCCATCCAAATTTGCCAAAGAATGAAGGTAGGCCCAACATACCACACATCCTGTAAGAAGGTTGCCATCGCGGGAGGTCTGCCAAGACTATTCTAGAAATCCACCAAAGAGGAAGCATGAACACAAGGGCTTTTCCAAGCCTCCCACCAAAAATGCCACAGCCTCAAGGAGAAAGAGCAACGGAAAAACAAATGAGCAGAATCCTCCTCCCCATTCCCACACAAAACACACCTAGAAGGGCCCTGAAATCCCCGCTTCTGAATATTGTCCCAAGTCAAGCACTTCTTCCATGCCAAAGTCCAAATGAAGCAATTGCACTTTGGCCAAGAAAACTTATCCCAAACTCTCTGCCACCAACGAACCTCCACCCTGTCCAACTTGTGAGATAAGAGAACCTGATAGCCAGAGGCAACAGTATAAACACCCTTAGGGTTGGGGGACCAAGATAAAACATCTCCATCCGGAAGGGAGCTACAACTCCTGCTAGAAAGGATACGTTGCAATTCCGCACACTCCTCCTCCATCCCAACCACAGGCCACTCCTCATGATTCTTCCACCTATCCACCCTCAACTGGCCATGGGCAGACATTGACTTAAAATCACTCACCCTAACCCAACCAACTGCAGAGAATCTGTGACAAAGGGGCAACAGATGAGGAAACTGGGACACAATAGGGGAAAAACCGTCCCAAGAATCCAACCAAAAGTGAGCCTCCAGCCCACTTTTGCAAATCCAAAACAACCCATCCTTGACGAGAGCTACCCCTTTCTTGAGTGTATCCCAAATCACCGAACCTTTCCCCGCCAAAGGATAGCGGGGAATATCCATCTGAGGGATCCCCGAAAGATATTTGTGGGATAAAATCCTGGCCCAAGTCTGACCCTACTCCACACACCACCTCCAAAACAGTTTAGCAGCAAGCGCTATCCCAGACAAAGATGACTGCCTCAATCCAAGCCCGCCACAATGCTTCGGGCTACAAACAATTTCCCATCTAACCAGACTCCATTTGGAGGATGATAAATTACCAGCCCAAAGGAACTGTCTAATTAAAGCATCAAGATCTTGAACAAAACCAACCGGGGCCACTTGGAGCATACATCTATAAATGGGGAGAGCTTGAACCACAGATTTGATCAGTTGAACCCTTCCAGCAAAGGACAACCACCTGTGGGTCCAATGGTTAACTTTTGTCTGAAACTTATCCAAAATACTCTGCCAAGAGTCCCTGGGCATCCTTTTGACAGAGATAGGAATACCAAGATAGGTCAGAGGAAGGGAGCCAACCTGAAACCTTAAGATATTAGCAATCCTCCGCTGGATAGGACCAGGAGTATTGAAGAAAAAGATTGAGGACTTATCTTCATTAATTCGTTGACCCGAGGCAAGAAGATAAACATCCAGCACAGCACGCAAATGTGTAGCCTCCCTGATAGTAGCCATACCCATCAGCGCAGTATCATCCACAAACTGCAAATGAGACTGTGGGGGAATATTACCTCCCCATCGCCACCCTTGAACGAAACCCATCTCAACATTCTTTTTCAACAACCGGCCAAGACCTTCAGCCAAGAGCAAGAACAGATAAGGAGAAACCGGGTCGCCCTGACGTAGACCACGGGAAGCACAAAACAACTTTGAGGGTTCACCATTAATCAGAACAGAGAAGGATACTGAGGTAACACAACTCATGACCCATTGGATCCACTCATCCCCAAAACCAAAAGCCCCAAGGATCTTTCGAAGAAAGGACCAACGAACTCTGTCATAAGCCTTGGCCATGTCCAGCTTGATGAACATTGTCTTATCCCTGGAAGTGGCCATAGAATGGATGGTTTCAGTAGCTATAACCACCCCATCCAAAATTTGTCTGCCTGCCACAAAACCACTCTGCTCCTCAGAGATCAAAACTTTGAGCCAATTTTTCAGCCTGTCCGCAATTATTTTAGAGATAATTTTATAGATCACATTACAAAGAGAAATGGGCCTAAATTGACTGAGCCTATCTGCCCCCTCACATTTGGGGATAAGAGCCAAAAAGGTAGAGTTGAGAGCCCGTAACATCTGCTTGTTCCTCTGAGATTCCTGGACTACCGCCAATAAATCAAGCTTGATAATATCCCAGAAATCTTGAAAGAACTCCACCGGAAAGCCATTAGGACCAGGGGCCTTCCCTTTCTTCATTTGGAACACCGTTCTCTCTAGCTCATCCATCGAGATATCACACATAAGAGACTCATTCATCTCCATGGTGACCAAAGAAGGGATGCAAGACAAAACTTGAGCCTCCTCATTAGGAGCCCCCTGGGGCTCCTCCCTGAATAAAGAATCAAAATACTGCACTGCTTCACACGAAATATCCTTAAAAGAGGAAAGAGGCTCACCAGAGTCTTTTACCAGAACAGAAATTGAGTTCCCATGTCGCCTGGCTTTGACTGAGTTGAAGAAGAAGGCAGTATTCTTATCTCCCTCCTGAAGCCATTCAATTCGTGCCTTCTGTTTCCAATAGATCTCTTCTCGTAATTCACACTCCTCCAATACTCTCAATGCCCTGGCTTCCTCCTGAAGTAAAAGAGCAGTCACACCATTATCTCTGATTACCCTCGTAATGCTATTCAGCTTAGCTTGGGCAGCAAACTTGGCTTGAAAGATGTTCCCAAAACACTGACGGTTCCAACGCTTAAGCTGATATTTAACAAATTGGAGAAGCTTAGCAAAAGTATACATTGCTGTACCAAAAGTGGGCCTACCATTTTTCCACCATTCGGCTATATAATCATGAAGAGAGGGCTCGCGAAGCCACATAAGCTGAAACTTAAAAGGGGGCGAACGAGGTACATGAGCTGAAGATACAACAAGCTTGATAGGCCAATGATCGGACCCCCTCCAATCCAAAATTTCTGAGCTAGAAGACCACAAGCCACCAACCCAAAAACAAGACACCAGAAACCGGTCAAGTCTTTCAGAAATACAAAGATCCCCAAGTCTTCGATTGCTCCAGGTGAAAAGACCATTATTAGGCTTAACATCAATAAGATTCAAAGCAGAAATATTGTCCCGAAGAAGCAAGGCAGACGGCTCCAACCTTGCAACACCTCCCCTCTTCTCAGCCAACTCAGAGATAGCATTGAAATCACCGGCCATAATCCAAGGATAAAAGGGCACCATACTCCGGACAAATTTAATATGAGCCCACAAAAATTGCTTTCCCTGAAGATCTATAGGAGCATAGATATTAGTGATGAGGATAGACTCCCCAGTCTCAAAGCAAGAAGCAATCATCGAGATAGAGGACTTGCTGGACATCCACCAAAGAGGGCGGATCTTTCAAGGATTCCAGAGGCAAGCCACTCCACCCGTAGACCCTTGAGCACCAATGCATTGGCACTCACCGCTTCTCCACAACTTAGGAGATAAACCAGTCATGCATTCTACAGATAACTTAGTCTCCTGCAAGAACAAGATATCAAGAGATTGACTTCTAACCAACTCACGAACAACCTTTTGTCGAGGGCTGCTATTCAAGCCCCTTGCATTCCACGATAGAACAATCATTTCAAAGAGCTTGAGAAGTGTGAATCCAAAGTCCTAACTGACCCAGACTCCACTAGAGTTTCCCCAGCTAACTTAATCTTTTCCATATCCTTTTTCCTGCCAAGCTTTGAAGATTTCTCCCCCAACCCTTTTTTGAGATCCTTCTGATGTATACCCAAAGGAGAAGGAGAAGACTTTAGATTCTTACCTACATCTGAACTTGCATGCAAAGCTAGAATAGAGGTGTCTCCCCCACTCTTCTTCATTTCCACCGTGGAAACTGGCGCCGCTTGGACATCCATTGGAAGGTCAGTTGCCATTTGCAAAGCTCTAGAATCAGGTGCCTCTTGAGTAGCCCCAAAAGGAGGATCCTCCTGCCCAGAACACACAATACCCTGATCCAAGTTAACCAAGCCCGGATTCACTTCCTGCTAGCCAAGATCCTCCAGAGCCTCAAATCTATTAAAACAGTCTTCATCTTGTCTTTTAGTCAAGGTCCTCTTTTGACCTCGGTTTCTATTATGATTCCTAACAGGCGCAAAACCATCTGGATCAACCCCATCCCCAAGAATGGGATCCTTTCCCTTATCTTCCTTAGGAGGGTTGTGAGGAGGTTGAGAAAAATGGGTCCCAACAGGCCTAGCCCTAGGGCATCTTCGCTGTAGGTGACCATACTCATGGCAGAGACGACAGCGAAATGGAAGAGTTTCATAATCCAATGATTGCACCCAGGAATGAGGACCCACAGACATATCCAAAGAATCTGGTAATGGCTTACTTAGGTCAATCTCTACACAGATACGGGCAAAAGTTATCACCTTTTTAAATTGAGTCTGTTGTGAAGAACCAACTGGCTTCCCGAGCATCGACCCCAACAAATGCAAAACATCATCTCGCCAACATTCCACAGGAAACCGCGGAAGTCGAACCCACACCGGGACCCGCATCGGAAGCTCCTCAGCAGGGTTGAAACCAGCATGCCATGGTTTAACGAACAGACCAACCTGATTATAGAAATAAGGGCCTCCTTCGAAGACCTTATTTCGATCCGCCATGCAATCAAAGGTAACCATGAAATAATTATTTGCCAAAATTTTTATATCCATCTCACCCTCCGGCATCCAAGTCCGTCGAGCCCAGGATTCCAGAAATTGCAACGATATCCTCATACCCAGAAATTTACAGTAAAAGGAGTGCCTTGAATAATATTCAATATCTTCTGCAACCATTTCCAAAGGAATAACCAGTTTCGGCCTCTCCTTGCAACGTTCCAGGCAGCCATTAATCTTCGTGATCCGAGCTCCACTAGATGAGCCCACTCCATCTAGCCCCGTTTCCGGCATGAACAAATTATTATTGAAAACTTTCGAAGCGTGTTGAGGAGACTTCGCACCAAGCGCTGAACGGAAATCCATTTGAGGGTTCTCACCTGAGGTCTCCCCGAGAGACATAATACCTAACTTATATTGGGCATGCAAAGCCTTCGAGAAATAAAAATCTGAAACAAGGGTTTCAAAGCCCTACCCACAGCTCACCATGATCCACTGGCCCAAGAACAGAATACACCGCTGAAGGGAGACCCCACACAGACCAGGCCCCAAAGGCATGCCCCAATCTGCACACCCGTGGCTCCCAGCTACACCTCACACTCTGGTCGGCGCCAAAGAACAACCTGCACGCAGGAAAAAAGAGAGAGACCACTGCAGTGGCCACACACAACACCACACCCCAGAATGTAGCCAACAAACCCCCCCTCCTAGCGCAGAATCAAACCAGAACAAGAAACGGGCAAGGGCACGGACGCCCTAGCCCGGCAGATTGCAGACGCGCGCCATCAGACTCTGTACTTCTTCCACTGTTAATGATGCTGCAAGTTGCAAGATTTTTGGCTGCTCTGTTGTACTTATGTTGATTGATTTTGTTGGCTCAATCAAAATAGAAGATCTTTCTTGATAATTTTTGGGAAGAGTGTCAAGTTTCTCATCCTTCAGTGCCTCAAAAAGGTTTTCACCGTCGGATTCTCTCTTTATTTTTCTCTTGTTGTGATCTACCACTACTTTTTTTTGGTTTTCACCGATAGATCCATCTTTTATTTTATTTATTTTGCAGCTAAGAGACTTGACACCCTACCTATGAAAATATTGAGTATGAGATTCTTGGATGAAACAATTGTTTTCTTCATTAGATGAACAAATGAAATTTACAATATCCTCATCATCATAGAATGTAGGGATATGGATAGGTACATCGTTGTCCCAATCAATAAGTTTCAGATAGACTAAAGGCATGGAATCATTAGGTTGGGTAAGGTCTTGAGCTATCAAAGTCATGATATGGTTGTCATTTTCATGATGGACAAGTTCTATGATGGTATTCTCCTATCGATTATCAATCTCATTAAAATTTGAATCGTCCTCACTTGAGTCATCGTCATATCGTGGTTCAAATTCAAGTGATTGTGTTCCCGAGCTTTCTCCTTGTATGAGAACGGGTGCATACTTGTGTATGGTATCAACTTGTTTGTCTCTCCAAAATTCATCGTTATAGATGGTGTCCCATTCATATTCATTAGAATCAGTGTCTGAACTATTCTACAACTGGAAAACTGATTCATAAAATTTTTGTAGAGTGACATCTTTATGGGGTTTATCTGAAATTGATTCTCCTTCATGAGTTTGTTGTGCTTGCTATGAAGTTGACTCTTCTGTATGTACCTTACCATATCCAAGTCCTGTTTTATCCTTTAGATGTATTGAAATAGGTTGAATTGGCTCAATGATTCCTTCTTTTCTTTTTCCTATAGGACCATTTCCTTCATAGCCCATTCTTTGCATGATGGTATACCCTTTGCCATATTGTTCAGTAGGTAACTTGATGTGCAAGATAGATTCATCTTCATCTTTGTATAGCCATCTTAGGATGTCCCTATCTTCGGCTTCTTCCTCGGTGGTGTTAGATTTAATGAATTGTCCATCAAACTTTGTGATTGGCACAGAAGCTTGGGATGTAGAAGCTGTTGCGATCTTTTGATTTGATAGAGTCGGTTGACCATGTGACCTCAGAGAAGGAGGTAAGCTAGAAAGGGATAGCGAATATTCACCTACCCCCTTATCTTTAAAATGTAACTTGGTGTCAATATTCTTTGTCAATTCTTGCATTTGGCCTTGTAGATTGGAAGAAGAAGCAATAAAAGCCTCCCTATTGTGCGGAACAAAGACCTCTTGAATTGCTCAAAGATTTGAACAAGTTTGGGTGCTATTGTAATCAGCTTGTATAGTTATTTCTTGTCCATCATGTGGAAACTTGAGGATTGATGATACGTTGATGGTACTGCTTGCATATCATGAATCCATGGATGACCCAAAAGTATGTTATAGGAAAGATCACGATCTAGAACCTGAAAAAAGGTATTTTTCACAACATGTCCCACTCTGATAGGTAGCATTATTATTCCTTTAGAAGCTCTTTCTTCATTATCATATGCCTTGATAGTTATTTTCCTTCGTGGATCAATGGAATTTTCTGATATTCCTAAGGCATGTATAAGCTTTAAGGTACAAATGTTTAAACCAGCTCCTCCATCTATCAAGACAAGTTTGATTCGGTGTTTATGGATCATGACTTCAAGATAAAGTGATGAATTATGCAGATGTGTCATGGAGGCATCATCATTTTCAAAGAATGAAAGACAAGTGGGGGAAGACAAATGTCCCACCATGGCTTGAAATTTGTTTATATCTAGATCGGTGTTGACAGTTGTGTTTACAAGAGCTTCTAAAATATTCTTGTGTACGAGGGATAATTTGAGAAGTTCAAGGATGGAGATTTGAGCTGATGTTTTTCTCAGTTGATCAACTAGATTATAATTACTTGGAGGAGGAATAGCTACCTTAGATGAACTTCCCTTTAAAACAACTTTTACTTGTCCTCTTGTAGTCACATTAACCTGTTGATATTCTTGTTTTTCCTTAATTTTGATAACATTAACCTGCTAATCATCTGCATAGATGTGGCGGATTATGTTGTCTTCCACAATGCTTTTCGCTTTGGTATCTGATGTTTCCCCCTTTTGATAATTTGGTAAAGGATCTTTGAATGCTTGATCATCGTCATTGGTATGATGTCCTTCAATTTTGATGGTGCCATTGTCAATCAAATCTTGTACTAGATTTTGCAAGGCTTGACAGTTATTTGTTCTATGACCTTTACATCAATGATAATTGCAATAATACAAGTCATTCCATGATGGTGGTTTGACTCGTGGCTCATAATCTCTTTGTGGTGGTAAGGTGATAACCTTATTATCGAGAAGTTCCTTGAGAGAAGACTCAAGAGATTGACCCAAAGTGGTAAAATTCCGTCGATTTGAAAAGAATGGAGATCTTAGTAGATTTGATGTTTGGGTATTGCCAAGATTGTTATTGAAATTACCACGATTATCCTTGTTGTTTTGATTAGTCATGCTTTCTTGATTGGATTTTTTTCCTTGTTGATTTTTGTTTCCTTGTTGGTTGGTATTTCCTTGTTGGTTGTTTCGTGGAGCACTTGATAGGTTGAAGATAGATGATCTTGTTCGTAGATTGTTTCCATCAACTATACCATCATTAACAAAAAATTTATTTATGTTCCAAAACCTTGTTTTATCATTGTTGTTATGGTTGGATGAAGTTGGATTATCAAGTTTTATCACTCCTCTTTTGACCAAGGCCCCTTCAATGGTGATTGCGTTTTCAATCAATTTTTCAAAGTTAGGAGGACAATGAAGATTAAGCCTATAGCTTAATTCTTGATCTAGGCTATTGATGAAGATATCCATCTTTTCTTTTTCAAGAATAGGATGGGAATATCGTGAAAACAATCTTCTCCATCTTTGCAAAAATGTAGTGAAAGATTCCCCTACTTTTTGTTTCACTTTACAAAGATCAAGCATGGTTATCTGGTGTTGGATGTTGAAGGCGTATTGTGATATAAATTGATTTATTAATTCCTCAAAGGTTTTGATGGGGGGAGTGATCTTGGAAATCCACTCCATGGATTGTCCACTCAAACTTCATGGAAACAATCACATTAAGTAGCTATCTTCATAAGCGAATTCTAGACTCATATTTCAGAAATCCCTCACATGTTCAATGGGGTCAGTTTTCCCATTGTTCCTATCAAATTTAGGGATTTCACAATGTTTTGGAAAAAGGATCATTTGAAGACTCCTATCAAATGGATAAGGAGATGTGTCATCCAAAACATATTTCTTTGTTGCACCTCCTTGCATTTCCTTTATTTGCCCTTGTAATTCTTTTATCTAATGAGTAAGGGCACTAAAATCATTAGGAGGAGTTTCAGGATTCTCTTTAATCCCTTCTATATCAAAACCGGAAGGTAACTTAGCTCCTTGATTAGCTAATGAAAGAAAATATCTTTCTTTGTTTTGTTCTAAAATCCTTTCCATAAAAGTATGAAATTGGGGATCCTGCTCTGCTTCTTGAAGATTTTCTTTTGTTATCTCTTCAATATGAAATGGATTCTCTTCCTTCTCACTATTATCACCCATTTTTCTTGTGGTACTTTGTCTTTCATCTTTTTCTATGTGCTTTCCAGATCTCGTGACAATAGGCATAAGCTTTGCCCCAAATTCTACTAACTTTTGATCAAAAGAATGAAATAGTGCAATTTTTTATTGTTATGAAAGTCATAATAGAATGAAGATTCTATGACTCAAAAGATTTCTAGTCTTTAGCTCATGTTTTTCCCTAATTGAAAGGATGAAAATCTTGTTGGCGGGAATTTAAGCAAAAGATCAAGAAAAAAAATGATTTTGCACTTTATGAAGTTTGATCGTAGTTTCGTAAAAAGATGGATTTGTGATAGATGCCTAATGCGATTGAGTTCTCTATTGCAGAAATTGATTTGGAATAGTAGAATATTCAATTGCAGGTTGGGGAATATAAGAAGAACGAATACGCTAACTATGGTTGTGCCTTTGAGAAAGGGCTCTTCTTTGAAAGAAAGCTCATGAGTATAATGGTTCTACAACATAATCATCAGTAAAACCTCTAACACAGTCATGATATCAATGGATAAAGGTTCGATGTTTAAGTAAAACCTTTCGACTTTGGTACAAGAATCATCTTTTTTTCAATAATTTCTTGTAGCTAAGTGGTTTCTTTGGCTTTTTGATTAATTTGAGAATGGATTTCTTAACAAAGTTTGTGGATTTCCACTCTCTTAACATGAAAATAATCAATGTAATTGTGAGTTTTGGATGATCTTTACTGAATTAGTGTTTTGAAGACACATCAAGCAAGTTTGTAGAATAGTTGTTTTTAAGTCCTATGCTAAACATCAAGTGTATGATCAAAATGTTTTTCAAAAATTGTTTTCACAGGTTTTACACATGACAGATAGTTCAAGCAGACTCACTCTTAGTACTCAGGTAGGTCACCATAATAATCAACAACCCACATCTTAGAACTGCGTCGACTCACACAGCCGTGTCACCCCCGAAAGGGCGCCCGTGTTTTTGTCTTTTCTAGGCGCGTACTTAGAGTGACGGAAGTGGATACCGGATCCCCTGAGCAAACGGTCCTCAGAAGTTATATGGTGAGTATCTTGGAGGTAGATTCTTCCCTCCCCTGCACTGTGATTATTATGATGTTCGAAAACTGACTTCGGTTGGATACTACACTAAGTTCGTAGTAAGGGTTTATGTTCAGTGCGGAAAATGATATACTCCCTCAGGAGACCTCCCAACCTTTAGAACAAAGGCTTTGGGGATAGTTATCTTGCACACTACCGGAAAAAGAGGGTTTCCCCAGATTTGCTTTAAATTTTATAGTGGGGCGGAATAGCCTAGCTTTGGCTTGAACCCACTTGAGTCGTTCCTCTTGGGTGAGTACTTTTTCCCACAAGAGCAGGCTCTCTAAAGGATGTAATTAAAACAGTAAATTTGCATGAAATTGAAAAGGCAAGTCTGGTATTTTGATCACCTAGTTAAGGGGAGAGCATAAACCTATTGCCACAGACAAAGCAAAAAAATGTTCTTTTTAAAACCCAAATCACAATGACCTAATCTAAGTGAAGATAATGCTTCACCAAAAACAAGTTGTTCAATTTTAATTGCAAGATCATTGTGTGATGACTATCCTAGATTGATTCATTTTTTTTTTAATTAAGTGACTATCCTAAGATTGGTTCATTCCAATGAAGTGGCTATCCTAAGATTGGTTCATTTTTTAAAGCTCTTACTGTCTACGGTCGCGTCGGATCCTGTCAAATCATATTTAAGTTACAGATTACAATTGCAGAATTAGAAAATCTATGCTGAAAATTAAAAAAAATGCGCTAAAACAGACATCAAGAGCACTATTGAATCACTAATGGGTGTTGCAGGATGAATCAAGAGCGTTGCAGGATCAGGCAAGGGTGCTACAGGATCAGTCAAGGGCATTGCAAGATCAGTCAAGGGCGCTGCAGGATCAGTCAAGGGCATTGCAGGATCAATCAAGGGCGCTGCAGGATCAAGCAAGGGCGTTGCAAGATCAGTGAAGGGCGCTATAGGATCAGTCAAGGGTGTTGTAACAAAGTTAAAGAGTGCTAAACTAGGTGTGAACTGCACTAAAGCGTGTTTAATGTGCTAATACACTCTTCTAGTCGTAACCTACCAGAAAAATCTGCAAAAAGATGTTAAAATTGTGGCAAGAGCCCCACGGTGGGCACCAAAAATGTGTGTGGGAAATGTTAGTATCAAAATAAGATAATAAAAACAACACACCAATGCAACATTAAACTAAAGAAAACTAAATAGAATGAATTCAAAAGAAAATCAAACAGAGCTTCTTCAGAGTCGTTCCATTGTCCTCTATCTCTAGTGATTTGCTTGAAGCTACTGCTCTCAGATTGTATAAACAAAGCTTCTTAGAATGGCAATCTGCAGAACGAGTATGCAAAGGGAGAATACTTCTCTATTCCTCTATGCTGGTGGAGTGAAATGTTGGTATACGGATATGCACAGGGGCTGTAGATTATGCACAGAGGTTGTGGATTATGGATGCTATGGAGACTATGATATGGATTGATAGGCCATGATATGGATTGCTAATATGCTAGACTATGCTATGTTATGATTATAGAATGCTATGGATGTTGGAAGGCTAATTGACTATAGTTTTTCCTATATGAAAGCTTCTATCGTTTTCAAAGACCCGATAGTCCCTTTTATAGATTTTCACAGGCAAGAGCCTGGCTGGCAAAGATCAATGGTTGTGAGATTGTCTAGTAAGTTTGAATGGTGAGAGATGGAGACGTTGAGAGGAAGATGGAAGATGTTGGGAGGTTGGAGAGAAGAATGGAGGTTTGTCTTCAACCCACGGGAACAACTTTGCTCAGGAACAGAGGAATTTAATTTTCTGTTTTGATGTTTGTTTCACAGTTGTTGCAGATAATCCAAATTAAATAAATAAATTTATTTAATTTTATGTGAGTTTGAGGAAATTAAATATTTATGAAATATTTGATGTGAATGAATATTAGAAGATTTAATTAAATATTTCAGAATATTTAATTGCGATGTGACTTTAGAAGAATTAATTAAATATTTAAAATATTTAATTGCGAATGTAATTTAGAGGTTTTTTAGAAAAGAAGAATATTTAATCTTTATTTGAATAAAATATTCAAGTCAAGATTATATGATAATTAATATAAATAAATCGTAATGTTTATTTAATTAATTAAGAAATGGATAAGAAAAGTGATTAAATAAACTTATTTATTTAATCTAAGTGAAAGAATGAACAATATAAATAAATTATTTAAATTTATTTATACGCAGATTGAATGCGAAGATTTAATTAAATATTAAAAATATTTAATTAATTACCAGACTATTATGATGTGACCATTTTTAGATGTATACAGAACTCATTTTTTCTCTCACTCATTCATTCTCCTTATTGAGCATTCAATCTCTCATTCTAGCACCTCATTCTCACCTCCTAACATTTTTCACTCTCTTCTTAAAACTCTACATATTTTCTTGTTGGTTCAATCTCTTCTACATCACATTCTTGCACATTTGTCTCAAGCTCTCTCAAGGAATTTCTCTTCCTCTTAGCTTCACCAAGCTTGTTGGAGGGAGGGTAACATTTCCATTATTGCATTATCATTCTTGTTGAATAGCATATTGGTATCTTGCATATTCTACTTTCTTGTCTTGTCATTTTATTATCTATCTTTCTATCTTGTTTCCTATTTGGATGTTTGTGGAGGTGGAAACACCAAAGCAAGGTTTGACCAAGGAAAGCACCCAAAAAAACCCTAACACTTTTACTATTTATATGTGTGTAGGTTTTCCATGAGGAGTTTTATTGGAGGATTCATAGCTAGACCACCTATGAGTTCATCCCTTTTCTTCCACTACTTGTCATTTCATTAGATAGTTTATTTACTTGCTACTTAGTATTCTTCTTGTTGTGATTTTCTACATTTTCTATATTTTGTTTAGTCTAGTTAAACTATCAAACTTTAGTTTCTAAGTAGTTAGCAAACCCTAAGTGTTTCTTGTGGCTAACTTTGTCTCTGGTCCATACGAGATACCAATGTGCCACTCAGATACTAGGACGCCACGTTGTCATCCTTGGTCTGCGCTTTCATTTTCTAGATGAGAGTTTGTTTGTATGTCCCCTGAGACCTCTAAGGTCTTTTCACTCAACTTCTAAAGTTCTCTTTTCACAAACAACCATAAAACCAAAAAAATATTACATAAACTTTCCCTTATTTTTCTTTTGTCACTTGATCCTTTCTCCCTGAGGTAATAGAGAGCCATTCGCTCCCTATAGACTCTTCCCTACCCTGAATACACGGGAGTAGAAAATTCTCTCCATTACTTTTTGGTGAACTCGATGTGAACTTTCTTTCTCCTTGTCTTTGTCTCAAAAATTTCTTCTCTCGTGTTAGGACTTGTAGTTGATAGCATGTTGTGACACCTCTTATGAGCTTCATGACCCAATCAACTACCTCTAGATATGTAGTAAGAAGAAGCTATCAAAACATAGATATGGGGTCTAGAAGGTTTAGTCAAGTCCCTGATCTGGCTCAAATTTTGAAGAGTACACTATAGGACTTTCGACCAGATTCTCCCTACCTCACAATAAAGTTGTAACCCATACCCCTTCAACATCTCCTTCAAAATATTCCACTTCCTTAGAGGATAAAACCGCTCTCAAAGTTCTTGCAGAGTAACTTCACTCTTTGGAATTGAGGCTCAAAGAGCTTGCAAAATTCTTGGCGAGAGGATTATTATGCCCAAGCTACTCCCCTTGTCGAGGGTCTAAGGAAGTTATTAATTAAAGATCAAAGGGGATTAGAGTTGATTCATGGAATAACAAATATTGTGGAAACCCATATCCCATCTTACACCTCGATCTTGGATAATACCCAAGATGTTCAATTGAAGAACACTTGCCAACATATGAATACCCTGATACCTGGAATGTATACTTGCATGGCTAAAAAAGTCCCTCCACCAATACTGCTAACACCACCACCACACATGAGGAGATCCCCATGGTTAGGGTGAATCAAGTCCCTTTGAGTTTTTAGGGTTTTACATCTAGGGCTTACAATGTCTCTGCCTTTGGTGTTGGTGCTGATACTGGTGCTAGTTTTTGTGTTGGTGTCGGTGCCTCTATTGGTGCTAGTGATAGTGCTTATGTTGGTACTAGTGCTGGTGCTAGTTTTGGCATTGGTGTTGGTGCCTTTTTTGGTGTGGATATTTTTGTAGGTGGTTTTTTTAGTCACTTCATCTACAAACCCCATCCTTAATTCCCTCTTGCAGAACATGGAATAGATGTAGTCTCAACTAGAAAATTTGGCTAGCTCATTTTCTTGGCCGATGTTCCAACCTTTTTATCATCATGGCCCTTTATCTATTGCTATTCTAAACACTCCCATCTCAAAAGGGGTGGAAATTCCAATGTTTGAGAAGTATAGTGGCCATGGGGACCTACAATCTCATGTATCATCCTTTAACACCATTTGTATAGATTTATTTCACCACAATGCACTTCTAGAAAAACTATTCGCATGTTCTCTTAAGGACATTGCTCTAGAGTGGTATTGCTCCTTGCCTAATAATTCTATATTTTCCTTTGATCATCTTGTAAATCAGTTCCTTCATCAGTTCTAGGCTGACATTGGGCCAAAGGTCACATTTGTCAATCTCATCCGATGTAAGCATGGGCCTCATGAGAAGGTGACTGATTTTATAGCTCACTATCTGGCCCTCTTATCTTAAATCTCCTATGCCTTGCCTGATTCCAATGTGCAAAGATTTTTCATCAAAAACCTGTAGTAGGGATTGTGAGATAAGTTTCTTCTGATGAAGTGTCCATCCTTCACCCATGTGTGTGCTACTCTATGCGAGTACCAACAAATGGTTGCATAGTATGGGGATTCATCCTCACACTCCCATTAGGATGGTCGATTAGCTATGAAAGTCTTTGGTGACTCTAGAAAGAATAAAGTTGTGCCAAACATGGTATTTGTTCCCACTAATTAAAATTTTGCAAGTAAAAAAAAATATCACTAAATTATAACTTGCAAAAACTTTTAAAAGATGGAATAATAACTCTCCTAGAGATTAGACCATTGTTTGATTTGTATCCTCAGTGGTACGATGTATAAAATTTCTATCAATATCATTGGCTCTCGGGTCATGATACCAAGAGATGTGTTCATCTTTTTCATGTAATAGAAGACCATTGATAATGGTACAATCCAGCTCGATGGTAAGAAGAAGAACTCAAAAAAAATTGTAGCGAATCCCAACAGCTAGCTACAAATCTACACAAATCCATTTCTATCTAATTTAGCTAACTTGGTCACTCCTTCTGATCTGACCCCATCTGAGTATGTGAATGTAGTTTCATTTACTCATATTCCTCCTTCAGATCATGTGAATGTTATTTCTGATATTACATTCACATCACATGATTTGCCTTTGAACAAAGAGCTCTCTTCGTTATACATTCCCACTCATATCAATGATAATGTTGTAACAGGCGTTATTGTTGACCCTTAGAGTCGAGTGAATGTTGTCACAGAAGAGACTCTTTTTATTAACAATTTATGTAAAGAGAAGTACGTGAGGAATCACAAACTACACTTCACATGCATGATGGGTTGTTTGTTGCACCTATTGGCTCTATTTCTTTGTCAGTCCTTATAGGACCTAACGTCTTGGAAGTCCCATTTTTTGTGATTCCTGAGTCCAACTTGTTTAGAGTGAGGTTAGGCATTCCATGGTTGATCTCCATGAATGCAGTCACCTCAGTAGTCCATAAATGTTTGAAGTTTCCCCACGAGGGTACCATGCATACTATCCAAGATATTGGATATAAACCATTCATATCATGTGGGGGCTTCTCCCTCGATCACTTTTGGGACCTACCCCAATTGGACCCCTGTCTCCTAGAGGGGATCTTTTATATAGAGCTTATTTTAGGTATAAGACTAGAGTCTCAGTTCCAAAAGGTGGTTTCCCTTTGTTTGGTCAAGCTATTTCTTTGAAGTCCTCCTTACATGAACAACACGCTTCATCCTCTGCCCTTCCAAAGGGGAAGGACAGGCAAGCTCTTGCCCTTGGGCCTTCCCCCTCTTCTTTCATCCCTTCTTATTCAACACCTTCTACTTCTTCTTCCCAACCCTTGGTGGCATCTTCCATTCCTTTTAATATGTCTAGCATAAGAAAAGGAAAAGCACCCACATTGTGGAGGTTGAAACCTCAAGTTTTTTAGCTTCTAATTTTTCCCACGATGCCTCAACCCACTCTTTATGGCAAGATGAATCATTCTCATGGGGTTGTTCCTACATCCTAGACTTTGAGGCCTCTTCCTATTCCTCCACCTACCTCCAGGGAAACGAAAGGAAAGAGGACTATTGTTGAGACACCTATCTCTCTCTGTCTCTATGCCCCATCCTCCTACTCCTCCTCAGGATTCCACCCTTCCACTAGTGACGATTATGGAGGTTACTCCTCCGATAGAGCAGGAGACCTCCGCCTCTTCTTAGGATACATCTAGTAGTTCCCATAGTCGTCATAACTAGCTTGCATGAGAGCGTAAGTGCTGGTGAAAGACCTTGGTTGTGGAGCATGCTACCTCATAGAAGACTAAAGAGGAGCCTTCTACTTCTTTTGTTCTTGTCTCTACTCCTTGTTTTGCCTCAGTTCCTATCACTTCCATGCTTGTTTTGGCTTCATCAATGGAACCTGATGAACCTCACCCCAAAAGGGTGCAAGTGTTCATTGCTCCCTCTATAGAGCCACCTCATCTCACTTCTCTTCGTGATATTCCTCATCTTTTCCATAGACATGGATTTCAAAAAGGTGGTGTCCTCGGTGGCTTCATCTCTTTATCCCTCTACCACTTCAACTACAAGGATCCCACATCCTCCATTGAAGTGCAAGCCAGAGAGTGACCTTACTTCGAGCAATGGTCAGAAATTTTTTTCTCCATCTCTTGAGTCTTGTTCTACTTTGGCTTGCACCATCCTTGTGATAGAGGTAGCACCTACATCCTCAAATTTTGTCACTACCCCTCTTCCTAAGAATGGCACTAACTCTCATGAGTGTTTTCCTCCTCTCGTCCAATTTCCACATGTCGCTCCTGAGAAGTGCATGTTACTCATTGGAGGACATCCTGACTTTGTCTTCAATCTTTTCCAGATTGATGACTCTAGCCTCGGAGGAGTTTGGTACCGAATGCCTTGAGGCACCTTCTTCCTTGGCTTTTGCTGCAAGTGACTCAATTGGTACTTCTCTAGATATCCCACCTATAGGCTTGTCTTCCCTCCAACTATGATGATATAGAACTAGGAGCAAGACGATTTGCTAGCGCAGTCAAATTTGAGTAACACCTTCATCTGAAGATTAGCTTTGTGTGCTTTTTTGTGTTCTCTATGCTTGTCTTTGTGCTCTCACCTAGAGGACCCTTGTTACCCTTGTAGGTGCTTAGATACAAGAGATAAACTTTTCCGTACACTTCTTATGTTTGTATCATCATTCTTCTATGTTCTGTAAACTTTGGCTTTGCCATCAAGAATGATGCAAAGCGTTGGGGTATTTAGTCCTCTTCCATGTTGACCCAAAATTTTTTTCCTTCATGTGCTCTTCTTCCCATTTTGATACATTTGGGGGGTGATGGCAGTTCATACATATATTATATTATATTTATCTAGCTATATCTATGAACATTTATGACCTTGAATAATCAACTCCCCCTATGATCTTGATTTCTTCATCTCTTCTTTTCTCTCTCTGTGATGTTTTGGTTTCTATGTGTTGTCCCTTGCGTGATAACATCCCACTAATACATCTCACTATGTATCTCATGCCACAACATATCTTTGTATTTCTCCTCTCCTTAGAATGGCATGTGCTCCTTTGCATAGCATACATCATTCTAATGGGAGCTATCATATATGCTTAATTTTCAATTTTTTTGAAAAGGATTCCTTGATGTCTTATGTCTCGTCATCTAGCTTGGGGGAAACTTGACTAGACTTGTCATGTATTTTTTATGACTATCCTGCAACACAGTTTGCAATAGCCACATACCTATCTACTTGTTGTATGGTCTCTAGCCATGATAGCCATACCTATCAGTGCTATCTTTTACCTGATCAGAATATGTCATGTCTTGTCTATAGAAATTTTATCATGTCTATTTTTTCTTTTTCACCTAATGTGTGTGTCTATAGCTAAAATGTTTGTGGTGAGATTAAAGTCAACTTTGCAAGATCAAAGACCCATGTCCCATGTCCTCTTCACATCATGGTTGAGCTTCTCTACATTCCATAAATCGGATTGAAGATCTACTTCATTTTCATCCTAGTTATATTCTCTTCAATATCTTTCTACTTTAGATCGCACATGTCCAGATGCATATGCTTGCTAAATGGGGGAAAAATGTAATGTCATAAAATGTCACCCTTATGCAATTTCACATTACATCAACCTTCACTTTAGCTTAATGAGACGATAATGCAAATACATATCTTCCTAGCCTTCATTTTTGTCCCTGGCTTGTCATTTTCTATCTGTGGGGGAATTTTTGTTGAGGACGCTTTTGCGTTGTGCAGACATCTACACAACACGTGAATGTCCTAACATGATTCTTGGTCTTGTGGCCATTGGGACATTACATTGTCACCTGCTCACAAAGTTTAACACCTCTACAGTCAGAGGCATGCCCAAAAATGACCCTCCTGCATACAATTTTTCATTTGAACTCAATTTTGTCCCTCTCACTCATTCATTCTCCTTCTTCAGCATTCAATCTCATTCTAGCACTTCTTTCTCACCTATTAACATTTTTCACTCTCTTCTCGCAACTCTACATCTTTTCTTGTTGGTTCAAGCTCTTCTACATCACGTTCTTGCATGTTCGTCTCAAGCTCTCTAAAGTAATTTCTCTTCCTCTCGACTTCACCAAGCTCGTTGGAGGGAGGGTAACATTTCCTTTATTGCATTATCATTCTTTTTGAATAGCATATTGTTATCTTGCATATTCTACTTTCTTGTCTTATCATTTCATTATCTATCTTTCTATCTTGTTGTCTATTTGGTTGTTTCTGGAGGTGGAAGGGTTTGACAAAGGCAAGCCCCAAAAATAGCCTCAACACTTTTAGTGTTTCCATGTGTGCAAGTTGTCTGTGAGGAGTTTCATAGGAGGCTTCATAGCTAGACCACCTGTGAGTTCATTCATTTTCTTCCACTACTTGTCATTTCATTAGATAGTTTATTTACTTGCTACTTAGTATTCTTCTTGTTGTTCTTTTCTACATTTTTTGCATTCTATTTTGTCTAGTTAAACTATCACACTTTAGTTTCTGAGTAGTTAGCAAACCCTAAGTGTTTTTGGTGACTGACTCTATCTCTATTTCGTACGAGATGCCAACACGTTGCATTGTCGTCCTTGGTTTGTGCTTTCATCCTCTATCCAAGAGCTTATCTGTCTATCCCTCGAGACCTCTGAGGTTTTTTCACTCAACTTCTGAAGTTCTCTTTTCACAAACAACCATAAAACCCAAAAACATTGCATAAACTTTCCCTTAGCCATCTTCCATCACTTGAGCCTTTGTCCCTAAGGTAATAGAGAGCCATTCACTCCCTGTAGACTCTTCCTTGTCCTAGAGACTCAAGAGTAGTGAATCCTCTCCATTACAAGTAGATTTAATATGGAAGATAAGGTCTAGAGAAATCAACATACATAGTGTGTCATAGGCTTCATCACATCTATTAGTCCATGACCTATTCTCAATAGTTGATGTTGGTTTAGGTTCAATTTCAATTGTGATTATATTTAACCCCAATTTTTTGAGTTGGATTTTAATTTTATGTTTCCATTCATATTACTTAAATGGAGTTAAGATTAGATCCATTATGTAAAGGAAAAAAGAAGAAAAATCCATTTTACAAAGAAAAATGTAAAAAAATACAATATTACTCCCCCCAATTGCTATTAAAAAATAGTCCAAAACGATAATGTTGCAAAGTTTCTTCAAATTCTTGAAGTCCAAAATAGGGAGTATAGTTCAAATTGCTTTAGGCACCCAAAGTCTGAAGCAGGGAGAATAGTGGAAATTTTCTTCAAATTATTGAAGTCTAAAGCAAGGGATTACAATGCAAAATTACTTTGAGTTCCCAAAGCCTAAAGTAGGAAATTATAATTACAATATGAAAATAATAGCAGAGTCTAAGAGCTTGTAACAAGTAGGCATCTACAAAAAGTGAGATGTATTATAAAATATCAAAGTAGGTTGAACTATAGTGATGATGTGCAAGTTAGCCTTCAAAGTTGGTTTGTAGGTTGGTGTGTCAAGTTAGATTGGAAGTGCAAAGTTTGACATTAGATTGCAAGTCAGTATTTAGAGTGAAAGTCCTAATGAATCTTCAAAGTTGAATTGCAAGTCAGACTTTAGAGCTAGATTATAATTCAAACTTTGGAGCTAGATTGTAGCTCAAAATTATGTGTAGGATTGTAAGATGGTCTTTGGTGTGAATGTGTAGTATGGAGTTTAGAGCTAATTTGTAGTTTGCAGAGATAGTCATTCGTATAATTATTGGAGAGAAATATGATGGTGAAAAAGTAGACCATTTAAGTTTTAAAATGAGCTTGATATTCTAGTGGCTACAAGAAACAAGGGTTTGAAATGGTCAAATCCTTGGTAGTGCCCTAAAACTTAGCAAAAACCTATAATTTTTTTGAGCAAATTCAAAAATCTACAAAAACTATGATTGCAAACCTACAAAAAGAGTCAAATTGCTTCAGATTGTAGAGGTTCAAAATAGTTGGAAACTTCAATAGCATATGTATAAAGTACTTCAAAACTCTAGTAGCAATGAGACTAGGTGGAAAATGGCCATTCGAGCAATTAGAGTTGGAACTAAAACCAGTCGAGCAATGTTATGGTCATAATAGATCTAAAACTTGCCTATAAAATTTGCTAAACAAATGCTTCCATCACTACAATTTTTGTAGGAATGCATGAGGCCAAAAATCCCCCAAATTTGAGAATTTTGCATTTTTAGGGCTCTGATGTCATGTTAGAATTTGATATTTGACTCTCATAGCCTATTAGATCTATTAAAACAAGGATATTCCTTCCACAAGAGATTTACAATAATGCCAAACATATAATCATATTATTCATACAATGTGTGCAACCTTCAAAAGCTTACAATTACATGAGAACCCCTTGATTATTAAAAAAATGAATGATATGAGAAGGTAGTCTTGGGCTCTCACCACCTTGCATGTCTATAAGACGCTTTTGCACAAGTGTGATAAAGATGTCATGTACACAAGTTAGGTGTCTCAAAAAGTGAATAGATGCATATGTGCACATGAGTTAGATGTCTCAAAAAGTGAGTAGATGTGTCTCAACTACATGAAGTGAGATGAAAAATAAAAAATCCTGTAAATTAGGACTTAACTAGTGTAAATAGAATTTTCACTAGAAAAATGTTAAACACTAACTAGTTTCACAATGTCCCTCTTTACAACAATGGTAGCATGCTTTGAGCACCACACAATTTTTTAGCTTTATTACAAGTCGATAAACACACAAGGATCTCACTTAAAGGATTTTCTTATATCTAAGATGTAAGATTTTGTAAGACCAAAATAGAAGGTATGATCTAAATGGATTCTAAAATAACTAATAAACTTGTAAAGTCATTATAGATTTATAATAAGATATAAAATCTTGATTCAATTTCAAATTGTAAACTCCAACTACAATCATAATTTACAAAGTTAAAAAAATCGTAACACATTTGAGCCATAACATTGTAGCTTTAAGTGTCTCTAGAAAGGAAGTGAATTAATATACTAATGAGATTATATTCAAATTAATCGAGGACCATAATTGTGTGGTCTTGACTTTGGCGACTGGTCATATTATCCCGCATAATTTTCCCCATTTTCGCAACCAGTTTATCAAAACGTGGGCCAAAAATCTCGAGCAAATCCCGGCGATGAACGCTTTAGTAGGTCCAAGACACCAAACAAGACTTTACATATGACTAGTCCACTTGACACCTTTTGATGCTGGATGTTTGTTTATTAACTTCTCCTTAGTCAACACTTGGACCTTTATTTTCCATTTGTGACTTCAACATTTGTTTCTTATAACTTTAACATTTATTATTCTTATGACTTCAACATTTGATAGATTAATAGGTAGGAGGTATTTTCTACCTATCAAATTGTGATATGGCTATCAGTTTTACAAATTAAAGCTATACAACATTTGTTAAAAGTTTTGCAAATGGGGTTGCAAGCTAAGTGAGT
>VDFB02281492.1:556469996-556497606 GCA_007258455.2 Sequoia sempervirens
CTTCAACTTCATTGCTTAGGTGATTTAAAGCATCATAATAAAATAACCTTTTGGGTCTCTAAATCTTATATAGTATATGATATGAAGCAATTTCATCATTGTTGGAAAATCACTGCACTAAAAAGATTTCTAGAGAAAATAAAATCTAGGAGGTTCGAAGGGTTGTAAATACATTAGAATCAGAATAGGAACAACTAAAAAAGGAGTTACTCATAATCCTTTTAACCATAGTTTACATTTTGAGAATACAAAAATTTGGAATATGCAGATCATCAAATTAGTTAGGTTGTGCAAATGGACCTCATCTTTCAACTGAATATTCTCAATAAGTAGTCGCTGCTCTTGAAGACTAACTTTTGCAATAACAACAGGTGCTCTGCAGTTTGTGCATATGGGATTTCTCATGGCTTCTTTAATTGCCATGTTCTCCAAGTGAAGCTTCTTGTTATCCCACCTGAGGAGAGTGCTTTCATGTCACTCGTGTTGAGCCTGAAAATCCAAGATTTGAAAACCCATGATTAGAAAAAATTAATATATAGTTTTTAACTATATACTTTTAATATTATAATAATAATATATATAGTTTTTAATTATATACTTTTAATATTATAATAATAATATAATTATTAAAATATATTGCAATAATAAGTATATTATTTATTATAATTTAAAAAGAATATAATTTATATTTATATTAATATTAAATATTAATTTTTAATAGAGGGGGTTCGACCGAACATTTTTAGAATGTTTGACCGAACCCCATTCAAATCTATTTTTTATTGTATGTTAAACATGGGTTCGGTCGAACACTAGTTCGGTCGAACCCCCATTTGACCGAACATTTAATTCTTTTGGTTTGATCAACCCACTTATTTTCATTATCCCCCAGTAACCAAAATCGCTTCTAATTTTGCACTAAGCTCTCGATTTGAGAATGAAATGGAGGGGAGATCTCATGTAGAACCCAACCGGGTATCGTGTTTCAAATGAGCTATCCAATGAATATAATTTTTATACTTACTATATTATTCATTTGTTTTTAAGTTTTTTAAATATAGGTTTTTCACCAAAAAAACCTTTTATTTTGCACATGGAAAATAGAAGATTATCAGTAAAAAAAAAATTTGAAAAATATGAGAGGCAATCTCGTGATATTGGAGTCTTGATCCAACAAAAATAAATAATAATTTCGACACACAAGTAAAAGTTATGCTATACCTGTCACAAGTATGTCCGAATTGTAATTGATTTGACTTTTGAAACTTGATTAAAGAAAAATATTCAATAAAAACTATCTAACCAAAGTGGCGCTAATTAGGGATATTAGAGTTTTGGCTAAATCTAAATTTGAAAGAATTTAATTTTATCTTTTAAGGAAAAAAATTTATGCATTATAATGGCAGGCCACTTTTTTAAAAATGTTGTTTTTGAAAAACTAGTTTCGTGGAGATGGAAAAAGAAGTGCAATCTGATTCCAATTTTTGAAAAAAAAAACTATTTTGTAGTCTCAAAAAAATGTGACAAGACTCTAGTTTGCATCATCTTCAAAGTCTTCAGCTAGCCGCCACAAAACTGAATGTGAAGATTTAGTTAAAAATCAATGTCCAGCTTCTTGCATTAAAAATTGTAAAACCACTATTGTGGGATCACCCAAACATTAATATATGAAATTACATTTTAAATAATGATATAATTAACAAAATAATAACTTACCGCCATCTGATGATCACTCTCCATGAGGGAAATATTTGAATGCCCATGTTGAGGCGTGTTAAAGCCTTGTATAAACCATCCAATTAGAAATTAAACTAAGAATAAATAATGGTTTGATTTTTCACTAACATCTATAACAATGAATGTAAATTGAAATTTAGTAATTTTCCTCATACCTCCCTTATCAAAGCCATCGAGGATTGTATAACAGATGAAACACCGATCTCCATTTCCCTCGTCACATTTAGAGGTGTTTCAGCTTGCAACATTTGAAAATAAAACAACAAATTATTCAATCACCTAAAACTACAATAGTGATCCATGTCATGACTTATAATGTATGAGATAATGAACAAAATTTTGAGTACTTATTAAACTATATATTTCTAACTATCATGCTTACTATTTTCCCTATCCATATCTTGTTTGAAAGCACGTGTTTTTGCTTTTATCCATAGCAGCAAGCCGGTGAACCATTTGATAAAATGCTTTCGTAGACATGTATGATAACTGTGGTGGCATAGAGAAGGTAGTGAACTATTTGAAAAAATGTCTCAAAGAAATGGGGTCTCATGGTGATGGAATGCCATTACAAACAAATGCATGTCATGACATTCCATCACCATAAGACCGCATTTCTTGTAGGCATTTTTTCAAACAGTTCATTGCCTTCTCTATGGTATTATTTCTTACTATTATGCTTTGATAGAAATTTTTCCAAGCATCCATAGTTTGTTGGAAAGCACCTATTTTAGGCTTTTAGCCATAGCAGTAAGGAAGTGAGTAGTTTGATAAAATGCTTTGGTACACATGTATGGAAAATGTGGTATCATAGAAAAGGTGGTGAGCTATTTGAAGAAATTCCTCGAAGAAATGTGGTCTCATGGTGATGGAATGTCATTCCATCACCATGAGACCATATTTCTTCGAGGCATTTTTTCAAACTACTAATTGCCTTGTCTATGATATTGCTTACTATTATGCTTTGATAGATTTTTTCCAAGCATCCATAGTTTGTTGGAAAACACCTTTTTTAAGCTTTTATCCATAGCAGTGAGGAAATTAATTGTTTGATAAAATGCTTTGGTAGACATGTATGGAAAATGTGGTAGCATAGAAAAGGCAGTGAGCTATTTGAAAAAGTGCCTCAAAGAAATTAGGTCTCATGGTGATGTCCATCACCATGAGACCACATTTCTTTGAGGCAGTTTTTTCAAACAAATCATTTCCTTGTCTATGCTATTGCTTACTATTATTCTTTCATATATTCATTCCAAGCATTCATAGCATAAACAAGGTAGTGAACTGTTTGAAAAGATGTCTTAGTAAAAAGTGGTCTCATGGAATTCCATGACAAGCAAATGCAATTGGAAGCTGCTCCTAGACTTATTACTTATGCTATGTGAAGTAATTGCATCACTGCTTATGTTGACTTTCTAAACAACTATATTATAGTTGAAATTTTGTCATATATCAACATCTAGTAATTGGTTATCGAATGTGAAGTAATTCTTTGAGTTTGAAAGATGTGCAATGCAACGTAATCAACGATATGAATATAAAATACACAAATCTATTAAGTACAATTCATTAGTTAAACTCTTTATTCTATTACCTACATGTAGGTTTGACTAAATCCACTGGCACTAGGAGTTGTTCCCTCGAAACCTCCAATATTAGCCTATTCAACATCCAAAATCACATTAAAATACCATTCATAAAACAATGATATTCAAATGTAATAAATTTATAATTGTTTACTAGTTACATACCTCAATGGTAGGTGCAGTGGAGAAATAAGCAGGTGTAGGGCCGGTGTATCTAGTATCAACATTGTGACCCTGCAATTTTATTAAAATCATAAAACTAAATTAGTTAATCTTGCATTTCAAAATCAAAATTTAATAAATTAAATTCAATAAACATGCTAACTTTTACCTAAGTATCAATGCCATAGGCCTCATGCAAAATGTCAGGTGCCCTTGCCATCTCCATAGCTACAGACGGATTGTGCGTAGCAGCCTCCTGAGTGTCGGTGGGGTCATATGAACAAGTAGCCCCACAAGATTGACACAAATGGGATCGAAGCCCACCACTCAAAGACTCCCCTAGATGGCGCTGTAGAATAGGGCTGGCATGTTGGATGACACTCTGGGTCAAAGAGCTAATGGCCTGCAAAGTCTCTATGTCATCACTCTCCTTCACGATGGAAGGGATGGCGATGTGCTCATGAGGCGGCATAGCGAGAGGTTGTCTCCCTTGCCGCATAGGATCTTGCTGTGCACTGGGTCTATCTTGAGACAAACCCCCACCTCTCCCCTGGAAGTCCCTCATATAAAAATAATTTGGGATTTTGTTCAAGATGAACTCAGTATAGTTTCTTAAGGAAATACTGCGGGACTTCAAAATTGTTGCATGGTGGGTCATCAAAAACCATGTACCACCTATTCCAAAAAAAATTCTTAATCTGTTGGTGGTGGCACCAATGAATAGGAAGTCTCCTCGCATTGAGGGTAAGATTTGCATTTGACCATGGGTTAGTGCATAATGCACACAAATCACCTTTTATAATTTTTAAATCTTTTACATCTTTATATGATAATTTATCTTGGTAATAAGCCCTAGCCACCTGCCTCCTATCCTGCTAGAACCAAAATAGGGTTCGCTAGAACCCTGGTTTGAGTGAACTAGTTTAATGCAAGGTCCCCCATTCCCACCAATAAACACAAGGAAAACCTTTTCTGAAAGGGGGTTCACTTGAACCAGGGTTTGAGCGAACCCCCCATGGTTCACCCAAACCCTCCTTTTCCCACCTTCTCACCCTCTAGCACCAAAAAACTCCAGAATTTTGCACTTCGAAGCTCAGGTTGAGGATGAAAATGGAGGAGACTTCACAGACCCAACTAGATGATGGTAGTCCTCAGAATGAGCTATCCAATGAATATAATTTTAATATGTTTTGGTTTTATTATGTATTTGTTTTTTAGTTTTATTAAACATTGGTTTTTCACTGAAAAAACAAGCTCTTTGTTCTACAAATGTGGAAAAATAGCAGATTATAAAAAAAAATTTGAAAAATATGAGTGCACTAGATATTGAAGTCTTTTATCTAACAATTTTTTTTTAATTTCGATACATACAAAAAAAGTTACGCATTATATGGTTTGCCTATGTCTGAATTGTAATTCGTTTGACTTCGAAACTTGATTAAGGAAAAAATATTCAATAAAACACTATGAAACCAATTGCAAGCACTAGATATCATAGTTACAAATCTAAATTTGAAAAAATTATAGTTTTATCCTTCATGGAAAAAAAGTTATGCGTTATACGGTGAGCGTCACTCCTTAAAAATGTTGTTTACTGAAAAAAACTAGTTTTTGAAGGAGATTGAAAAAAAAGTGCAATTTGATTCCAAAAAAAATGAAAAATATATATTTAGAATCTACATACAAAATGTCACAAATCACTAGTTTGCATCATCTTCAAATTCCTCATGGTTTAGCTGCTATAGGTGCCCAAAAGTGAAGATTTAGTTAAAAATAATAATTTCAGTGTCCAGTTTGGCCAAAAATTGTAAACCATTATTGTGGGATCACCCAAATATAATGCATTGTATTATATAACTTAATAACATTGATGAGGGTTTATAAAATATTTTGGTGTAGCTTTTAACCAAATGATTGAAATACTATGTTGCCCTCTCAGTTGTTGTCCTTGATGACAAATACACAAACTCTTAGGTTTGTGGCATTGTAAGTTGATCATGGTGGCATGGACACATTGATAATCATATGGCATTGATTGATTGATATATCCTTGGCATATAGATCCTTGGTTTCAATTGTTGTTGCAAGGGCAGTTGACTAAGGCACTTGATTATTTTCTTTTGATCCAATATGCAAGTAATATTCATCATTGATATGAAAGGTTATTGAGGGGATTTCATTCTTGGTAATCTTCATGTGCGTTAACTTTACAATTCAATGTTACCAAGGCATGGAGTTATATTTGTTATCATGACATTGATCATTCCTTAACATCTCTTATTTCTTAAGGAGGTTTCATATTGTTAAAAGATGTTAAGATTGTGTGAAGGTGATTATAATTTCTAACTCTAAAGTTAGTGAAAGGCACCATTTGTTGAAAGGGTTTTGATTTTTCTTATACAAAAATCAAAAATAACAAAGCTTGTTTTTAGGCCACTTAATTCATGAACTTTCCCAACAAGTTTTGGGTTTGAGAAGAAGGTAGATATTGATGGTTTTAGTCTATTGGTCATCAGGTCCTTTAGGGCACACCAGGACAGGCAGTCAAGAGATGTATACAGTGGAAAGTTTTTTTTGGAAGCTCATTTTGTAAGGTTAAACTTTGTAACATGTTGCTCTCGACTTCGGGTTACAGTTTTATGCAAGGTATCTCAAGATTCAGTTGTGATGATGACTATGGTCTACGAGATTTGACAAAGCAATAGTGAGCTTCAGCTTGACAGTTAATTTTTGGTCTCAAAGACTTCATTTGTCCGCACTATTCAAGTGATATTATTTTCATTTGAGGGTTCATTTTTGTGGTTTATTGTTAAGGGTTTCTTGAGTATTCAGTTTGTATTTGTCAAGGGAAGATAAGCATTTTTTTTTTCTATGATTAATGTTGCCTAATATGTTGAAACCCTTGTATGGGTTCTTGGGGTTGTGGTTTGCATTCGTCATGTGGGTAAAGGTTTTTTTTTTTGACAATGGGTAAATGGCAATGTTGTTTTGTTATAAAAGATTATTGTGATCATTATTTTACCTGTAAATTACACGGGTAGTTTGCAACTGTAAGGCAGATTTGAAGTTGACAGTTTATTTTCAGTACATAAACCATTATATATCCTATGTTGAAGACATTCAAGTAGTTCGGTTGAACATAAAGCAAAAAAAAATAATTCTCTGTTGTTTCATACTCTGTTAAGAGTTATTTTTCAGTGATGTTGTATGTATGTTGAAGAAGTAATACATTTGATGGACTGTATAGTAATAGGGTAACCCCCTGAAGTTATGTTTCTTCCTTTATTGGAGATTGGTCAGTAAGACCATGGCAAGTGTATGCCAGTGAGGCTTTGTATGCCCGTAAGGAAGATGCTAGTATGCCAGTGAGGAAAATGTTTATATGCTAGTGAGGCTTTGTATGCCAATGAGGTAGATGTATGTATGCCAATGAGGCATTTGAAATCTATAAGTGAGATAGTATTGCTAGTGAGGCGTTTTGTAGCCAATGAGGTTTGTATTGCTAGTGAGACACTTTTCTAATTAAGCAAGAGGCGATTTTATGAGTGGTTTTTCTACCCCAAGAGGGTTTTCCACTCAAGAAAAATTGTGTTATGTTTACATTTTGTCTATATTTTTGTTTGGTCTACATTAATACATATCAATCATGTATCACTAATTAGGATGACATTCCTTGCTCTTAAGTCTTATGTTCATGAGTTAATGTTTTTCATAAACATTGTATTGGTGCATCTATGATGTTGATCTATCAGCTTTAGTTTTTCATAATGACTATCTTAATTCAACAAAAGTGTCATGATGTTCATCTACGATGCTCTATCTCATGTCAATAGAAGTTGCCTTGATATTCATGCTAGTCTTCTTAAAGGTTTGAGTTGATGTCTTGAGTTAATAATAATTATCAAATTTCTTGATTTTGAGTATGCTTGTCCTCATAGTTGTTATATTTCAAAGGTTTGAAAGATTATATCAGAGTCATCTAGAATTAGTATATGGGTAAACCCACAAAAGTGGTTTACAATTTGAGTGAGGAAGGAAAAGTGGCAAAAAATGACCCCATACCAAAAATTTTGGTTTTTGGGGTTCAAACGAACCCTTTGGTTCGAGCGAACCAAAAAAGGGTTCGAATGAACTCTGGTTTGTGCGAACCAGTTAAATGCAAGGTGGACCCCATCCTGCCAAAAAAACAATGAAAACCCTTTTTTGAAAGGGGGTTCGAATGAACCCTGGTTTGCTCAAACCCCGGGGTTCGCTAGAAACCCCCTCGTTCTAGCGAACCCCCCTTTTCCCACCTCCCTGCTCAAAAAAACTAGAATTTTTCCCTTCAAGCTCGAGTTGAGGATGAAAATGGAGGAGAATTCACAAACCCAACTAGAATTAGGTAGTCCTCTGAACGAGCTATCCAACAAATATAATTTTAATATATTTTGGTTTTATTATGTATTTGTTTTTTAGTTTTATTAAACATAGGTTTTCATTGAAAATGAAGGTCTTTGTTCTACAGTGGAAAAATAGTAGATTATCAAAAAAAAAAATTGAAAAATATGACTGCACCAGTTATTGAAGTCCTTGATCCAACCAAAAAGAAAATTGAATTTTGATATATATACAAAAAAAGTTACGCGTTATACAGTCGCACTATGTCTGAATTGTAATTGGTTTGACTTTGAAACTTGATTAAAGAAAAAATATTCAATAAAAAAATATCTAACCAAGTGGAAGCACTAGATATTAGAGTTACAAATCTAAATTCGAAAGAATTAGAATTTTATCCTTCATGGAAAAAAAATTATGCGTTATACGGTGTGCGTCACTTTTTAAACATGTTGTTTTCTGAAAAAAACCAGTTTTTGTGGGAGATGGAAAAAGAAGTGTAATCTGATTCCAAAAATTTTGAAAAATATATTTTTAGAATCTATAGACAAAATGTGACGAGACTCTAGTTTGCATCATCTTCAAATTCCTCGCGGTTTAGCCACTATAGGTGCTCGAATGTGAAGATTTAGTTGAAAAAAATTATTTCAGTGTCCAGTTTGGCCAAAAATTGTAAACCACTACTGTGGGATCACCCATACCATTGATTCACCCCCCCTCTCAGTGGTATTGTACTCCAATATACTATTTTTTGCAAACTTGGTAAGCAAGTTAACAATTAAAGGGTTGATTCCCATACAATGGTCGATAAGTAATAGCAACCGTGATAGAAATTGTGGGTGGTTAATGTCAAACCCTATGGTAATCATGGAGCCTTCACCCAATAAAACCCAAGTATTTGGCAATGGCATGATCTGTACTAGGCTATGGTTCACACAAACTTTGCCCTTTATTTTATGTTTTCCCACTATTTTATGGTAGGGATTTTAATATATATTATCATAAATTTACATTTTTCTTTTTAAAATGTCTTGTAAACACAAGGTCGAGATATTTAGGGCCAAGTCATTCAATTTGCAAGCCATGGTAACATTTTTTATTTAATCCATGGTCTTCATGGACTACCATAATTACAAGGTATTTAATATCATGTAATTATTGTATTCTATGAAGCCTAATTTAAGGAAAGAACTTTTATGCATATTTTGTAGGCATTTTCAAAAAAATCAAATTAGAGAATGGAAATATATGAATAATGTATTTTTTTTTAAAATAAAGTTAATATTTGCGAGAAAAAACACCATAATAACTAGAAACGGAAAATAATTAAATTGTACATTTTCTTTTATAAATCTTGACAAGGTATCTATTAGTGCTTCAAATTTATTTTATTTTTTTACAACTTTGATTTTATTATAAATTTTCTTTGTTCATGTAGATCAATTAGCATAGCCTAAAGAAGACAATGGTGCCATGCTAGGAATCTAATATTATCATGTTTACCCATGAAATTCATTTATCATGGTGAATTAGATAATATAGAAGAAATAGAAGATGTAAAAATAATAGAAATAAATTACATAACACAAAATAATTACATAGAAAAAATCATATGCTCAAAAAATCCAAAAAAAACACCATTCTTTATATAAGAAAACATATATTGTTTGTTATATGAACTCTAGAACCTAACTTTTCCATATCTCTTGTACCCTCCTTCCAATCACAATACTTAATACCTCTTGTAGTTTATAATGCCAAAACATACATATATCTAATGATATATTTTCCAAATATAAGACTCCTTTAAATATAGGATGGATGAAACCATTGTCTAGTTATATATTTGAACATCTTAATGATCTTTAATTGATAAAATAATATTAAAGGTTAATTTATTAATTAATAATCAACCTAAAATTTATATGATTAAATATGTCATATTTATATGTAAGGCTAAACCTTTTATTAATATCCTTAAGATCACTTATAAGGGGATGTGACTGAGATGTTATAATATTTTTATCCCTTGGATGCAATCTCATTTATAACTTAAACTAGTATAGGGTTTTCCTTTGCTAATTTTGATCAATAAGATGTTCTCACTAATGCTTATAATTGCATATAAAACTTCTAGTGGTTCTAAAAAAACACATTTGGGTGCTTGTTTTATTAGATAAAGGAAAAAACATTATTCTTAATTGTAATCAAGCCGCATTATTCACTTACAAAGATTGAAAACATGTTACACAGATATATAAGTATTGATTTAATTAAGATTAAGATTAATATAAGTATTTAACTAAAATACTTTAAATGTTGATACTTTTTTATATGAATTGATAATGCTAAATAATCTAAAATTGTACTGTATTGCTAGAAAATCAATCTTAAAAAAATAAGATATTTGAAATTCAACATCTAAAAAATAAGGGATTTGAAATGCAAATAGACCTTGGACTAGATACATCTTAGTCATAGAAGGTTGGTTTAATATAATTGATAAAAGTAGACTTGGTTGATTAGAAAGAGGTTAAGACTAACTTGTGTATCAAATAAATGTTATTATACACTTATAAACACACAAATAATGATATATATTAGAAAAAGATAAAATCTTTAATGAGATAGACCCCTAATCTTAAATTTAAAAAATTAATTTGTCAAAATAAATCCACATAAAAGTAACAATCCATTAAAATCATCATATCAAAACTCTTAAGAACTTTCCCCAGCACAATAGCTTATTAGGCTAATAAATTGTGTTAACCCTTAATTAGATTTTAACATAAAAAAAATAAAAAATTCTCTAGATTCTAATGGATTGATTAGGCTAATAAATTGTGTTAACCCTTAACTAGATTTTAACATAACATGAAAAAAAAAAAAAAAAAAACTCTAGATCTAATGAGATGGATTTGGATGTGGAAATAATTGCATCTCATTAAAATTAGATTTGAAATGAAAAAGATAGATGAATATGGTTCACAAATTCTAGTCATTTTCAAGTGTTCTAGAAGTGGTCTTATATATTTTATTTGACTCACAAAAAATACTTTAGACCTTAAATTTAACCCCTAAGAAATGTAAGCTTCTATCAAAGATTCATCTAATTATCTCCACTAATGATAGAGAACAATTGCATTAACAAACACCTATCAAAGCTTGCTAAATGATCTACCTCTCCTTATGTCAAGCCTCTAGATCAAATTTAATAGTTCTCAACAATATCAAAAAATAAAAATAATTAACATAAATGATGATGCAACTACAATATTATGATATTGTATAGTAACCTAGAAATTGAAACTTGAAAAAAAGAAACATAGGATACAATAATCTAGTCGAAAATAGAGCTCGTCTACTTGTTAACATTGAACCACTATAATCAAGAAGGCCAACACAAAGTGGTGCTATGATAGGGAAGAATAATCTTGAGGCAAAATGCTCGCAATCAATGATTCTAATGGATAGGGTGGATAGGGTTAATTTTGATGCTATGCAATGAATTCTAAATGATGATTGATAATAATTGAGAAGCGATATCCTTTTATTTGCAACCAAGGTTCATAATTTACTTCTTTTGTTGTAGATTTAATACATAAATTGAATTGCATTAGACTTAAGGAAAGTTTTGATTGTGAACACAACTCAAATTTTCATGCCTAAAAATTTACTCTAAAAATAAAAATAGGTAATTTAATAGTTGAAATTTAAGAATTGAGATTGACACTGGTGTACAAAGAAAAAGAACACCCAATGGTTTGTATTAAACTATCAAGTCACTAAACAAAAAGGGTCAACTACTTTAATCGGTATTGAATTATGAATGAATATAATGCACTACACAAGTGGAATATGAAAGCTATCAACATCTAAATATAATGCATTCTATTACAAAATAAACATGAGAAGAAGCTCGCCCGTGCTTACGCTTATCATCCCCACGTATTTTAACTTTGCTCTTTCAAAAAGAGTTGGTGAGGGAAGTTGTTACAACGTACTATCACATTTATTACATCCTCCAAAATTCAATGCTTGGTTGTGGTGTGCATTCAAGGGAATGAAATTTCCAAAGATCTAAACGAGAATTCCTTCCCACCTCTGTACATGTACGTGATCATATTATACGAACAAATTTACAGTTTTTTCTTTAGCAGCAAGGAAAGTTTGGTTTAGTGGGTGTACATGTTTGCAGTTAGGACAGGATGGAGTACTCTTGGATAACATCACAAACATATGACATTGTGTACATGCTGCTGCAAACATCTCATTGTTCAAATATTTTCTCAATCCTTGCTGCTGTTGCTGTTGTTTTCCGTGAAAATGATCAAATGTTGTCTCAGAAGAAATTTTAAGCTCCAAGTCCAGCTTTTGCCTTGGATCATGGCATGTTCTCTCTTGAGTTCTTCTGTTCATATAGTAGATATCTCCTGACTGCGATGATCAAACCATGAAATACTAGTTATGATAAATCTTAAACACTTAATATAAAATGATGTAATTTGAATTCACAAGGAAAAAAGTTTTCATACATTGAGATCTAGATATTGCTCCCAGTCCAAGGGAAGTGGTGATTCCATCTGGAGGTCCACACCCCTGCTTGAGTTACTGCATCTAAATTTCCCTGGAGTGATAAGATACTGATGCTCCTAAGGCTTGCATTGTTCCCATTTTCTTTTCTTCAATATGTTTTCTTATGCCTTTGGTTGAGATAACACAAGGTGTATCCCAAGTGATGGAGGTGACAAAGTAAGCTTGGCTTTCATATCAAGCCTTTCTTTCCTCCCAAGGCTATCTATGGCCATATTGATGTTGGCCTGAGCCAAATGCATCAAGCTTTTTCAGACCTGAGTAAGGAGAAGAGAATTGAATACTCATTAATGTCTTCTAAGTGGGTATGATAACTGAACATAATAGAATAAGATTTAAAATATAAAGAATTTAAAAAGATAGTTTTTGCAATTAACTGAATAGAATAGATTATGATACAATGAAAGGAGAATTTACTAATAACATAGCTAAAATGAAGGTCAGTGATACAGAGCAACTTTACTTGGAAAAATAGATTTGAATCATAGTTTAGTAGTGAAAGGAAGTGCAGGCCTAGATGGAAGTCTTTACCATTTGTATTTTTGAAGGTTATCATAAAATATATCGTGAAGAAGAAAGAGCATGTAGTGGGAAGTAGAATGAAGATAGAGGTGGAGTTGAAGTTCGCTATAGTTTCAATGCAATAATTAATAATGGTAAACTTTGTCCAAAATACTAACTAAGTGTTTGAATACACCAAATACTGAGAGGGGATGAATCAATATTCTGCTAACACAATTAATTGCTAACCATCCAATTATTAACACATATCTAGTTGCAACCATAAACCAAAGCATGAAAGCAATCATAACATCTCATAACACATTGACACTAGGATTTTTACGTGGAAGACCCAAAATGGGAAAAACCACGGTGAGGATTAACTCACAATATTATAATCGGTTACAAGATATTACAGGGCTCACTGTTATGATTGACTGTCCTTGTAAGGCTCACAACTTGAATACAAAATGACTTACTGCCAAAATACAAAAAGGTATGGCTCACTGCCAAGAGATGAACTGAAGAAGTACTCCTTCAAAGTGTTGAGATCAGTTTTGGTTAAGCTCTGGAAAACCAAAATCTTGCTCTGGTTGCAGGTATACAACAACTATCAATAACTTCGCACTATAACACTTGTCACATAGCTCGCATCACTGTTCACATGCCCACACATGCACACATATGATTTTTCATCATGTCGTCATCTCTTTACTGCTTTCATACATATATACAACTATATCTTTGTTCATCAATTAGGTCAGCCTAATTGGATGTGAACATACAAAATTCAAAGTGACTTGTCAATCTAATTCAAAAATCTTTTTGGTGCACAAAACAAAATGTATCAAACACAAATTAGGTCAGCTTGGACCTAATAAGGAACACTTTAAACATTCATAAGACCAACAACTCTTAACCCTATCAGCCAAAAGAATGTCAAACAAGTCTGTCATTTAGATATCTCAGCCGGATGAACCAAAGTTGTTGAAAGCTCATTCATTGCTGTAATTGATACTCCTAAGCAACATATCAAAAACCCATAGAATTATCTTTTACTGAGAGAATTTTTGGATCAAAATACCGGATCAGTGTAGATACACAGTTTACTTAGTTGATTACCAAACAATGTTGGCATCAATGACAACAAACTCGAAGGACACCTTCTTCATTCTTCCAACAATCTCCCCCTTTGTCATTGATGGCAACATGTGCCAAAAATGAGACTTGCTTCAAAAACAAAAATGTGCATCAATAATGCACTCAACTCCCCCTTACTTGAAACTCTCTTTCATATATACAAAAACACAGAGCTAAACTCTAACATACCCTTCTCTATACAAAATCTTCTCCTAAAACATATCCTTCTATATAGGAAAACTCTTCTACCCTTTGACATCAAGGACAAAGGACGAAAAAAAGTAAAATAAACTTTCAACTAAGAACTGGAGGCACCTTGTAACTCCTTGAGAATTGCTTCCCAAGCTGGCTTTCCATCATCCCAAACTAATTTTGCTTTGGTAAGGGTTTTGTGCAAAGATTCAAGCTCCATTAGGCATTCTTCTCCTTCTTCCGAAGAGGAAGGAACAATGTTCATCTTCTGAAGTTTTGTTGCATCTATCAACACACTTGATACAGAGACATGTCTGGAGACTACCAGGTCTCCAAGCCAAACCGCCCAATCACATCTTCCTTTTGCCTCTACAAAATGAAGTATTTATTCTGAAGATCTGCAATAGAAGCCCAACCAATATAGCTTCTATCATCTGAAACCTTGTAATTACCAGAGGCATCGGCAAGCTGAGACTCTATTGAGTCCATTAAGTCCTTGATACCTCGAGTCGCATCAGGCCACTTCATGCAGTAGACAAATAGCAACTGAGCTTCCTCATAATAGTCTCTGACTTCTTTCAAACTTTGCAAAGCTCTATTATGTGCAATTGCACACTTATCTTGTAGAAACAACAATATTATCTCTAGAAGACTTGACTCCACTTCTTTTGCAATTAGAACCTTGAGATTAGATGTGTATTCCTTAACTGAATCAACTACAAACTTTAGGTTCTTAATTGGTGTTAAAGAATTGTCAGTTGTGACACCAAGAGTTGTCTCCTGTAAAGTTCTAATAGCTTCATTTATCAATTCATTTCCTTTTTGATATGATTCAACAACTTCCTATGAGACAGAGTTGAGAAAAGTACCACTTAGTTTTATTCTATCACTTGGTGTAATCTTGTTAAGATCCACATAACCCAGATGTGACAACAATTTAACTAGCAGGGGTGGGAGCACAGGTTGAAGTACTACTTTCCTTGATAGAAGATCCTTAAGAGTTCCTTTGGATGATTCTTTGGTTGGATTTGACAACTTAGAAAGTTTGGAGTTTTCTCCTTTACACTTCTCAGCCGGAATAGCTTTCTTGTCTTCCTCTTTATTCTTTTCTTCTTCTTCTTCTCCATTTTCTTTTTCTTTTTCGAAGGATTTTTCTTTGTTTTCTTTTTTCCTTTCATCCTCATCATCCATGTCACCATTATTCTTGCTTTCTTCATTTTCATCTTTGTCTTCCTCATCCTTGTTTCTAGTACATTCTTGATGTTCTTTTTTTCTTATCACCGGTATGATCTCTATGTTGATCATTAGACCTTTTGTTGGTCGTCTCTTATGTATCAGTTTGAGGCGCAGGAATCTCAGAACCACCATGTATCTCATCAACATTTTCAAAGATTGGATTATCCAACACTTCTGTGACATCAACGTGCATTGGTGCTTGAGTTGTATGGGATGAAGAGTTGGTTCTTTCCCCATAACTCCTTTCCAATTGTCTAATTATATCCTAGTTTCTTGTCTTACCTTTTCTATACTCTCTTGCTCCTTAGTCATTAGAATATTAACTCTTTTCTTGACTCTAAACATATTAGAGCATTCTTTTAGTAGATTGGGAATTTCTATCTTAGAAAGAGAGGAACCACAAGAAATTAAGGCACCATTCCTCATCTTATCTTCAACATTTATAGCCTCTTTCCTTTTGTGTACTAATTCTTTCCAGATATTTTCAATTACTTTATTGCATATATTCTCCATACTTACATTGCAAATGAATATATACTAAATAAATGCATTTATTATTGTTTCCTTTCCTTCATCATTAACTTTATCATACAACTCAATAGTTGGCATGAGATCATTGTCAATCATATTTTTTGCTAAGGCTCCTAGATTTAAAGATGGTTGATCACTTACTGGAGGAGAGTTAGGCATGTTCTCCACAGGATCAGATGATCCTTCTTCATTCTTCTTTTTATGGACATGGATTCTATAAGTATCCTCCTCTTCCTCTGTCTCATCCATGGAGATATCAACTATGGTTTTTGCTTCTTCTTTGGAGGTACTACTTTTATTTCTTTCCATCTAATGCTCTTCTTTGATGCCAAGATCTATTTCTTCCTGAATTGCATCACTTAGATTTATTTTCCTGTCAACCTTTTGTTTCACTCTTCTTCTTCCTGAAGCAAAAAATGGTGCATCAAGAGGTATATCCTTTCTTTTATATGCCTAGGTACTAGGGCCGATAGGGGTAGCAATATCAATTGATGTAGGGATACTTTGTGCTTTCTTCTTTTCCTTCTCAATGTTAACAACACTGGGGGTAGGTGCAACACTAGAGGATAATCTTCCCAATTTTCTTGGACTAGAGGGTGGTTCAGCTGATTTAGCCTTTCTCTCATCAAGAGCCTCCTTTAACTGATCTAAATCATCCTTAGTGAAAGCCTGTCCATGGATCTTGAATGCTGCAACTTTCTTTCTTCTTTTGGATGTTGTAGCTTCTAGGCATACCTTAGTGGATTTTTCCTCATATGTTCCATGTCGAGGTAGAGAGGGGTCCTTAGGACTTCTCAACAAAATTTCAATGTACCTCTCAGCCAATTGTTCATCAAGTTCATATCCCATTGGCTCAATCTTTAGTGTTCTGGGTTCAACTGCCTCTATGATACATTCATTTGTAGTTACAAGAAAGATTATTTCATTTTTTATATTTCTTTATCAAACTCCTGGGAATTCAATCTCTTTCATGCATCTCATTTTGGAACACTACAAAGAAAGTAGTCAGAGCATTGTTTTATGCCCTGAAATCTCCAAGACTACGCAAATGATAAAAATTTGATGTGCAACCTGCCTATTGCAATCCCATATTATGTCGTTCCTACCAGGTAGCTCCCTTAGGAAATAGAATAGTAGACAAACTAATAAGTGCCAAATTTGAAGGGGTGCTTCTTTGCCTTAGTCATGCTCAAGTTCTCTATAAGTTGTAGCCTAAGCAACTCACATAGATCAAAATATTTCCCATTTACTACCATTTCAAATGCAGCGTGGATTGTTGTAGCAAATACAAAATTCCCTTGGTTGGTGAAATAAATTTTCTATCCAATTATGATGGCAACATACTTGACGGTAGGGTTTGAGATAGGCTTTGTAGTTAAAGCTCTTCCATCAAATGTAGCACCAGTCAGCTTCATTACTACATTATTCTTCACAGCCTTTAGAACTGGAATGGATCTAGTATCACAAAGACTAGTTACGGCTCGAATCACTTCCGTGTTGATTACCCCAGGTACACTTGTCCACAAAAATTTACTATGTACCCTACTAAGAGCCATCTTAACAAAATTTTCCTCCATCTCACTGGAAAAGTTTGCAAACCAGTTCTAAACGTTCAACTTCTTTTGAACTAGGTTTTCATATTTTGGCTTTAGTAGTAGATCATCTCCCATTAATTCACCATCCCATAGATTCCTAAGATCTTGGTGATCAAATTCCTTTAGCTTCCCATGAATATATGTCCTAGTATCTTTAGTGGGTAACACATTGCTCGGAATGTGTGAGAACGCACCCACGGGATCCGCTTCATAAACTTTCCAAGAATGTCTTCTAAATTTGGGTTGGGGTCTCTTAGAGACTTTCACAACGGTAGGTGTGGCCATTTCTCCTCAAACAAATTGAATATTCTTAAGAAAAATTTGCTTTAGATAACATAAAATACCTTTTTCACGCTTTTTCGAGAACTAGGGTATTGATGCAAAATACCTTGAATCACCTCAACTCTCTTCAACTTGCTTTGCTTCTCCCAATTGTGCAAATATGCTATAGCTCAACTTAGCTTCTTGCTTTATGACTTATGATTTTTTCCCTAATTCGCATTTAATGCACTCCAACCTTAAAAGTTGATAAATACTTTATAGAGTACACTGTAAACCCAAAAAGGTTCCGCAATTCTCTGAATCTGCATTTTTTTTTTGGAGTCTTCTTCAACATCTTCATAATGAAAACTTACATCATATTTCCTCATGCCATTGCTTGACACCTCACATATTGGGGGCTTTTTAGATTTTTCTATAATTGCTCCCCTTAAAGCCACTATTGGGTTCAATTTTTAGAAGAGGTATCTACACCAGATGTAGGTAAATATGCATTTAACTCATCATTTTTCTCATGTTCTTCCTTTTTCCTCCAAATCCTTTCCATTTCTTTTCTTACTTTTGTAGGATCCAATTTGTTCACAGGTTTGTTCTTTTGTTCGAAATTAGGTTTCTTTCCAATTTTTCTTCTACAAAATTTTGAGATATGTCCTCGTTTGTTACAAGTGGAGCACACAACTTGTTTCTGATCAAACTGATTTGCATTTATCCTTGATCTGCATTGATTATCCTTATGTCCGAAGACATTGCATGTATAACAGTAGCCTCGAAAAGATTGAATTCTTCTATTAGCATTGAATCTGTTCAACATCATCTAGGTTCTACACTCGGTAGCTCTATGTCCAAACTTATTGCAAGCAAACCATTGTTTAGAAAAGAATCCAACCTTCTCATTCATTCTATTCTAATTCATTCTGTATACACCTAAAATCGGTGAAGACATTTAATTAATTAAATACTATTTATTTAATTAATATCTCAACTACTTATAAATAAATTCTCAATTTATTTATATAGTTCATATCTTCTAATTCTCCAAATCTAAAATCACATTCCTCTAATTTAATTAAATAAACAAATTTCTAAAGATTTTTTTATTTAATTAATTCTCACTAATCCCAAATTTGGAATTCAAGCACATGTCTACAACTTTTCATGCCACCTCACCAAGGTCACATGAAATTAAATAATTCTAATTTTTATCTTCAACAAATTTTCAAACACATGGCTTATTCCTCACACACTTCTTCAACAAACTTTCAAACACATGGTCTTTTTCTCACACACTTTATTCCTCCATCCATTTGGCATGTTGTTTTTGGTCAAGGGATTCCTTCATCCATTTGGCATGTTGCCTTTGGTCAAGGGAACATTCTTCTTTATTCTCTCCATCTCCATAGTTCATCCCTCTTGTTTGAATCTAGACAGTTGATCGCTACCACATCACAAGATGCTTGGAAAAGCCTACAAATACAACCCTTTGCTATAGTATTTTGCATCCCACATTATAGTAGAGTTATCATGTAGGAATAGCTTTGGAGCATTGGAGAATTTGGAGTTTATAGTTAGCATTGTAGAATCATGTTTTTCTTTATAGTTGCATCTAGAATCATGTTTAGCTTTATAGTTAGCATTGTAGAATCATGTTTTGCTTTATAGTTGCATTTTATATCATGCTTTGATTTATAGTTGCATTTTAGTTTATCATATCAATGGTTATTTGAGCATATGTAGAATCATTTTAGGTTCTTATCACAACATTAGCATCATATAAGTTTAACAACATCATCCATTTGTCAATATCTTCATTAGCATAGCATCATGGAATTTTCCACATAGTTGCATGTAGGAACTTAGTTTGAATAGCATCTCATCTCTCAAGTTTTCATTTTAGCAACCATAATGCACATACAAAATTTGAGATCCAAATGGTTTAATAAATCCTTGAGATTAGAGAGCAATGGAATATTTTTAAAGATTTGTTTTGTTGCAAATAGAGTAGTTCTTTGATTCAAATCTTTCATGTAATACGTCTCATTGGTGTTTGTGTTGATTTACTAACAATTCCCACATTTCACACACACACAAATTGGCACCCACTAAATTCTTTGAAGAGAGGCAGATCAACTTTGATTGGTCTTATGCTGACATGTCAGGAATAGATCTAGAACTCATCATGAATCATTTATCACTACCACCTGGTGTAAAACCAGTTAAGCAAAAGTTGATAAAAATGCACCCTCATATTGCTCTCTTGGTAAAAGCTGAATTAAAGAAGCTATTGGATGTGGGATTTATCAGACCTATTGACTATGCCGAGTGGATATCAAATATTGTGCCAGTCTCAAAACTAGACAAAAGCATCAGGATATGTACAGACTTTAGGGATCTTAACAAAGCTTGCCCAAAAGATGATTTTCCTCTACCTAGCATTGACATCATCATAGACTAGTTGAGTGTTGGACACGAAATGTTATCACTTATGTATGGATTTTTAGGGTATAATTAGATAAAGATAGCACCTAAAGATCAAGACAAAACAACCTTCACATGTCCTTGGGGCACTTTCTGCTGGAATGTAATGCCTTTTGGGTTGAAAAATGTTGGAGCCACATATCAAAGAGCAATGACTACCATCTTCCATGACATGATGCACACTTTTATGGAATACTATGTAGATGATTTACTGGAAAATTCATTCACTAGGGAAGGACATCTAGAAATTTTAGACAAGATCTTCACTAGATTGGAGAAGTTCAACGTGAGACTAAATCCCAAGAAATGTGTGTTCGGCATAACATTGACTAAGCTTTTGGAGTATATTGCATTGGCTAAAGGTATTGAGGTGGATCCAATAAAATTTAAAGCCATCATGGAGATGCATCCTCCTAAGAACATCAGTCAACTCAGATCTTTGCAAGGAATATTTCAATCCATCACGAGGTTCATTGCACAACTGGCTAAAAAAACTCACCCTTTCAACCACTTACTACACAAGAATGCCTCTTTCAAGTGGGATGAGAAATGTGAAGTTTCCTTCAATCAACTCAAGCAATATCTGATGAGACCACCAATACTAGTACCACCAACCGAAGGAAAGCCTTTGATACTCTATATTGCAACAACTGATATATCTTTGGGAGCTTTATTGGCACAGGAAGATTCTGTAGGAAAGGAAAGGGAAATTTATTATATCAGCAGGACCTTGAATGGTTATGAGATCAATTAAACCTTCATTGAGAAAGCCCGTTTGGCAGTAGTATTTGCTACCCAACAACTCAGACATTACATGCTGACTCACACCATTAAACTCATCTCTAAAATTGATCCATTAAAGTATCTACTAAGCAAAGCTTCCCTAACAAGAAGACTAGCTAAGTGGGTCATGATATTGAGTGAGTTTGACATCCAATACATAGAAAAAAAAGCCATCAAGGGTCAAGCCATAGAAAATCAACTAGTTGAAGCACCATTGCAAGAAAATCATCTAATGAATATTAAATTTCTGGATGTTGATGTCCTTACAATATCTACACAACAATGGATGTTGTACTTTGATGGCTCTTATACACAACATGGATCAGGTGCATGAATCTTGTTTGTCTCGCCACAAGGACATACCATTCCCAAATCCTACAGACTGATGTTTCCTTGCACCAACAACATAGCCAAATACGAAGCATTGATCATTGGAATAAAAATAGCAGTTGAGTGGAAGATCACAGAGTTACATGTCTATGGTGATTCTCAGCTAGTCATTAACTAGGTGAACAATGATTACCAAACAAAATATGAAAAATTAATGCCATATAAAAGAATGGTTGATGACTTTAAAAAGTACTTTGTGGAGATACAATTTGAGCAAATTCCTAGAGGCAACAACAAAGTTGCTAATGCCATGGCTACCATTGCTTCTCTCTTACATATTCTTGAGAAAAGAGCCCATTATGAGTTCATGGTGGAACAACTATTCAATCCCTCCTATGACAATCATGAATCCCAAGTCATCTACCATCTAGTCGGGGCTGATGCTTCCATCTACGGGAAAATCTATACTTATCTGAAAGACAATACCCTCCCACCCAATTTATCCTGAAACCAAACATGAAATTTCATCCGACAAGCAGCTTGACACACCCTAATAGCTGATTTGATTTATCAACGAGGTCTTGATGGTACTCTCCTTCAGTGTCTGGAATGTAATGAATCTGAAACTAATTTATGTGAGGTCCATGACGGTATTTGTGGCACACATTCAAGTGGCCTAACTTTAGCTAAGAAACTCCCGCGTTTGGGGTATTATTGGCCAAATATGGAAGAGTCATTCCAATATGTCAAAAGGTGCAAAAAATGTCAAATCTATGGAAACTTGATACAGGCCCCGACACAAGAGTTGCAACCTTTCACATCAACATGGCCTTTTTGTTAGTGGGGATTGGACCTCGTAGGCAAGATTCATCCATCTTCATCCAAAAGACACAAGTTTATCATCATAGCCACAAAATACTTCACAAAGTGGATTGAAGCGATTCCCCTAACCACCATCACTAGAAAGAAAATCTCATCATTCATCCTGAATTATATCATCTATCGGTATGACATCCCTTAATCCATTATCACAAACAACGATAGACCATTCAAAAATTAGGATGTCCAAGAACTCTATGAGATGTTCCATATACAACATAGATTTTCTACACCATACTATCCCCAAGGAAACGGTCAAGCAGAGGCCTCAAACAAGACTATCCTAAAAATCTTGAAGAAAACTGTTAACAAGGCTGGACGTGATTGGCATGTTCAACTGAACCCTACTTTATGGGCTTACAGAACCAGTATCCGCACCTCGACAGGAGCAACACCATACACCCTAGTCTATAGATCAAAGGCCATTCTACCTATTGAGGTTGAGCTACCATCACTCAGAGTGTCACTAAAGGGGATTATTTTAGATGAGGATTACAGAGTGTCTAGGTTACAGGAATTGGAAATTTTGGATGAGCATCATCAACATGCAATGGATCACCTGGAAGCCTATTAGCAGAGGATATCTAGAAATTACAATCACAGAGTAAAGCCTAAAACATTTTAGGTGGGTGATTTAGTCCTGAAAGAGAACCCCTGTAACCAACAAGATCAAGAGAAGAAGGGGAAATTTGAACCAAACTGGCTAGGTCCCTTTGTTATTGTGTCAATCTTTGGATTATGAGCATATCAGTTGTCCACACTGGAAGGGGATTTGTTTGATGAACCCCTCAACAACTTGCATCTCAAAAGGTTCTACACCTAAATCATCTAGTGTATCAGAAAAAGTCCTGAAAAAATACAAAATCATTAGAAAATTTCCTAAAAAAATGGTTGCCTTGATGAAAACTTGGCAAACAAGCGTCTTGGTAACAAAAAAAAAAAGATGAGAAAAATACAACAAAAAAAGTGAAAAATAAAAAAAATCATAAAATATGAAAAAGTGCAATAAAAACAAGTAGTGAAAACCCAACAATAGACACTATTTATGATAGGTTATATTTTCCATCTATTTGAGCATGTCAACCATTCACTTTCACCATTCACTTTTGCCATCTATCTACCTATCAGTGGAAAGCTTCATGTACATATCCTGGTATCGTGGTCGTGTCTCACCCTAGACTGAGGGAAAAATACTAAACTCACTGGGGCAATAAACTTTGAGCTTGAATCAATAGACAAATAGCAGTAGTACAACACAACCCAAAATAATGATCATAGTGTAATTCAACATTGAACATCAATCAAACAAACATTAACACATCAACCATCTATATCAAACAACCAAATCAATCAAACCAAAAAAACACTTCAAATGGATGATTGTTCTTCTATATCAAGGATTTATCACTGTGGCATGAATGTTCAACCATTGAACTTTTATTTTTGTTATCATATCTCTGGAGCAACTCAATGATGTATTGAACTAGAGAAGCCAGGAAGGAGTATTATTTTTCTTTGTCTATTGTCTATGAGTTGATCATTATTACTATGCAAATTATTGCGGGACGTGCTCTACAAAGTATCACTAATGACATTCTGAATTTGCATAGGAAAATGGTTAACTCTTGTCTTTTTATGCAAGAAATACTCAGGTCATCTCGGTTTAATTATACCTAGATGCTTGTGTTAACTTGCAATATCAAAAATATGGAAGTAGTACTCAGGTCATCATGGTCTAAATATACCATCGATGTTTGTACTCACTTTCAACATTTTAAAGGCTCAATGATGATAAAAAACATGAAAAATTGACTGTTACGAATGGCAACATCTACATATTAGATCTACATGGTTAAGTTAGATTGCATCCATGTTAATTTGCATCTGTATCTATAGGGTTTCCAAAGCTGCAACAATTCCACAATGATGTTATCTCTCTTATCAATGGATTGAGTACACTTGACATTACCAAAAACACATCATTCTCATTTAGAAAACACATCAGTTGCATCATCATTTGCATACATTAGAAAACATTATCACATCATTCATCCATCCATGCATGCATCACATCATAATATTTGCATTGGAAAACACAAAAAGATGTGCATTGCATCTCATTCACATAATCAAAATCATTCCATATAGTTGCATTAAGAAAGTGGTCCACTAAGCTTAAATGAGTGAGTCTCTTTAGATTTCCAAGAGAGTTGGGAAATATGTCAGGTTTTGTGAAACTTAACTTAACAAATAATCAACTGACAGAAACCTTCCCACAACTCTTGGAAGTTGGATAGATTCACTCATTTAAGCTTAAGACCCTAGAGGTTTTGAAGTCTTGCAAACTTAGTTAAGCATAATCATTTGCATCGCATAATCACAATTCATCTTACATATTATAAAAAATCATCCATATATCATTCCATCATCATTACATCCATACATAATTAGTATAAACATCTCACATCATTTACATAATCAAAATCCATCTCACATAGCATAGGCATCATCCATAAATCATATAGAATCATCAATCATGCATTATCATATCATCATTGCATGCATCACATAATCATCACATAAGCATCATCATATAAACATCATAAGCACATAGAACTAGGTACCATCACATTATCATACATTCATCCATTCATCACATCATCTATTTGCATGAACAAAGTAAAAATAAATAAACTACATCACATTGCATGGGCATAATAAAATCCATCATATTGGCATCATTCATAAAAGCATCATAGAATCACAACACATTAGTTACATCATCATTGGCATCCATAACATATCATATCATTATCATATAGAACATCACATAGCATAAATAATAGAAATCAAATGCATCCATCACAATCATCATGATCCATCATCATCAAATAGAAATTAAATGCATCCATCATAATCATCATATAAACATCATATAGACACATAGATCATAATCATTGCAACATATCATAAACCTCAAAATCATAATGTCAAAGTGTACAAGGATATCCAAAGGTATAAAGAGATACATCAATATCAAAAATGGCAGTGTATCATAATTCTAAAATCAAAGAGGTACATCATCAATGTCTCATATACATCATTGTATATATTGCCAAAATACATCAACAAATCAATAATTAGAGCTATGTCGTGCTCCCCCCTAGACGGTGCTATCATCACATGACCAGTACCTCCCCCACCAGATGGATCAGTACCTCCTCCAACTGATGGACCTGCACTAGGATCTCTCTTATCTCTAGGAAGCGGTTGCGTAACACCCATGCTAACAGTACAATACTAGGACCTGCCTGATCGAGACTGTGCAAAACTCTCCCGCCGCTCGAGAGGAACTGCATCATGATACCTAACTCTGTAGAACTCGACCTCCTATGCAGTACGATGCACCTCTTTGAAATAGTTTGATGACCCAATAGCCACTGCAGCCTGTTGTAGTCTCTCAGTAAGGCCCTCAGCCTGGTCAATCAGTCATCTCAGGGAATCCCTCTCCATAGTCAGAGTGTCAATCTGCCCCTGCATCTATCCCTGTAGTTGCCCCTAGGCCTAGAACTGGGTAAGCTGGGCCTGCACCTGCTACTTAGTTGCATCCCGCTCTGCTGCCAACACAATGATCTACCCCTGGGTTTGCGCTAGTAGAGCTTGAATTTTCTCAAGCCGACCCTGTAAAGTCTCAACCTATACCTAAAGTGCAGCAATCTGTGTCTATTGTTGGGGTGAGGGTAACCGAACCTCCACATGTCACCTCTTGTGAGGAACTCTAAACTCACCAACATCTGACCTTGGTCCTCCGCCACCCTCATCATCTCCCCCATCACTCTCATCATCTCCCTCCTCACTACTCTCCTCCTCCTCATTGCTCCCCTCCTCCTCCTCCCCCTGCTCCTCCTCCTCCCCCCTTTTCCGCCTGCGACCATGACCCACTTACCTCCTCTCCTCCTCTACTAATGGTGTTAGCTCATCTAGGATGGTAATTCATGGAAATTGATACAAAAACATATACTGAGCATACTCTTTTAATATCAGAGCATCAATGATACCTAGATGAACATCCCAAGGGATGGTCTGTAATCCCTAGAAGTGTTGTAATACTACATCATAGGACAAAACCGGTCTCCACTTCGTAGCATCTTGTCATTGCCGTGCATATTGGGCCACTCCTTGGGGCATCCTCTGCACTCTACCATACTATCTGAGTACCCGTAGTAGCAAAAATATTTCAATAATAAATCAGGTCATGCCAATCAGATATATTGACTTACACAAAAATGACATCTCTGTGTCATCCTTAGGCCACTACTCACAATCTAGATAGGGTCTCCATACTACATACTCAAGATCATCCAGGGTCCTCCTCCAATACTCGAGTTTTCCCAGCATAGGCTAAGCAAGTTGACCGACATAAATGTGTACATATGGCCTCATGGCTGGCCATTGTCTATCTCCCACTAGTCGTGCAACTGCTATGTGCTCCCAGGCCCAGACCTGAAGCAATGTAACCCCTGCTAATAAACTTTCCCCTCAAAAATAAATAACTTGATGAAAATCATGGTACAAGCATACAACAACCCCATGCATATTGAGTTCCATGAGAAACATGCTCTCTAGGATCCACCCCCATCCAACTGACATTCCCTTTGACCTGTGATCAGGACAAAGGAACCCTCCAATAAATCTAGCTAACACAGAAGGAAACATGGCATACGCATCAACCATGTCCCTCCAAGTAATCTCATAGCTGCATATAGTATCATCCTCAAACACCTTGCGTAGTGCATTAGTCCCGCCCTGCTCCCGAGAATCATATAGTCCAAGCTATCCAACCACAAGTATCCGTAGAATCTGGTATACATCCTCAAGAGTCACTGTTATCTCACTAGTGGGAAAATGGAAGGTGTTATGCTCACTATGCCACCTCTCCACTAAAGCTATCAGTAAACCCCTGTTAACCTTAATTTGGGGCATATCTATAAGAGATGACAAACCATATCATGCAATAATGGTTGTCTCAGGCTGCATCAGGTGTCGAATCAACTCCCATGTCCTCAAAAAACACTCTCTAATCTGTAGACTCATTAATGGCTCCTATCATCACAAAATCGCAAATCAGTCAATCAAGTAATTGACATCAATCAAACTATCAATCAATCAAAATCAATCAACCTATCAATCTAATCAACTCTGGTGAGACTTTGATCA
>VDFB02281492.1:556501404-556540133 GCA_007258455.2 Sequoia sempervirens
TGCTTTTTTCATCATGTCATCATCTCTTTACTTCTTTCATACTTTCATACATTTATACGGCTATATATTTGCTCATCAATTAGGTTGGCCTAATTGGATGTGAACATACAAAATTCAAAGTGATTTTTTGACCCAATGCAAAAATATTTTTGGTGCACAAAAAAAACATATCAAACACAAATTAGGTTTTCCCAGACCTAATAAGGAACACTTTAAACATTCATAAGACCAACAACTCTTAACCTTGTTGGCCAAAAGAATGCCAAACTTATATCATTTAGATATCTTAGCCGGATCAACCAAAGTTGCTAAAAGCTCATTCATAGCTATAAATGATACTCCTAAGCAACATATCAAAAAAATCATAGAATTATCTTCTACTGAGAGAATTTTTGGATCAAAATATCAGATTAGTGTAGATACACAGTTTACTTAGCCGATTACCAAACAATGTTGGCATCAATGAAAACAAACCCAGAGGACAACTTCTTCATTCTTCCAACACTAAGAAGCCCTCTATGAAATACTTGAAACAAATGATATTTTATTTTTCCTTGTAACAAGGAAAGTGCTAAGAATTACATAGGGAAGGTCATGATGGAAATGAGAGACATAGAAGACAAGGACAATGGATAGGATTTCATGAAGAGTTATAATGACATGATAGTCATAGCAAGAGCCAAATTCCAAATGCTAAGCCATCAAGTAGACTTGAAAAGGGGAGGAAATAGAGTAATAAGAGGTCATAATCAAGACAATGGCAATATGAGACAAGAAGTTCCTTGACATGTTTAATTAGATGATAGTCTTCATAGTGCACACAACATAGTAAAAAAAAGTGTAGGCTTGTGAGGCATAAAGATATATCTCCTCATGGATTTATGATAGTCTCTAAATTATATATGATTGGATGGTGGGTTTTGAGTAGTAGAGGTAACATGTTGAGTAGAGAGGTCAAACACCAAAAGAGAAAGATAGTGGTGATTCCATGAAACATAACATGCCATTTATCTCATGAATGCATCAAAGAAATGCTTGGTGGAAGACGACAAATATGTCAATATGCATGAGGTTGTTGAGGTTGACCATATTGGGACTATTGTAGCTCCATGAGTTTCTTTGGTTGTGATCGGGTAATGTGAATGAAAATGTAGGTGACCAGAAGACTAAGATGACACTAACCCCTAAGATGCACCTAAGTGAGGGCGTCCTAGATGATTAACTAAAGGATTGATAGGATGATAGATCGATTGGTTGGTTGGGTGATCAATAGGATGACTATGGATTTTTGATTGGATTGATTGATTGGATTGAGCGATAGGATTAACTCTAAATTAAATTCAGGAGCTGAACTAGATGATGTAGGATGCTAATGATTGGATTAGATGATAAAAAAAGGATGATTACGATGCAAATTCACCTCTAGATGGAAGTAGATTGATGAGGCCATGAGGGATTACTAACTTGGGATGGATGATGGTCCCAAGTGAGTATGGATGATGATGATTAGGGTCATTTACCTAACCCAATTGGATAAAAATTCCCTAAAATGATGTCTAGGGGATTTAGATTGATGGATCGATGATGGGTATGCTATCTAAGGATTTCCTAAGATGAACCTATGTGACTAGATCGATGATTTGATGACTTTTGAAAAATGAAAATGCATGAAAATGATGATTATAGGAAGGTGGATGATGATAAAAAAAAATTGATCATAGGAATGGACTCAGAACACGGCAGGCTTTCAGTGGTCAAGAGGATTCACTCTCTGGTTTTTGTACAGAAATCGGATTCACCTCTATGTGTAATGAATTATCCTTTTCACATCACAAGTTTGCCTATCTAAAATTTTGCAGGTTCGCGCCTATGTATAGCAAGGTCACCCATTTCTTCAGTTGTACAGATCAAATACATAAGATCGCCTAAAAAGGTTGTAGATTTGCCTAAGGTGGGGTATGTATGGACGGGCGAAAGCGTGATCACCTCTCAGGAAAATCAAGTTCTCCTATCTAGGTTTAAGGATCGCCTCTATCTTCAGATGTACAGTCAAAACATGAAAACACCTATTGGGGGAGCAAGATCACCTATTTCTTCAAGAGTACGAATAGGGATGGTATGGACTCAAGAGTGGATTTGACTATCTACAACACGGGATCGCATGTTTCCTCAAGTGTACGGATGAAGGGGTATAGACTCAAATGTAGGATTTCCCCTATGGAGAGCGAGTTCGCCTATTCTAAGGGATGTATGGATGGAGGACTAGAATGACTCAGACTCATATTCACTTATTTGGAAGACGAGTTCACATAATCATAGAACGTGCGTATACAGATTCACCTAACTACTAGACTTGACCAACGGATTTTCCTTTGGAAGAAGCGGGTTTTCCTATCTAAGCTGACTAGAGTAGACTAGAAAAAGATGCGGGTTTTCCCCTCTATGGGTAGGATCGCCTATCCATAGTGAAAATTTGTCTCTGTAGGAAGCAAATTCTCCTCTGGGGAAGGGGATGGACTATGGAAAAGGACAAAAATAGCAAACAATAGACAGTGGGCAAAGACCGACTCAGACTAAAGACACTCACTAGCATATCACAAGAAGACACGCCAGACAACACAAGCCTAGAATTAGTGATAAGGTTTTACAAGATCAATGTAGGCCCACCACCTTGGGGGTTACCCAAGGTTAATACTTTCTGATACTAGGGTGCATCACCCTTTCTTGTGAAGGCGGATAGCTAGAGATATAGTGGCATAAGGTCATCAACAGATGCCACAACTCACCTTCTCTCTCTCTCTCGAGAACTATTGTAGTTCACCACAAGGATTTCTATTTTTACCTAAGAGAGTACATGGTGAGTAACTTCAGGGTGTCATCTGTAATCCCTACACTACACCAAGCTGTGACTAAAATATAGGTTTTAAACTAGGCTATACTGGTTATCTCATGAATCCTTGATACACCAATAGGGTGCGTGAGGCACAACCATGAACACCAGCCCATCAAAAGCATGGGTCTAGAGCCCTAGCAAGGTACTGGAAAATCGGACCAACCCTACATGTCTTAACAAGGAATCACCCTAGTATCGACGCTTCACTAAACATGATGTGACTGGATTGGGGTATAGCTTTAGCTCTCCCCCATTTATATACCCCGTTGGTGACATGTGGTTCAGATCATCCTTTGGGGTGATGAAATCCCCAAGCAGGTCTCCTAAAGGGAAGGAAGTGTTAGGTGTTTCTGATCCCCAGGTTCGCACGTAGTGCAAGGGGAGAGCATACGCACAAAACTAATACCTCTTAGGTGGAATTAACTGGACTTGAGTTCGCTATGATTTTTGGTCCCCAGGCTCACTGTGGGAGAGCATACATCAATAGCAAACTCCAAACATGGAAAACAAGATTAATTCACCCTTTGATAAAATGAAATATTCCTATATTAGTATGAATAAAAGACACACACAAGCTAATCTAGGGGTCTTTGACCAATCGTCCTGTAACCAACATGTCAATAGTTTCACCTCTGGTCTTCGTCAAATGTGTGACAAGCTATGCAAATCGTTAGTGAAATCTCACAATCACAGACAAACGAGTCTGCTAATTAGTAGCCAAATCCAGAATTGAACAAAAGTGTAAATTAAAAAATTTAGCATTCTAGATTACCTCAGGTTCGCCCCTGTGTAGGGCAGATTCACCTATGTAAAGATGTCAGGATCGCCCTTCTAGTGGAGGGACGAACACACAATCGCTCTTCGAGTGGAGAGACATATGTGAACTTTCCTCTATAAGTCAAGCAGGATTGCCTATTCTATTAGAAAATTTTCCTCTTCGTATGACTTAAAGCAAGTTCGCCTTTGAAAGTCTAGTTCTTGGTTGCCTACTGTGAACTATCCTTTTCAGTGAAGTGGCATATATGATTTCACCTAAGACAAAGCAAGTTTTCCCCTGCATCAAGCGAATTCACCTCTGTAGTGTGAAAATCTGAAACCTATAAGAATAAAACAAGCAAAAAACTTGAAAGGACCTATGACATGGGTCCTACCGGGTGTGCCAGAAATGTGTGCAAGTGTTTTTCTTAATCTAAAATGCAAAAAAAAAAAAAAATTCACAAAAGAAAGAACGCAAACAAAACAATCAAGATTAGCCTTGTTTAACCCAAACAAAATAAGCAATAAAACACCAAGTTTACCTTGCTTGAGTTGTCTCCTTTGGTTGGCCCTTTGATGTTGATTTTGTGTGCTCCTTCTTTGACAAATGTCTTGAAATGATGCTCAAAATGTTTGTGGTGCAATGAATAATGTAATGGTAGATATGGGTAGTGGATTTGATGCAAGATGAGTGCTTGAATGGCTGCAACAATGGGGTTGAAAGATTGAGTGAAAGAGTGCTAAAGTTGGCGAAGTGTGTGATGTTTGAATGAAGCCAAAATCCACCATATTTAGGGAAAAGGCCTCTAAAGAAATGGATGGCCAAGATTGCATCTAGGTTAGAAGATTAAGGGTTGGGATATCTTGAGACATCAAAAGCATGAGGAGGTGACATGTGGAAGGGGATGTGGACAAGGGAGGATGACATGTCAAGGAGGTGGCAATGAGGTGGATGCCACATGAGGTACTTGCATGTACCTTGGGAATGGGAAAGATCTCCACATAAAGGAGTTTCTATCCATATGTACAATGAGAGGACAAGTGAGGAATTAAAAATTCCTCACAAATCCTCATGGGGGTTGAGAAAGGAATTAAAAATTCCTTATGGGGGATGTGAGGAATTAAAAATTCCTCACAATTCATGGGAGTAATAAATTTGAATTTAAAATTCCTAGAGACGAGGGGATGACTTCTCCAAAAGGAGAAAGTCGTTAATGAAGGTTGACTTAGGGGTATGCCATAAATGGCCTAGGGGATTAGGTTAGCTTTAATTACTTATTTAGGTTGTGCAAATGAGGGATTAGATAGGTTAATGGTGGATTAAGGTCAAGTGGAAAAATATGGAGGATGTGACACTAATCACTATTAGTGATGTGCACATCCTAATCACAGATTAATTAGACTAATCTGGATTAGGAGAGGATTATGGAGGATGTTGACAAGGAGAGATAAAGGATGAATTTAAAAATTGATTTTAATTCATTTGGGAAAAGTGACTAAATTAAATAAATTAGACTATTTATTTAATTTAGAGAGGAATAAGAGTACGGTATTTAATTAATTAATCAAACACCTTAGGGGACATTAGGAATAGGATAAATATTAACCAAATAATGAATTATTTAATTAATATGGTTTAGGGATGCAAGATAGAAGAATAGAAGAGTAAATTTGACCTTATGCGGGTGGTCAAATTCAGGTGTCTACAATATGCAAGGCTAAACCTTCTATTAAAATAAAGTTTTATTAATATCCTTAGAACCACTTATAAAATAAGTGTGACCACTAATGAATATTATTCTCTAAGAATCTAGTATCAAATACAAATAAGGGGATGTGACTAAGATGCTATAATATTTCTATCCCTTGGATGCAACCTCATTTATAACTTAATTTAAAGTAGTATAGGATTTTCCTTTGCTAATTTTGATCAATAAGATTTTCTCACCCATGCTTCTAATTCCATCTAAAACTTCTGGAAGTTCCAAAAAACACCTTTGGGTGTTTTCTTTATTAGACAAAGGAATAACCATCATTCTTAATTGTAATCAAGCCCTTACAAAGATTGAAAACATGTTACACATATATGTAAGTATTGATGTAATTAAGATTAAGATTGATACAAGTATTGAACTAAAATACTTTAAATGTTTGATACCTTTTTATATGAATTGATGATCCAAAATTATATAAGATGTATTTGTACATGAAGACATGAGAAATATGATATACGAGCATTATTGGTTATATTGATGGTATAATGTATGTTGTGTTATGATTATTATGAATGTCATGTGTATGTTGAAAAATGTCACATCTATGTTTAATCACCATCAAGTGTGTTGAATGTGTGCAATTAATGATGATTATGTTGAAAAGATGCATAGACTAACAAATATTATGCATAAGCACCTACTTATGTATGTTCATGAATTTCACGTGTATATATTTTCACATCAAACTCACTCAAACATTCCTACATTGGTTCATGTTGGAACCTACTTAATAGTCAAGCAATGGTGAAGATTTTGTACTTTTCTTTTAGATTGCAGCTCTCTCTCATCAGCCCTTATGAAAGCAACAATATTTTATTCCTTTTCATGATCTTTTGAGTTCTTTTTCATATAGTTTAGTTTAAGATTTAAAGCAGTTGCTCCCTCATCATCCCTTAAGATTGCAACATCTGTTTCTTGGATAGATTTTTCAATGTCTTGAATACTTTTATGTAGCTTTACAACATTTTTTTTATTAGTTTTGGGGGTGTCTTTTTTATTACAAAATGCAGATGTTTCTTTTAACAAGTTCCTTGAGTATAGTGGAGGAACTAGGAGTTTTCCTTCTATTTTAGTTCATGAGGTTCCTACATAACTAGTAGTCTTCGTGAAAACCATTACCATCATCATAGGGATTATATTTTTGGTGTCTTCATTGAAGGTTTAGATTGATCACATAAGGGGGCCATGCACATTCTCCTTTGGGACTCATTTTTACAATTCCTCATTATTTCCAAGTTATTTACATAATATTGGGATAGTTACTTAGCTATAATATCCCTTTGTATCCTTGCAAACCTTAAATTGACCTTATTTCTTACTAGAAAATCTCCTAGAATCATTGGTCTCATATTTCTAGGCCTATTTTCAATGAATCTTGACTTCCCATGGTTTTAAAAATATCTCATTCTTATCATCTTATTTTGAAACAATATTTCTTGTCACTTTGTTTCATTTCTTAGCTTTTTTCCCACTTTATTTAACAACTCAATTTTAAAACACGCTTATCTTGTACTTGATCTCATTGATTCCATCAACTCATACCATAGTTTTTGCATCACATAACTTGTATACTAGACATATTATAAATTTCATAGTTTTATATAGTTTCCTTGCAAACTATCTTTTTCACTTTTCTATTTGTGAAGCTTATTTTCTTGACTTATTAAACGCATGAAAATTAGTGAACTTGTATTAGTGAAAACCTTACAAGGAAGGTCATTTAGGAAATATTTGTATTCCTAGTTGCATTCATCTTATCAAGAGAAAACAAAATAATATTACATTCTTATACATATAATTTCTTTTCATAGTTTAGATTTTCTTTTCATAGTTAGTACCATAATTTTTGGAATCAAAATAAGTATAAAATCCAAAAATAATAAAAGATCTCAAATCTATCAAAATATAAAATAATCTTATTGTGCATCCCTTGCACTTTGATGTGCCTTGGGTTTAGACAAAACATAATTCATGATTTGTAAGAAGAGGGTATTATCATTCCTGCCAATCCCATCCTCTTTTTTGAGCAACTTGGTGTGCTTATATAATATTTATTCCCTTGCCAACCTTAAGAGTTCGTTCCCAACCTAGGAAAAGGTATAGGCAGCCCAACGTATGTCATTTGTTTTGATGCACTAATTTCAAAAGGAAAATCCAAATTTCAAGATATCTATCATAGCCAAAAGGGAAATTTAACTTTATTGAAAGGATAAATACCAAAATGAAACTATATGGACTAAGGATGTTAACGGATTAAGCAATAAAAGGCTAAAGGATGTTGTAACTATAAAGACTAATGATAAAGGGATCAAATTTGGTGAAGTTTCCCAAGGAAGCCAAATTTAGTAGTACTATAACATGAGTGAAAATGATATGTAATTCATAAACTATTAAAGTTAAAGATAGCAAAAAAATCAATAGATATAACATGTTATTTGTTGATGTCGTGTTCTACACACTTTCTCAACACAGGCAATGCATAAGTGCACTGCCTCTCTTGAAAGGAGACTTCCAACAATAAGTTGTTGAAAATCACCCCAAGGTCTCTTAGGTGTCAGGTCATGACTTGCATGGAATTCCTCAGTTGATTATGCATGTGATTTTGCTAGTAATCACTAGGCAGACTTACATAGTTGGGTAGGACGAAGTGGATCTTGAAGCTTGAAGTTTCTAAGATGGAAGTTGAGGTGCACTTCGATGCAGGTTCGAAGAGCTATCTGAAACTTCAACGTCTTTCTTAGGTTTTGGCTTTACAATGTGTAATGAACCTTAACTTAGGTTATTTATAAAAAAAGGAAAAAAGTGCAGGGAAGAGGAGAGTTTCCTGGATCTGCAATTAACTATGAATAGTGATCATGGAAATTCTGCTATGGACAACTTCCTTCAAACAAGATTCCATTTAACCAAGAAACCTATAGTATTATGAAATATGTGCTATCTTTTGAACAACAATCTAAAACCAACTAGAACAACAATGTAAATCTAACTAAAACATCTAACTATAGGAGATTGAATCATGAAACATGTAGAGAAACTCAGAAAATGCACCAAAGTTAATGTATTTCCATTAAATTTTTTGCAGTATGTCATTACAACAACTCAACTCTCTCTTGAAAATGAGAGGAGACCCCCTTATTTATAGTGTCCAAAAGGTAGAATTAATAGCCAAGATTAATTTGCATTGTGTGGCCATGATTCATTACAAATTAGGGTTCTACCTACCCCATAATATTTTATAATTTAAAATACAACTTTGTCTTTATCCCTATTTTGTCCTCTAGTGACAACACTGTAGCATTTTGTCTTTTTGCTAATTTCCTTTTTGTTGTAGCTATTCCTTTAGGAACTCTTCATCAATAATAGGTTTTCCTTCCTACTTCTTGAAAGCTGCATACTCTATAAATTTTAGAATCAGCAGTTGGAGTTTATCCACGTCTACGATTTCAGATCGCAACACCTGATAACTCCACTCTTTGGATTGTTTGGTGAGCTTTTCCCAATCTTTATCATATTTTTCAATGTGGTCTTAGAACATCTTTGACTGGGTGAAGGCTCGGGTAGCGAAGCTGATGAAATCAGTGGTGATTTTGTCCGACATCATGTCCTCGATCTTCTTCTGGAAGTAGGGTTTTATCTTCTCTGGATCTATTTGTATGGTAGGCATATCATATCCTGTCAGCAGCTTCAAGTATTGAGTACAATCTTCCCTAATATCCTTAGCCCACTCGATATCTGCATTCACCTTATAGAGCACCGGTTCCTATAACGCCCCGTCACACAAACCCCAAAGGAACAAGTAAAAATGCAACAAATTTTTTTTGAAGAACATAAGAATTGTACTTAAGTATTCCAACATAACAATGTTCTAAGTTGCACAAATAAATCCCTTGGGGTACATGAGGTGACATTACCAAACAAACCCATAACAAAGATAATAGATAAACATTAAATATTCAATTACGTAGATCCATTCATTCACATATCACCATTTAAAACATCCATTAATAATAACCACATTAATAAGAGTAATCCATATGAACCATACATACAAATCACAAATAAATTAATCATGAAGATATTAAGTATATATATTTCCATAGATACAACATAACATCAACAGTATTAACAAATGGTAGTTCACAAATGATTACATGGTATGAATATACATTACATCAGTCTGATAGTACATCACAATAATCATATATACAAAATTACATCAAAGTCTTCCCAACGCACGTGGGAATGATACATCAATAAATGAAATACATATGTAATACAAATATACATCTAGCAACATATGAATCTTGGATCAACTGCATCTGCAAAACTATGCATAGAATAGTACACCTGCATCCAAGCGGACCCAACAGGGTGCGTAGCACGTTCCACCCAACCACCCCCATGTTGGGAGTAAACAAGGAAGGATCCCCGACCAAGCACATCTAACAGTAACAAAAGACTAACTCCAAACAAGATAACATAATATCAAAAGACCACTCACAAAAATAAACAACGATAAATCACCAAAAGACATAACAATAGACCACTTCTAGAGGACTTCAATAAAACAACACAAATGGAATGCTAGAGGAGAGTGTCATCGCATGGCTTCACATGGATTATCTAGACAACCTATCACAAGGTGTCGCCTCCATCTATACATGGATTATCCAGACAACCTAGCTCAAGCTGCCGCCTCCATCTATGGTTATCCTGATTTCCTATCGCAAGGTGTCGCTCCATAGGGTTACTCATGCGGAACCGTTATCCTCGTGTGACGACAAGGCAATGATCTTGCCAACCACGGCCTTCTCGGCCCACCTTTAGTCTACGATAGCACTAATAGGGGATGAGACATCCATAATTATCTTATTAATGTTTAACCACTCTCCCATAATTAATTACTTAGGTTATCACTTATTACTTTAACTCTACGCGGGTTACCCTGACAGCCCCTTTGTGTGTCGGCCCCCACTTAGAGCCACTCTCTCTAGACACCCAAAAAATAAAATCTAACACCAAGGGATTGTACCACAAGAACACTGAACCAACAAATGGAACATCCGCGAGGCAAAACCATCTCGCCCAAAATCATATGAAACACATCCATAAAATGGTACAATCCATGTGTAAACCCAAATCACAACCATAGTCAAAACATAGGCCAAATGTCAAATTACAAGATCAAATATAACATCAGTATCCCCACCTCTGGAAGTTCCTAATCAACAACTTAAGCTCCTATAAAAGGAAAAACTAACTCTAGGGTTTTCCCATATGATATAAACCCAAATAAGAGAAAACCACAATAGATCCAACAACTAATCTCAAGAGAAAACAATTACATGAAACAACGCCATATAAAACATTTCCAATACACAATAATTTCATCAAATAAATAAATCAATAACTCAAGAATATTTGATTTAAATAAAAACACAATTTATTTCTAATTTTCTCAACTACACTTAGCATTGCAATTTTCTTAAAATTACCCAATTAAATTCATAATCACAGCATATCAAATCTTATATATATATAAATAAATATACGTATATACGCTTTTTATGCGTATATACATATATACATATATATGTATATATAAAATAAAACATATATTAAATTCATGTTTTTAAATCATATTATAAAAATTTCCCATATATTACGATATAAATTTACACACATATATATATATATATTAATATATATACATATATGTATATATATACATTATAATATATACATATATATATATATATATCTAATATATATAAATCAAATTTAATAACGAATAAATGAAATAGCATAAAAAAAGTGAATTTTAAAAAAACTTTTAATCAAACCCTACCACGCAGGAAGTACTGCGTACCTCCCATAGGGGAGGTCGCAGCCCCACGCAGCTGCTGTGCACAGCCTTGGCTGTTGTACGCAGCCTGTGGTGTTGTGTACAGTACCGCGGGGTCGGGGGTGGTACGGCCACCACTGACCACCTCCCCCCCCCATATAATATTTTTTTATTTAAAAAAAAAAAAATTCCAGCATTCAAACATAGGCACGGAAAAAGAAAAACGCACATTAATAAATTTAAATTTTATATTTTGTTCTTTTCAAAAGAATCTCAAAGAAATAAATATAAATATAATTTTATTTTATTTTTTTATTCTTTTTCCAAGAACTCTTTACAACATTCTTTTTGTATGAATTGAAAGTATATATATATATTATAAATGACAGAATCTAAATGTGTATATATATATATATATATACTAGTTCACAAGATTTAAAGTAATTAATATGAACAATCCGTTGATTTTTCACCAAACACAAAATAAATAGGGATACAATTTCTAATACCCTAACAAATTGATTCTCCTTTCAAATCACAAATTTCACAACTAAATTTTTATTGAATAATTTCATAAGGTTTCACTATAGTTTTCTACAAAAAATTTCAAAGGTTTATTACAAATAGATTTCAATCACAGAACCTTCTTTCAAAAAAAAATAGAGAAATTGATTTTCAAACATGGCAGACAAGATTTTGTTTATAGGACAATAAATCAAAAGAAATAATAATTTTAAAAGAACCTGGAGTCCTTCATTCGAAGAAGAATCCAACACGATAGCCTTCTTCCTTTTTGAAAGTAGAAACCCCTATGCAGCTTCTTCTCAATTTCCTTCCTTCAACTAATTTTTGACTCAATCCTTTCTTCTTTTCTTACAAAAAAACCCTTGTGTGTAAAAACTTCCTCACAATAAAATAAATAAAATAATAATAAAGCTCTTCTTCTTTTTCCTCAAAAATCCTCCGCATTCATTGGTTTTTTTCTTGCTTTTAAAAGCACACACTTATCTCACATTTTATTTATTAAAAATTCATTATTGTCACATGATATTATCCTCACAAGATATTCTCTTCTCATTTTCTAATTTAAATATCTTGAAAAAGATAATATATAATTATCACCCACATTATTTATTTAATTTAATTACTTACACCATTTAATTAATTAAATAAATTTTGAATTTACAATATTTAAATTCCAAATTACAATTATTCACAATTAATCATATCCACAAAATATCATTAATTTATCCCACATAAAATAAAGATAAATTAAATGACAACTAACCATAATAAAATAAATAAACAACCACAATATTGAGACAAGGAAAAATCCAAAACCAAGACACAACAAGACTCACAACGAAATGATGGACTTGGGATGGGGACACTTCCTTATCAACTCCCTTTTTCAACATTGTACCCGTTGGGTTAATTTAATGCTCGCCCTGTCCTGCCGAAACATGTGGAATCAAGACTTTATTCCTGCAAATCCTGCATACAAACAAACATCAAGTAACATGTAAATCTCCATTGCAGACACACCGTGAAAGGAAATTCAGGGGTAGCAAGGCGCTCGCAAGCGAGTGATGCTACTTCGTCCTTTCACCAAGACTCACTAACAATCCACATCAGAAAACATAGCATCATAGAATCACAACATCGTCACATATAATATTAAAGAAAACTTTAACATAATCAAATAATCTAACCACCACATAATGTATCATAAATCATCATAATAATGTCAAGTGCAGCAAACCAACCAAGCTATGAATCCACACACAACCAAGTCGATGAACTAATCACCACCACAAATAAAGTATCAAACCATCACATAAGAGTATCAAAGAGCATTAGCAACATGGGGGTATTACATCCTCCCCCCCTAGAACATGGCTTACTCCTGGAAGCCAGTAAATAAATATGAGTAAGCCTCTCTAATATGGGACGCATCCTCCCATGTCGCTAAAGTCTCGTCATTCGGGTCCCACTGAACCCGCACATGTTCAATATCTTTGCCCCTGAGGGCAAGTCTCTGATGCTGTAGCACAACCATGGCCTCTACCGGTAGCCTCTACAACTGCACCCTAGTAACCAGCCTAGCGGTCGTCAACCACATAAAACGCTCGATGTGACCTGCCCGCATCACCCACCGTCGGCTCATAAGTGGCTGGTCTCTGACTATAACCTGTAGTGTTCCCCTGTGGATATTGTATGGAAATATGTCCCTATTGCCCACATGAGAAATAGCCTGTGCCTCACCCAAATCCTCTGACCCCAGACGGTGCACTCAACTGCTGAAAACTACCTCGAGAAGGTGTCGACTGTGTGCTTTGTGCCGACTACACAAAACAATCTAGTCTATTCGGATGCCAACTTTGGTTCTTCCTGTTCTAAGATCTATCTCCCTGCTGAGACTGAGAGTTCTCAAGTCTTGACTAGGAGTGTTGTTGCTGCTCACCCTTAGTGGGTGCTTGATGGCCTTTAGAGGACCCTGTAGCCAGGACCGAACCTCCATGAGAAACAACACCCAATGTCGGTGTACTACCGATCTGAACTCCTGTGTGTCCTCCCAATGCCATTGCCAAATTTTCTTCTACTAGCCGAGCCTTCTCAACCGCTACCTCCATTTTCTTCAGCTCGAAGACTCTAACTCCACCACTGATTCAATCATTTAAGCCCCGAACAAAATGTTGAACCAACATTCCCTCATCATGGTTGATTCCTACATATTGCTTCAATTCATAGAATTGTTGCTCATACTGTTCAACAGACATCGACACCTGCCTAAGGCCATGAAACTCATCTGCCCTGTGTTGCCTCCAATGATTTGAAAGGAAGCGAGCCCTGAACCTATCTAGAAATAACTCCCATGTGACCACGCTGATATCAAGATGTAACTTTTTCCCTTCCATCAGCCACCAAGTGGATGCGAAGCCTCTTAGATACATGATTGTGCACCGAGCCTTGGTATTGCTACCATAGGGGTGCATCACAAAGCATTGATCCAAATCAATTAACCATGTTTTCGCTTCTAGACCTCCTCCAGAGCCATCGAATGTAGGCGGGTGTGCTCTCACCAAATCTCTCATATGCCCAGCTATCACTGCATCTTGATCTGTCATTACTTCCCTTCGCCGTGGTGACCTTTCCCTTTCTCTCTTGACTCGTTGCTCCTCCTCTAGCCTGGGTCCCAACAGATCAAGAATCTCCCCCAGAAGGTGCTGCAACTGTCCATCTATACCAGGTTGTTTCGGGTTCTTCCCACCACCAAACGAATTGTTTTGAGGACTTTGTCGTTCCTCATGCTCAGAACTGTGGGAACTCGGTGGTGATGGACTTTGGTGATTGGCTCTACAGCCACCACCTTGGCCTCTTCCTCGACCACGACCTCTACCTTGAGGCATGATCCTGCACAACAATTAGAGTTATGTAAGAGAAAGAGTTAATGCAAAGGTTGCCTAACAAACACAAACTACCCAGAGAACCCAGTGTTAGCAACCTTGGTTTTGATAGCTCCAACCTTTCTTTCTGATTCACAAAATCATGCTTCTAAACATCCACCAGCCGGTGGTCGTCCCTTTTGAAGGCGAGCTCCTTTTCCCAAGTCACACTTGGTAGTTTAAGAATAGCCTCAATCTTTTGGTAGGTGGACTCATATCTTGCTGGGAAGTTATTGCAAAGCTTCCTCGTACCCTCAAGAGACTGTTGGAGATCCAAGAATTTGTTAGTTTTCTAGACAGCACGATTGATGCCCATGTTTCCAACGTATAGGACCTACCAGAACCAACGTTTTGTAGTCTTATCCAGGTTCTTTCTCTTTTTCAGCTTGTCTATTTTCTCTTTTGACAATAGTTGCGGTGGAGCCCCGAACATGGGAGGTACTTCTTTGGTGAAGGACCAAAGTTGGATCTACGCCATCAGGTTAGCCACCTGTGCCTTGAGCTCTTCTTTTGAAATCTTATCCTATTGTATTAGGTGCACTACTATGGCAATAGATTCTTGGAGGTGGTCTACCTTTTTCTCTCTGGTAGTCATTCCCAAATCAATGGTAGAGACATTGTAGCTTATCGCTTCTGCTCCCACTATTGGCATTGCTACTTGGATGGTCCTAGATCCAGAGACATCCATCATCACCTTGGATCTGATTTTTGGCTTCTTCTCCCTCTTGGTGCTAATTTGTGCCCTAGCTAAGATAGCTTCCAACCTTGCTCTTGGGTCAGCCAGGGCATGAACTTTCTTCTCAAGCTTCTTTTCTAGCCATTCGGGCATAGCAGATTTTTCTTTAGGTGATTCATGATCACCTTCCTCTTCATTCATTTGGACTTCTATTTCTTTATCTTTGGGAGCTTATTTCTCCATTTCAGTTCCTTCTCCCTCTTCCTCATCAGATTCTTGGATGAACACATGGTGTTTGATGGGAGACTTAGTAGACAATCGTTCCTTGGGACCTTCTTCTTTCTTAGTCTCCTCTTCTTCCTTTTCTTCAACTTCATTCTGTTCATCCTTATGCACATGCTCTTCGGGCTATTCAATTTTGAGGCTCTTGTCTATTTGAACCTCGTCTTCAGGTTTATCCTCTTCTACATTCTCTTCTTCCTTATGAGGTGATGGCGCATCTTCATGTTGTTTCCTTTCTTGTTCTTCTTGTCCTTCAGAGAAAGGTATTTCTTTGTCGTGTTTAGGGCTTTCCTCTTGCTGTTCACCTATAGGAAGCTCCACATTTTCTTTTGCCTTGTCATCTTCTTTCCCTCCTTTGGGGAATGACCTTTCTACTTTTTCTCTGACATCCCTCAGTTTCCTAACCAACTCTTCTTCAAAGTTCGAATCGAATTTTTGCACAATAATTTTGCTACCGATATCTTCTTCTTCATCTCCACTTTCAAAAGATCCTGTTTCTTCTCCTTCATGAACCACCTCATCAATTCCTAGGTGCTTATACCCTAGATTTTCATGATATTCATCTGCCTCCTCTTCCAATGCTTTTGAGGCTTCTCTTTCTCACCGTGCCAACTCCTCGAATATTTTCATTGTAGCTTCCATTGTTGGTGGCTCTGTCAGAGGATTTGAGGGAGGGGCACGGGAAAGGACCTATGCTAAGGTAGCTTGGATGGTGGGATCCATCAGTACTTGGGAAATCTCACAGGGTACAATTTGCATGTGCTGCAAGAATGCCTCTGGCAATGTGAGTGTTGGTATTGGTATTGTTGCTGCTACCAGTGGAAGTGATGTGATGGGGGACATAGACGTGGAGGAAAGTGGAGAAGTGGTAGTAGAGGAGGAACTAATCAATATTATGGGCCCAGTTGGTGAAGAGGAATCAAGGTGGACCAAAATATCTACTATAGGTGGGGATGTAGCAACCATAGCTTGGGAAATAGGCGAAGGGATAGCAACATCAGAAGCGGTCGGTGGAGACTTCGGCTGATCCATCTCCATTTCTTCTCCCTCATGAAGGGGATCTTCTTGAATTGTGGGCAGTCCTATGAGGCTTCCTGACCTTTTATGTTTCTTCGAGGGCTCACCCTCTGAAGCTTTCCTTGAGTAAAATTTTGGATTCGGTTGTTGTTCTTCAGTCTCTTTTCTTTTCCTCAATCTTGTGAGTGGGGGAGATTTAGATGCTTCTCCCATTGAGGTGGTAGTAGCAACATAATTTGTGGCACTAGGCTCACTTTTGAGCCCCTCATATGTTAGGACAACCCCTTGTTGCTTTAATTGGGCTACCTGTCCATCGACCCATTCCTTGGCATGATCCTCAATGGGCTTGTTTATAATATCAAGATCATCGACCTCCTGTTCATCCTAATCTATTGCTGACAGTGGTAAGTTGGCGATTTCATTGTACTTGGGGTGCATGACTGTGCTCTTGTCTTCCTCCACTTGATTAGGGATAGGAAAAAAATTCACCCTTTTCACGAAGTATGCAGTCATTCGCATGTAATGCCTCATGCGTACTTCCTTATCATCTTTGCAATTTTCCTAGAAATCTTCAACATGATGCAGGTGGGAATACTCTGGTCCCAGTGCTTTCCTTATGTGCCCATATGGGTCCATCCATGGGTGAGTAGTGTGAAGATTGAAACGGTATTCTGCTAGTTCCTTCTTTGAGTTCCCTAAACACTAAGAGGTTTGTAGCTTGTACATCCCTTGACCAAAAGAAATAGGATAGGAGATTCCTACCAAATGCTTGCTACTGAGAAGAGTATGTACATGTTGCAGCTGTCGAGAGAGTTCTAGCAATATAATCTGGTCATTAGGGTACCGGGGCAGCTTATTTGGCCTTTCTGTGTAGCCTTGGGCACAAATGTAGTTGAATTAAGGGTACTAAATAAACAAAAAGGCATGTTGTTTCATAAATACCCGAGCACTATGAGAAAATCTCCTTTCAAAATATCCTCCAAGCAGCTTGATAATGTGACCTATGAAAGCATTATTCACTCTGCAATAGTCCCTCTTGAAATTTCTATACTGCAACTGAGGATATCTATCATAAACTTTTAATGCACGACCAGATTCTTCATTAGGTGCTTTGAACAACCCACTATACTGCCTTCGTTCAACCAATGAGTGAACTAGGTAGGATGTCATATAGAATTTGGAGGTCTTTTTAACATTCATAAACTACTTGTGGAAGCAGTCAGTTATTATTCCCCCCCAGTAAAATGTGGTCTGCGTGGAACCCTCTTCCTTTCCCTAAAGGATTTGCTCTACAAAGTAGACCATCCATTCTTGAAAATATGCAGTGGTAGGAAGGCCCATTATTTTGTTCAATAGAGTTACTAGGTCATGATAGTCTTCATGGAAATCGTTGTGGTAAAGTTCTTGGGGAACTTTCGTAGCATTGCCCCGCTTTTCTTTGAGCTAGTACTAATTAATCAAATTTTTGCTCCTTATGGGATATGCATCCCACATTGCTTTGCATTCCTCGATTGTCAGCAATTCCATCTCTCCAAAGGTAGGGATGTGAAAAGTCTTTGTTATCGCCTCTCCTGACATATTAGCCAAAATGTTCCCATCTCTGTCTACTATTGTTCAGGTCTCCGGTTGGTATGCTTTCTGGAAAGCCATGACCAATTCAAGAGTGACAAGGGATGGAGGAAATCCTACAGCCTTAGCAATTTCGCTGCTTCTGATAAGCCTTGCATTATCTGTGGTTGGGTTGATCCTGACCCTTTGCTTAAATTCATCAATGTCGACATGCCCGATATTGGTATCATTAATCTCTTTCCAATCTGTGATGATCTTTGAGTGCAAAGGCTCTCCCTGGAATTGAAATTTCATTTGGTCCTTGTCCTCTTTCCGATGGGGAACTCTTCCTGATTTCTTCCCTTTGTCTTTCTCTGCAGTTTCCCCTGAGGGTCCTACACCTGATTCCATATATCCTACAGACAAAGGCGTGATAAGTGCAATTAAGCATAAAGAGATCAACATTAGCCAAAACCCCTGCTAATGAAGTCGGGTGGTTGGATAATAAATCACTCATGAAACCAACATTTACTTCGAGATACCATTAGTAGTTTATTGGAGGGAATTTGGTCAACCCGGGCCCAAGGGGTCAGACTTCCCTGGTAGGGTTGTTGTTGTGAAGTGTGAACAAGGCAGGGAAATCCATGTGGTTTCTCCCAACTTCAAGGTTGGATGATTTGAAAATTTTATGCAAGGGAGGGTTCAATTTAAGCACGTGGGTCAAGGCTTGTTTCCCGATCAGAGGTCATTTGAACCATCTTTGGGGCACCTGGAGCTGAGAGGCGGGAAAGTTGTCTAAGGTTTTCCGTTTGGAACGACTTTGGTGAAACAGAGTTCTGGTGGAGGCGTCTCAGGGTCTGGGACCTAGGACCCGGGGGTTCGAAAGATGGACGTCATAACTCCTAAGTCATTAAATGAATGGATGAAATGGTTTGGGAAGCCATTCAAGGATAGTTGTTTGGAACAATGGGAATTAAGTGGAAATCCAGGGATAGAATTCTGGTGGATCAGACCCAAAAAAAGTGAAGGCACCTAAGTTTTCATTGTTTTGTTGTTTGAGCAGCCTTGGGATGCTTGGGGCCTAGAGGGTGAAAGGCTGGCGAAGGGTGGCCATTTGTAATGACGAGGCAGGAGCAGAGGTCTGCGGACAAAATTATGTGAACGAGGACCCGAAAGATGCCAGGGATGTGGTATTTCATTTGTTTAACTCTGATGACGAAGGAAGAGGCGAGCTCCGAGGGCACGAGCGCTCTGTGGGAAGAACGGCGTTGAGGTGATAAAGCCCCGGATTCATATTTCATGATGATTTGGAGGATTCTTAAGATTTTGCAACATGGGTTCTTAGGTTTGATCTTCCTCTATCACATGAAGTTATTTTGACCCTACTCTATTCATCGTCTTAGACGTGAAATCACAAAAAAATGCACAAGAGGGCGGAAGGAAAACCTACTTCAAGAACTCGGTGAAGGAGGTTGCCAAGTCCACGAAGAATCGGTCGATGAAGACAATAGGCATGGGGGTAGCGAATGGCGAAATCACTGGATCTCTCTGGCTAACCTGACACGTGAAAATGATAGGTTGAGCCTAATATTTATACTCCCTAGTTCATTTAATACACCCTCATAAATGCCCATACAGTGTATGAGAAGGTTGGTGAGTTCGAATTCCGAGTGGTGGTGGGAGGTCTGGAACCCAGAGATCGGAAGGACACAAACCAACGGAGTTCCACATAAGGCGGCCCACATCATCGGGTCTGCGGGGAGCCCTGGCATGAGTTATTGGCCAGACGAAAGCAAAGAGTCGGGACCTGCATGGCGGGTGGCGGGCTTGGGTCAATAGTTAGGAGTGGCGATGGCAAGACAACAACTCACAAGCGGTCGCCCGCATAGGAATGTCTACATGCTACCTCCCTTTACTAAACAGTTTTCAATTCATGGGGGGGGGGCAAGCATCAAGGCCCGCTCACATCATTCTTTACTCCCTCAGGGTAACTCTCCATACTTAGTCAGATTTTTCACTTACTGGAAGCGGAGCCAGGAGAGAATTAGGAACATGAAGCTTCTTAACATAGGTGGGGTCAGGTTCAGAACAAGAATGAGATCAGACCCAGGAATGGAACGAAATCCGAACCTAGAACCAACTAATGGTCCCAAGTTTGTCCCCCACTTCGGTTTTTCCGGTTTATCACTAACATCAAGTGAGTTTTCAAGAAGATCCAAACACATTAGAACATAGAAGATCCCCCAAACACAAATAGCATGACCAAAACAAATAGGAGGAGACAAAGAAAACAAAGAGAGAACGGAAGAAAAATAGGGGGAAAAGATCGGAACCAAAACCAGACTCAAAACCTTTTGCATAGTTTCGAGTTCAGTTTCCACCCCGGTCCCAAACCCGCAAAAAGGAAAAAAAACCAACAAACAAAAGGTGACAAAAGAAAGCAAAGGAAGATAGAATCAGGGCCAAAACCAGACCCGGACAAGACACCAAACGAGGACACAACACAAAGGAGAAAAGCGAGAACAGAGGCAGAACCAAACAAGGATGGAGGAGGAACCAAATGAGAGTGGAGGTGGAACCAAACGAGAGCAGAGGCGGAACCAAACGGGAGTGGAGGCATAACCAAACGAGACCCAGAACCTTTTGCAAAGTTTCGGGTTCAGTTACCACCCCAGTTCTGCTTCTGATGAAAGGAAAGGAAACAAAGGAAAAAGGAAAACCAAAGAAGACCTAAGGGAGGAAACCAATTGAAAGGCCGAACACAAGAAAAACAACAAAGAAAACAAGAAGACAAGAAGCGGAGCCCGAACTGGAATACAAATTGAATGAAGAACTTTGTGAAGGTTCTAGGTCCAGTTTCATCCCACGTCCCGAACCCGCAAAGCAAAGGAAACAAGGTCTTAGGAGGAAAATAACAACTCCTAAGACCCAAAAAAAACACCAAGGACAAACAACAGACAAGGGGGGACCACTTCTTGAGATGACATCCTTAAGACTTCTTAACCATCTAGGACACCAAAACAGGGGGCATGCAAAACAAGGCAATGAAAAAATGACCTGAAAAGGTGAAAAAAGGAGAGGGTCCTCGTTCTGAACAGGGCATATGTGCTAGGGGCACAACATTATCCATCATAGCTCAACCATTATAAAGTGATTATATACATTCAAATTTTAAGTTTCAAAATAGGAAACCATGCACACAACGAATAAAATATGTCAAATATCAATTTTTATATATATAAGTGTAAAGTAATTGTGTATGTACATATACAAATTTGGCATATATGCCAACTCAAAATAATATTTGCAAAATGTGGCATATGTTATCTCATGGTCTATATATACAATATATATCTCAAATGGCTATGCCATGTCAAGAAAATCCTAATCTCTTGGCAGATCACAAAAACATAGCCTCTTCATGCCACCTAATGGATGAGAAGATGCCTGGACAAAAATAATTCGTACCACAAATTAGATTAATTAGCTCTCAATAGTAAATAACTTAGACTACTAAATAGAAACTTATCTACTATTTTTGTATAACTTTCAAAGTAACATCTAATCACTATACTAAACTATAAATTAAAGTCAAATTCAATTCTTCATTACCTCAAGAAATTTTTCTCTGGCTAACATGCGTTCAACAAATGATGGTCCCTTAGGACACTCAAGATTCCTACCATATTGTCTTAGTTCTGGATTCACAAACATGGATGGGGGCATACTCTATAAGAAGAAAAATAAAAATGACAAAATTAATATACAATTGCCGACAAACAAACATAAACTAGAACATATATCTACATATATCTAGAAACTTATATACCTGAATTGGTGATGCAACTAAGATTGATTGAGAAATTTTTATGGTAAAAGTTGTTGTATCAGTCACATTTGGATTAGACTGCAAAATTATAATAAGATCAAGATATAAATTAGTATGTATTTAATTAATCACAATTTAAATGATATGCGTACAACAAAAAGGTTTGACATGTACAAAAAATTATACCAATGTGTGTAGACCAAATTCAATGGTTGAAAGAGTTCCATGATGCACATCTCTAATCTCTTCCTCGGTCGTCAATTGTTCAATCCCACTTAAATATACATTAGTAACATTTACTATTTATTATAATAATTTTAAATGAAATGCACTATGAAATAAATTTAAAAGTTTTACCTTTACAAAAGATTGCTCTTGTTGCTCTTCATCTCCAATGGTGGATGGCACTACATCTGTTCCTCCATTGCATCTGTAGTATGCACTGGTGCCTCATCTCCTCCAAGTGACACATCATACAACTCATACTCAAATGTGTGTAGGGGAGGCTCATTTGTATCTCCTATAGGACCTAGACATATATGGTTGCATGTACTACATTTATGAGGCACACAAATATGTCTAGATGACATTTTTTTACCAACATCAACTGAAGCACGAGGAGTCTCACTATCAGGTAGCTAGGAAAAATCTAACGACTATGTAATTAAATGGCCAACAAAAGAGTGTATGGCCAAGAGACTATGATGGGTCGCATCGGAAAAAAGGTATGGATGGGGTGTTGGAGGTGGGGGAGGAAGACAAGGAGGGGGAAAAATGGAACCTTGCATGATACGAATTGCCCCAAGTCTATCTTGGGGCATTCCCATACCCACTCCCTGAAAATGCCTGAAATAAAAATATTTGACATGTCTTCCTAAAACAAATTCCACATATAATTTGTGGAGAAAATAAAGAGGCACATCGAGATTATTATTGGGTGGTTTATCAAACAACATCCACCAACGATCCCAAAAATTTGCAGTTATGTCCTGATGGGTGCACCATTTTATGGAAAATTTTGGTTTGTGTAAACCAATATGTTGTCCTATTTTTGGGTTCACAAAATGCTGGGCTAAATCGGCTTTAGATATTTCTATTTTTTTAATTTCATCATACCCCAAACCATTTGCATATTCCAACCTCTTCGCATCTCTCCACTATTGAAATGAAGAATGTTGCCTAGCAATGTCCCTAACATAACTAATTATGGCCTCTATATTAGGTGTGACTGAGCGCAAATGTTGGTGGTTATGGTATCTCTTAGCAATGTTTCTTAATTCAATAATATTTATTTCAATTAGATCCTGAATTGAGGGGGGGTTTGGTGGATGAGGGTTTTCTAAATCAACTTGTTCCATTTAAACCTTGTTAAAAATTATAATTTTAAAATTAACATAATTTCCAACTAATTCCAAAATTCTCTACAAAAAAACCTAATATAATTGTTAAAAAAACATATAAAACAATTAAAATAATTCAAAAAAATGCATTTTAACATACCTAAAGCTTATTTGTTGATAAAATTCGAGAGGTTGTAATGAAAATTTGGTTTGGAGGGAAAAAAATGGATATCTATTTTTGAGAGCTTTGTTAAGCTCTTTGAAATGGATATCCATTTCAAAGAGCACTTTTTTTTAATCTCATATATCATATGAATTAATATTAATATAATATATATAATAATATATTGTGTATAATATATAATATTAATTTATATAATATATAATATGTATCATATATTAAAATTAATATTAATATATATAATATAATATATATTGTACATAATATATAATATATATGATATATCTATATATATATTTATATAAGAGAGGGGGACCAACCACGTCAAGGCTTTAGGTCACAGAGAGTTGAGAGCTGAGGGCTGCCCTAACTTACCTCACTCTAAAGGGGTGTTTCAAATAGAGGTTGAGAATGATGAGGACTATAAAGTACTTCAATCACTCTTCAAACCCGAAATCCAAGTTTAGGCTAGGCGAGCTGGTTTTTAGAGTCAATAATGTACCTCAAATAACTCTCTATCTAAGGACAATAGCTCAGTTCTAGGATGATAGTGTGGCGCGCTAGCGTCTCTTAGGCGCACTGGAATTCGTACGGCTAGAGAACAGAAAGTACAATAAAAACTACTAAAAAATGAACTAACGACCTAGCTAACTATTCTTGAATGAGAAAAATAGAACAATAAAGTATGAAAAATACAAACATAGATGATAAAGTAAATAGATGAAGGCTAAAGTAATGAAAATGATCTCACCAAAGTGCCAGTTCTCCAGCTAGCTCCAAATGCATGTCCACCTACGCACAAGAAAGAGGGGGAAATTGTTGGGGTTGTACAAGGGTTTTCCTCAGCCAAACTCTCGTTTTGGTGTTTCCACCTCCATGGAAAACCAAATAGCAACAAGAGAGAAATATGTGATAAAGAAGTAAAGAAAGTAGAGGTTACAATAAACACTACAAAATAGTAAAGTTCTACTCAACCAAATCATAAAGGATAGAAGCGAAATGTTACCACCTCCACCCAAAAGCTCACTAGCCAATGGAGGAGAAAACAAACTTGGAAAGGTCACCATAACCTCGATTGTGATGAAGGGAGGTATCGCAAGACTCCAAGCCCACATTGTTATGGCTTGCTTCACACTTTGCAGAGTTGATGGAGCATTGTTGTTGCAATGGAGTGTTGAAGTGAAGAGAATGTTGGAATTGTTAAGAGAATGCCAATCTATTGCTTAGAGAATGAAATGAAATGAAGATGGATGAATTTGAAGGAGAAGGAAGAATCTGAAATTTTTGGGGTCGGTTGGTTGAAGAGGGACGTTACAAATCGACCCCAATTGAAAGTGTAACACTTCTTCCAACTTCAGATGCATGAATCCATCAGGGACGTAAGCGCGCCGCACGGACGTTTCCACACCATGTGCGCATCTCTGACAAATATTCTCTCACTGACACAAGAGACATATGCCAAGTGGAAGGAAGGCAGTTGGGTGATGTAGAATTTTTTTCTTCGAATTTTATTTTCTAAGGTGAAGGTATGTGAAAGGGGAATTTGTCTAAGGGATGCAAATTCGCTCCTATACATTTTTCCCCCACTTTAGTGAGCATGAGTAATAATGAGTGCTTCAATAAAGTAGATCGAAGAGTTAGTCCTAAGGTTAGAGATGTAATATACCTGAACCATCGAGGAAGCAGACTGTGATCTAGTGAGATCGAAGGCACAAGCTGGAATAAGAGACTCCACAGCCCCGCAGAATTATGAAGCTGCACAAGGTACACCGAAGGCCCTCGGACCATGATGGAAAAATATCGTAGGATGAAAGCATCTCGCAGGCCCACAGACCTGCAAGGAGGAAAACTTCAAAAGCTCACATGAAGGAATCCCCATGAAGTATGCACCTTACAAGCCCACAAACCCAGAAGAAAGTATCACCCAAGATCTCTCAAATGAAGGAAACCCAGATGAAAGCACCTTATAGGCCTGTAGAATTGCAAGGAGGCATCCCCCAAGATCCCTTTCGTGGAGGAAACCCAAAGGAGGAGACTCTACAGAGTCAAATTGGAAAGCGACTTCATAGGCGCACCTGCAAAGCAACATGTTTACTCATGGTTAAAGTATGTCTCAAAACAAAGCGACCACATAGGTAATAAAGCGGACAGTCACGCAGACCATCAACAAATTGGAAGGCTTTCAAAGGGGTCCCTTGGGAACCTGGTGTAAGAAGAGGGTCCACCAAAGGGACGTGCTATTTGAAAGTACAAAAAGAGACATTTTTTCTCAAATCGATTCATCATCAAGGGATCATTTCGAAAGATGTTCACTTCATCAAGGAATTCGAAAGGAAGAAAATGCTCCCTTGTGAGGGGAAGGTCAAATCTGCTTCCATCTCAGAGGAAAGTTCTCAAGTTGTTTCTTTGTGAACCCATGATAAAGGAAACACATTCCATTAGGGGTTCTAGTTGTGAATGTGGTTTTGAAATAGAAATGTTTGAGAGGATTTTCGAGAAAAGATTCGTTGGAAATGAATGCATTTTATAAAAATTGTAGCATTGAATAGAAATGGTGTTGTCACACATGAAAGGGAAAACTCAAGTAGAAAAGAGAATAATATAAGAAAAGAGTAAAGGAGAAATAAACATAAACAAAGGGCACAAGGGTGATCTGATATTTTAGGGTCAGAACTGCTCATATATATATATATATATTTAATTATAATAATAATATATAAATGAATTGTCAGCCCTATTATGTCAGACCATGTGAAGAATGCATAAGAACACAGATTAAAAATTAAAAATTGGGTCAACATGGAAGGGAAGCCTAAATGCTCCCAACACTTTGCATTGTCACCAATTTGTCGAAAATCAAACACAGACATGGAAGAATGATGATACAAATAGAGGAAGGTTTATGACACAAAAATCACTCATGTATCCAAGCACCAACAAGGGAGACAAGGGTCATCTAGGAATACATAGCATGAGTACAGCGGAACACATATCAACACACACACTTCTAATCTAAAGATAAAGAAGAGGCCTACCCCTAACACTCATCAACCAAGAGGTCATCCGCTTCCCATTCTAGATCATCATAAGGGGAAGGAGGATGAGCCTGCAGTGGTGGAATATTAAGGGGAGGAGCTTCCGACCCTTCTACAACAAGGGCTAAGGAAGAAGGCCCCGCAAGGTCTCCTCCACTCAGCTCTTGTGGAGCTATGGTCAGCGATTTCATAAAGATCGCTGACAAGGTTGGAACTTCATCTAGAGAGTTAAACATGCACTTTACATGAATTCCATGTCATACCTCAACGGATGGAGAGGGCTATGCCCAAGATCCACCGCTAGGCTAACTGAGTGACTTGAGAGTGGTGACGAACTCAAGGGAAGTCGGGACTGGTTTCATCACTAAGATAGAACAAGCCAATGCAGGACCACCCTTCAGAGAGGGTGGGCTCCTCGTACACCCTCCATCACTGGAAAGGCCATCCTCCATATTTTTCTTCGTTGGGGGATGAGAACTCCCCATAGACGAGGCAAAAGGCATGGAGGAAGAGGAGGAGAAAACTTCCATAGACACCCCTGAAGTATTTGACATATCCATAGGTTTTGGGAAAGGCGAAACGTCCAAAAGGGACATCAACAAGGGCAGCTCAATCGAAGGAGCGATGAACACCTACACCTTTTTTGGGTCAAGTGCACTCACAATAGGAGTTGGAAGCAATACAAAGCTTGGTTGAATGGAAGTAGAGGGTAGGAGAGAGGAGGACATAGCAGGAGGCCCTAAAGTAGGGGTGGTCATCTCCACCTCCTTCCTCTGCAAGGTGGCCTGCTCAACCACAAGAGCCTTTCACTGGCGCTTGTTCTCACATGCAAGGTGGTTTCTACGACTCTTCGAGCTAGAGACCAGAGGTTGCGAAGGAGTGGAAGACTCATTCTCAGCCATGGGATTTTCCATCACAACTGTTTCCAATGGAGGGACAGGCTCTCTAACGGGAGCAAGAGGAGCAGCTTGAAAAACAATGGGGGGAGTCATCTCTAGTGCCTCGGTAGCGGGCCTCTTCTTGTTTACTACTTTTGGAGCAAGAGAAGTAGGAGGTCACAGAGGTCGAGACATAGAGGATTCCCCATGGGGACCTTTTCTCTTTCCATACAAGTAATACCAAGGTTCAAGTGGTTTGGTAGGGAGATCCAATATCCTAATCTTGGGTCTATGCCAAATAGGCACCATCGAACTTAGCAGGTAAAAGCTAGGCCTACTCATCCAAAAATATTCTCTAGAAAGAGGAGTAGGAGAGTCATCCCAAGGATGGGGCAACTTCTCTTTTCCCTTTTGAGAAGAGGAGGAAACTAGTTGTTGCACTATCGGAAGGGTCAGTTTTGGTTGTCCCTTGCCCCTAGTCTTATACTTCACAGAATTCTTATAAAGTAGGTCCATTCTTGGAGGAAGCAAACCAATTGAGGTGGGCCAAAAGTGATCCAATGAATATCCCCCATAGGATACCAAAGGCTGGTACCTAGTGTCATGCACTACGTGCACAACACCTTCATGGGAGAACTTTAAACATTTGTGAATGATAGAGGTGATTCCATTCATGGAAGCTAGCCAAGGTATGCGTAGCTTTAGCTTGAACAAATATGAATCTGGAATGACATCAAAGACTATGTCTACAACCATAGGTCCAACTAGGACAAATAGAGTTATCAAGCCATACAGCTTGAGAGATAGACCATCGTGCGTATAGATGGTAGATTTTGTTTCTTCACACTCCCCCCTATGCAATGAATTAAGCCATGGCATTTCTTCTGTAATGACATTCACTCCACTTGCGGGATCGACTAAGACCCCTGTCACAATGTTCCCATTGAGGTGAGGGGGAATGCAAAGGGGAGAGGGCTTATTTTTTAAGGGCATATCTTGCAGAGTGAATGTCACATCTAGCGAGCCGGTCGTAGGTTGCACAGAAGGGGTAACTCTAACCATGTTAACATATGCTTTGGGCTGACTAGTAGAATCAGAGGGATCGATAATCATGTTGGCAGAATGTGATGGAAACAGGTCCGTGTATATCTGCAACTCACTATTCGCTTTCACCACCGATTTGTTTGAATTTTGTTTATTCCCATCGAGATGAATAGTACCATCCTTGATGCAATCCTGTATCTCATGACGCGGGCGCATATAGCATTTGATATCATGTTCATTGACTTGATGGTACTAATAGAAGGCATTTGCATCGTACCAACTAGGGTAAGGTTCCTTGAGGGGTTTACGGTTCTCCAAGGTTATGAGCTTATCTTTTAGCAACTTCTGTAGGATGGAAGAATAAGATTTTGCTAACTTTGTGAACTTCATGTTGCATCTGAGGCTGTTATCATTCGTAGTGGCTACCACATTCGCAATAGCCTTACCTTTCCTAGTGATTGATATAATGGACTTCCCTTCTGAATGAGAGTGTGAGGAGGATCCCCCAAACTGAACTACTGTCTGCTGATACTCTCGTAGTGCTGCACATAGATGTGCGAAAGAAGGGTACTTCATAAGGGAAAACTTTTCCTGCCAAGGTCTTTGCAAGTTCCCTACGAATACCTTCTATACGTTAGAATCAAGCAATAGATACACAATTTATGAGAAGATCGCTTGATACCGTGCTATGAAATTAATAATCTTTTCATTATCCCCTTGCTTGCATCGAACAAGATCCTTAAAGGTCATCTTCAATTTGATATTGGCTTGGAACTGTCAGAGAAACTAATTCACAAGTTGGTTGAATGAGAAAATAGAGTTATTTGGTAAGGAACGATACCATTTGAGTACTGTATCCTTAAGAGAACGAGGGAATAATTTTTTCATCAATGCATCATGATGGAAGAAATCTGTACATAGGGCATTGAAGGAGAACACATGCGTTTGTGGGTCCCCTTTGCCACCATATTTCTTGAATTTGGGAATCTCCATTCCTTTTGGGAAGGGATTACTTAAGATTGCTACCGACAATGGACTATGTTGGAAGAAGGGTTGAAAGATAGGCTAGGTAGAGGCTTGGGAGAGACTCACCAGCTGGCTTTACATATTTCCCATATTCTAAAGAAGAGTGTTTAGAATAGGATTGTTAGACGACATAGGACTAGTTGGACCTTCTCTAGAACTTCCAATGTGGTTGTCGTCAAAACCACTGCTAGAGCCACCACTGCCAATAGGGCCTCCACCGAAGCCACCTTCGCTTCTGAAGCTACCACCATCGCCTCCACCTGAACCACCTCTACTAGCACCACCCCCACCACCAAAACCACTGCCACTACCAAAGCCTCCACCACTCATCACACCGAATTCTCCATTCTAGACGTGACAGGAGGGGTGAAACTAAAACCCAAGGGTATTATGTTCGCTTTGATAGTTTTGGATCACTCGGAGGCAGAGGGGATGTTGATTGACAGGATTGTGTCATCTATGTATATAGATGTGGGGGACATCGACACTCCTAGATGTATCTCATGTTCTTTGAGAGAGGCCCCTTGTGTTAGCATTATTTGGTAGGGCACACACTTCAATCAGACTAGAGAGGCTAGCTAGAAGTTCTATGCTTCAATTTTTTCCCACCATATACTTTATCTCACTAATAACCTTAGCGGCTCTAGCCAGCTTCGGGGGTCTTTCTCCAGGTGATTCTCAAAGTCACCCAACCCTTTGCTAAGGGTAGAGACGTACTCTGAAGGGATGTGGAAAGCTTCATTCTCATCTATTGATGATGGTGTAGGGGATGTAGGAGGTGTGGGGACATGATCTGTCTCATCAAAGAATCCAACCTCGCCCCTCGACAACTACTCCTAGGCAGAAAGACCAATAGTAGATCCGGAAAAAGGCTTGTAGAGAAACTGGGAGTGACCTTCATCTTTTCCATTGGAAGGTGTTGTGCACCTCCTAACAACGTACCAATAAAATCATGGACTGGGTTGTGATGCTCATAAACCTTCACAACACTTAGGAGTACAATGATCACAAGGTACTAGAAAAGAGTTTTCACACCATCGAATGGGTAGACGTTAGTTCACGTGAGGTTCACCAAAAAATGTAAGAGAGGGGGACCAACAACATCAAGGCTCCAGGTCACGGAGAGCCGAGAGCGGAGGGCTGCCCTAACTTACCTCACTCTAAAGTGGTGTTTCAAATAGAGATAAAAAATGATGAGGACTATAAAGTACTTCAATCACTCTTTAGACCCGAAATCTAAGTTTAGGCTAGGCGAGCTAGTTTTTGGAGTCAATATTGTACCTCAGACAACTCTCTATCTAAGAATGACAACGCAATTCTAGGACAATAGTGCAGTGCGCTAGCATCTCTCAAGTGCACTAGTGTCTATACGACCAGAGGACATAAAGTACAATAAAAACTACCAAAAAATGAACTAACGACCTAGCTAACTATTCTTGAATGAGAAAAATAGAACAATAAAGTATGAAAAATACAAACATAGGTGATAAATTAAATAGATGAAGGTTAAAGTAATGAAAAGGATCTCACCAAAGTGTTAGTTCACCAGCTAGCTCCAAATACACGTCCACCTACACACAAGAAAGAGAGGAAAATTGTTGGGGTTGTATAGGGGTCTGCCTCAATCAGACTCCCATTTTGGTGTTTCCACCTCCAGGGATAACCAAATAGCAACAAGAGAGAAATATGCAATAAAGAAGTAAAGAAAGTAGAGATTGCAATAAACATTACAAAACAGTAAAGTGTTACTCAACCAAATCACAAAGGAGAGGAGTGAAATGTTACCACCTCCACCCAAAAGCTCACTAGCTAATGGAGGAGAAAGTGGACTTGGCAAGGTCACCATAGCCTCGATTGTGATGAAGGGAGGTCTCATAAGACTCCAAGCCCATGCTACTATGGCTTTCTTCACACTTGCTTTGTGGAGTTGGAGTATTGTTGCTGCAATGGAGTGTTGAAGTGAAGAGAATGTTGAAAGTGCTAAGAGAATGCCAATCTATTGCTTAGAGAAGGAAATGAGATAAAGATGGATGAATTTGAAGGAGAAGTGGGAAGAATCTACCATTTTCAGGGTCGGTTGTTCGAAGAGGGATGTTACAAATTGACCCCAACTGAAAGTGTAACGCTTTTTCTAGCTTCAAATGTAGGAATTCGTTAGGGACATAAGAGCGTTGTGCAGATGTTTGCGCACCACGCGCACGTCTTTGACAAATATTCTCTCACTGACACAAGAGACAGATACCAAGTGGAAGGAAGGTAGTTGGGTGATGTGGAATCTTTCCTACGGATTTGATTTTCGAAGGTGAAGGTATGTGAAAGGGGAATTTGTGTAAGGGGTGTAAATTCACTCCTATACAATTTAATATATATTAATATTATATCATATATGAGATTTAATAATATAATATATTATTATATATATAAATATAATATATTATATATAATATATAATATTAATTTATTAAATATATTATATAATATATTAATATTAGTAATATAATATATAATATTATATTATATTTATAATCTATATAATATATTATATGCATAATATATATAATAAGATCTTAATATTAATAATATATGTGTAGTGGATTTTTCAAAAAGGAAGTGTTTACCGGTGCACATTGCTTGTATTTTGTTTGTTTGGGTGGGGTCAAAGGTGGTGCAAGAAGTTTGGAGGTCTAGTTTCGATTACCAGATATTGAGTGTTTTGTTTGGAAGGGGTCGAAGGTGGTGCTTGAAGATTGAAGGCACAGTTTCTATCAACAACAATTGAGGTGTGGATCTTCCCATGGAGTACAACACAAAGAATTTTAGAATCCCCATGAAGGTTAAGAGGCACAAGTTACCATTTTCGGAGGAAGTCACTAATGAAGAGCTATATCAAGTATTTTGTATGGTTTTCCCAACTCTTGTGGATTGCATAAAAATAGTAATTGGGGATGAAATAGTTTGTCTAACTTTCAATTCCCCCATATTATTGTTTTCTTTGAATCTTCTCTCCATCTTTCTTTCAAACGCTATGGATCTTCTTCAGTCATAGACATCCCTCAAAATAGTGTATATTGAGATTGTCCTACCAGAATTTCTTGGGGAGAATGATCTTCTCAAATGTGTTCAATAGTATAATTTTGACAAAGGCAAAGGATATATAGCAGGGATTTTTCCAAGGTGCTACCTAAAAAAAAAATGGGGATTTGCAGTAGTTTTTGAGGTAGTAAAGAAGGGTCTTCATGATGATGATCCCTATTTATTGTATAGGACAATAAACATGCATTCTAAAGAATTGGGTCTCCAAATGGAAACTATGATAAAAAAGCAAATTCTCTACTTTGGCTTTCATACTTTCTCACCAATCAAGACACGGTCGTAGACAAGTTACAGTGCCAAGAATTATCCTACCATAGAGAGATGTTGTGCTGGAGGAAGGGCAAGGTGACAACCTGTTGGACTTGAATGCAAGTCACCAGAAAGTGCAAGAAAATTAAAATGCCATGGAAGAATGATGCCAAATATTAGTCCAATTTTTTTACTATAGTATAACAATTTCTAGTCATTTTTGTTGACATATATTGCTATATTTTTGATAATGTAGTGTATATCTGATAAGGGGATATATCTGATATTCTAGTATATCAGTTGTCTCAAGGTTGTCAGATTTGTATACAATTTTTTGGTATCATAATGTTTCTATATAGCATAATACCAGTACTATAAATCTGGTAATTTTGTAACTTCTACTTCTATATATTAATACCAAATACTTAGGCCTTGGCATTTTAACGAGAAAAAAAATATTAATAATATATGAGATATTAATATTATATATATATGATATATTAATAATATATATAATATATAATATATGGTGCTCAATCTCAAAAAAAATTGTATGTTTCTAATAATGGATATTCATTTTTCTTGGTTAATATTGTATATATGTTATTAACACATATCCACTTTTTTAAAAGTGGATATCCGTTAATAATGGATATTCATTTTGCTTTGGTGTTTACCTTAGCAAATGTACTTTTTACCAATCCATCCAAAAAGTCAAACATGAATTCCGTGATTTTTAGTTCCTCGTGTCACATTTTTTTGTTGCATGGCTATTGTTTTCCCCCTCATGATCCTGCATAGACCCGATTATTTTGGTTGTGAGCATGTGATTTGGGTGGAGAAATACGGTGATGTAATTTGTGATTTATGGATATTATTGGGTATTGGGGATATTTAGATTTTATTTATATTTTTCTTCAAGATATTAGTGGTTCCTTTGAGTCCCCCTTATTATGGATCTTGAGAAGATTCATATGTGTGTGTTATCCATTTGTGTAGTTGCAAATTTGTGTGTTTATGTGTTCATTGTTGTGAAACTTGGTTTCTTGAGCCCCCTAGCTTGAAGTGGACCTGCATTGTAAGTCCTATGGTTAGGAGGTGAGAAAACCTTCATGGAATTGGATGATAAACTTTATGTTTGCATATTTGTGGAGATAAAAAAATGATGATATATTTTTATGAAGGCTTATTTTGGGTTTTTTGAAGCCCTCTTTGGAAACTATTAGACTATAATAACCTTATTTTTTAGAGGATGTCAATTTTTGATACATATGTGTATATGAGGTGATTTATTTCTTCTTATTTATGTGAGAGTTGTGAAAATGGATATTCACTTATGTCTTTTGGGAAGAAAATAAATTTATTAATATAAAACATTGTGAAAGAAAAATGCATTGTATTTAGAATATTCTATTTTATTCAATCATAATAAATACACTAAAAAACAAATATGTATTCTCCTAATAAACAAGAGTTTATTTTTTTAAAGATGTAATCATTGTTATAAATAAATAAAATTAATTACTTTAACAATAAAATTAAAAAAATTATGAAATCTATTTTTAAATACAAATCTAAAAAAAAGTAGTATAGAAATTGAGATTTAAACATTTCTATCCATTTTCAAAAAATAGAATGTAATTTCATTTTTTAGATTACAAAGAAGAAAAAAATCCTTCTAAAAAAATCATCATGATAGGGTCAAATTCAAATTGTCATATTTCTCTTAATACTAGTCCAAATATTTAATGCAATGAATTTTTAGAAAGCTCTCAAAATTCAATCTTTCCATTGAATTCAATCTCTCCGATTGGAACCTTGTATGAGATGCATGGCCTTTTGCAATAAATCTATTCCTTCTTTTTCGATGGAGATGTATTTTTGAGTAAATTTGATATAGTTTTTTATTAGAGGTAAAATATGGGTTTTGAAGGGGCCCGAAACCCTTTACATTAGAAAGTAGCTGAAACTTAAGAAAACAACATTACGCAAAAAACAACCCAAAAATAGCGAATCAACAGCAAAAAGTTAGTCAAAAAGGAGGACCCCAACAAGCAGCACTACATGTTATTCAAAATATCCATTGCCTCCACGTCGCTTGCTACAACCTTCTGAGCATCATCCAAAACATCAGAAATTTATTTACCAGAGGCCCCAACCTGAGTTTTAGTCTTTTTCCTTATCCTAGCACCAGGACCATCCATATTTACCTCAGTAATCAAAACAATATCTTTCTCCCCACCCTTCCCAACAACACCCTCCTCCCCCATCAGCTTACCAGTAGCACCGATCTCTTCAGCATGAGCACTATCTTTACGCTTCTTGGCACTAACCATAGGAGAGATCACACTAGTAGAATCCAATTTACCAACAAATTTAGAATCCTCCCCACCTCTCATCACAATATCCCAAGTTTTCTCCATTTTATCCTCAAGGGTGAGGATTCTACCTTCAAGATCCTATTTCATTTTAAAAGTTTCCTCTGTCACACTATTTGCCATAGAGTTTAAGGAATCAAACAATTCATCTATTTGGTTTTGGACAGAAGTCTCCTCAGCCTTACTCACCACACCCCTTACTTTGACATTAGTTTTATTGAGTTCATGAAAAAACCACTTAAACAATTTTTAAAAAATAATGGAACTCTCACGAGCAGTTCCCAACACATCAGACATCTCTTCTCTATCAATATTAAAAACCCCCTTCCCCAAAGAATCTTCCTCCTCGAAGGAACTACCATTTTCCTTATCAACAGATATTTCCTTACCTTTTCCAGCAACAACCGAAGTCTTGATTTTTTGGATGGAGCTCGCAATCTCCTCTGCCATAACTCTTCTCTTCTTTAGCCTTTCCAATTCCACATCCTGGGTTTCCACAACAACATCAGCAACCCCAAACTTACCTTTCTACTGCACATCTGGCTTAACACTTGAGGAATCATCAACAAAGAGGTCACCCGCAATAGTGAGAGGAGAACCCCTCCCCAATATTTGACTTGCCGTCCTCAGAACCCTTTTCTTCCTACTTCATAGAGTTAATTAAGATTCCAATAGTATTTACATGCAAATTCTTCTCTTAAAATAATTGAATATGAGGGTTGATTTAGATTTATAAATTTTTATTTTATTTAATGTGGATGGTCTAGACTTAAAGATGTAGTATAAAAATAGATGGTTAAGATGCATAAGATTTTAGAGTAAATTAACTTATAGGTTAAACTAATAGATGAATGGTTAAGATTAATTGAGATGATTTTATTAAGTGTTGGTTGTTAGGGTTATTTTTAAATATATCTCTATGGGAAGGATTGAGATTTAATGATGTAGTATGAAAATGAATGATAGAGATGTAAGATTAGTTTTTTTTTAATTTATTAGTTAATCATGTGACTAGTTGATTTATTTATTTTATTAATTATGAAAATGAAAAATAATATTATATTTATTTTAAACTAAATGTATTGAATAGCATAATTAACAAAATAATTTAAAAAATTAGTTAAAATAAAAAATAAATAATTTTATTCCTCAAATAAGAAAAGATAGTTTAATTAATTAAATTATATATAATTGATTATTGATGTAGTGAAATTTAAGTGTCTAACAAGTACCTTATTTAATTACTATTATATTTTTATTATGATATGTTGAATGATTAATTATAATTTAGAATTACATTCAATTAAGTTATATATTTAATTTAATTGATCACTTTGGGTATTATGTAATCCTTATTAATTAATTATAAATTTTAAAATTAAAATAACCCTTAATTTATGACTCAAATTGAAAGGTAAATAAACAAATTTACATAATGGTAATTAATAAGTAAATTTCACAATTTAATTATGACTAATTTATGTCTTTTATAAACAAGAGTTGCAGAGCAGTGAAGTTCCTACCAAAAAGTGCAAGAATAGTCTTGTTTTTATTTGTTGTGTCTACTTTTTTTTAGCATAGTGTATTTGTAATAATATATTCATTAGTTGCATCATATAATATCATTGGATTATATTATTAGGGTTATGGTTATTGTTAGGTCTAGGATTAGGGTTAGGGTTAGAAAGAGTTAGGATTAGGGTTATGGTTAGGGTTAGGGTTAAAGATAGCAATAGGGCTAAGGTTAGGGTTATGATTAGGAGTAGGGTTATGATAACTCATTTAAATATAAATATAACATTGATTATAAATAAGCATAAATTAATGGAATTTGCAAATGTGTGAGAAGATAAATACTTGGATAAAAGGTTATGTTTAGATAATTTGAAACACTATGAAATTTTCAATAATTAGTATTGGTATATTAAATATTAAAGACAAGAATAATTGATATTTTTCATATAAAATTTTAACTTGTAAAATGTTTAATAAATTATGTATAGTTGTACTTGTATATGTTTATGAATAAGAAATATAATTTTAATTTTTTTAGAAAGTAAAACACAATAGTAAATAAAAAGAGAGGATATATAAAACATATTCAACATTTTATTTATGAAAAATAAATTATGTATGCTTATAGTTATAAAATAATAACTTGTAAAACATTTAATAAGGGCATGCTAGATCATGGTATGCCAAAAGTGGCAATGGAGAAAAAATACGTGTTTCATTGACTCAAAAATGCGAAAATGCCGAGTTGACTTTATGTGGCTTGGGTGTCAGTACACACTACCGAAGCAAAGCCCAAACCTAGATTTCCAAATCGGATATCCATTCAAATTGGATATCCGATCCAAAATATCACACATATATATTTCCATATCGGCCGATTAAAACTCATTCTCATTTCACATTTGCTTAACCACGGCGAGCACAATGAAAAGTTCATTCCACAAATCAGATATCCGATTTGGTGCAAATCCATCTTCAAAAGGTTAGATTCTTGATTTTTCTTTGCTCTAATCAAATTTTCAATTAGATTTGTGTAATTTTAGTTGATTTTTTTCAAAATAGGGTTTTTGATAGATTTTTTATGAAAAAATTGAGTTTAGTATGGATTTTGATGAAAATTGAATGTTTGTAATGGATTTTGATTTAAAAATAGTGTTTTTATGTATTTGGATTAAAAATTAGAGAATTTTATAGATTTTTGTTAAAAACTAGGGTTTTTGTTGGATTTTTTAAAAAAACTAGGGTATTTTTATAATATTTTCATTTATATTGTCTAATTTTAATTAGATTAATTTGTTTTTAACTTTAATCAGGCATTATGGCTGCTGACAATGAAAATGCACAAATGCCACCACCTCCACCACCTCCACACCCATCAATTCAAGAATTAATTTGTGAAAAATTGCAACAATTAAGGGGCATTTCTAAAGTTTATACGAGAGTCCCTCGATTATCTTGAGATGTCAAACACAATGAAAGAAATAATTAAAAACATAGAAACCCTCTCCTCGCAACATAATGCCTTTCATTCGTGGCGAGAAAACATGAGAGAATATTATGCATGTGGATTGTCCTGTGATGATGTGAAAGATCTCAGAATAACCAAATCCCAAATAGCCTCTTTATTTGTTAACCCCCGCACTAGTTTTCCGGTTAATGTTAATAAAACAAAACTTTCTATAAAATGGTGCACTTTCATTAGAACATTGTAGAAAACTTTTAGGATCGTTGTTGTATATAGTTTTGGAAACCACCCAACAACAATTTGGATGTACCATTTTACTTTATAAAAAAATTATATGCTGAGTTTGTGTTAGGGCATCATGTCAATTACTTTGACATTAAACCCTTCTAGGCTGCTATGGAGGTATGCCCAGGATAGACCAGGCGCTTAGATTCATCACTCCCTCGCCCCATATGTTC